>JANPWX010020211.1:0-458274 GCA_024734555.1 Trochalopteron elliotii | reverse complement strand
CCCCGCTGACCCGGCTCCCTCCCCCTGCCCCTCCTTCCCCGCCGGCCGCGGCTGCGGAGCCGGCCGGCAGCGCCGGGGGACCCGCGGGGTGCCGGGCGGGACGGGGGAGCGGGCGCTGGGCAGAGCCGCGCCGGGGAGTTGGGATCGCTGCGGGAATGCGGCCGCCAGCCCAGCGCGGGCTGCGGCGATGGGGCGAGGGACGCCCATGAGGGGCCCCTGCCTTGCCTTTGCCTCCAACTTTCAGAGGAGAGGGTCGCGAGTGATGCACAAACTGTACAAACATTCCTAGTTTCTCTAGGACTATCCCGGGCCTCCCGTGAGCACAACTGGAATGTTCTGATCATCATTAATGAAGTTAAATGTATACTTGCCATAATAAATCTGGCAAACTTTATTCTCTGGGAGTGGAGGGGAGTACAGGAAACAGAGGAAACCCCCTTGGAAAACATGTTCTAGGAGGACTTTTCATGTCACTGATAACTGTCATCTAGAGAAAGGATTTTGTATATGAGGGATTTTGCTTATTTGTATCTCGGTCTGCTAAACAGGACAGGGAGCAACTTTTCAGGCAGAATTTGTGACACTGTCATGCTCATCAAGAACAGGATTTCAAAAGTTATGTTTTATATTAGGGCCATCACACCATAGTTATAGGCAGGGCTAAAGATTCCAACGGAGCTGCACAACTGTGGATTGGTTCCTAATCTTTTTTATACACCTAGTGTGTTTTTGAAGGCCCTCTTGAGAAATACATGATCTAGGGTGGCAATATCCTTCAAAGGCTGGCAGTATAACTTTATTGTGGCTAAGAATAATTATAGTCTATTTGGTCATAGTAGTAGGAGAGGTGAATCAAGAGGAAACATTTGGATTCTGCAGTGATAACAATTAGTTTTTCAGTATCTGCACATGTACAATCAGTAAGGTTTTGTCTGGCTATAATTTGTTTTTGAAAATCTGTTAGCTAAATCAGAGGTTCAGATAGAAATGCAGAACTGCAGCACATTGAATAAATTCAATTATTCCAGGCCATGTCTGATGGGCCATGAGTGTGTTACATGGAAGCATGGAAGAATTCACCTGTGATATAATCTTTTGCCCTGATCTTATTTATGTTGTGACAAGAAAAATCATCTGCATTTTCATCAGAACAGCGGCCAGGACTGAAGCAGTCTATATTTGCAGCATGCTGCCCTCCTGCCACTTGTGGAGTTTGTAATTGTCTTCTCTAAAGACATCGTGCTGAGAGATCTTCTAATGATGAAACATGTGCATGTTCACAGATTTATCATGACAGAGACTAGAAGCCACCTGCTATAGGTACCATTCAGGCCTGTACAACACCTAAAGCTGGCTACAGCAGTGGGCTGTGTTATCCCCATCTATGTTGTTGGTTTTATTACATAGAGCTCTTGACATAAGGGACATATTTTTTCTGTCCAAAGCGTTCTCTGTACACGTGTGACTGATTCCCAAACTCTACTGAGTAATCATGTATTTGGCAGCTATTGCCCACTTCTGCCTCAGTGTGTTGTGTGGTAGAACCTGCTGGGTGGAGCTGGTGGGCAGGAGATCTCCATAAGGTGACATTGGCAGGGCTTTCAGTTCTCACACAGCTGAAATCAAATCCCAGTGCCAGCATCAAACACTGGATGCTTACAATGACTGTATGTGTGAATCACTGCCTAGGATCAGTTGTGTCCTTTATTGCATTCCACCATCTCTTCTCTTCAGGAAAGGATGAAGAAAGTAGATGATAACTGTATTTTAAACCAGAATAAAATGAAAAAAACCCACAACAACTTCTTTTTCAATTGTATTATTTCTTAGAAGATGCATGTAAAATTGAATTTGGGTCTGCATCTCTCTGCTGAGTTCAGGCCATCTCTCGGGTATGTAAGAGAAAGATGTAATTTAATGTAATTTTGGGCAAATCTCTTCACTTCCAGCAGCTTTGTGTCTGGGACCCCAATAACAGAATTGTAACATGATGAGCGCTGCAACATACTCACGCTATAGAAATGTGATTTACAGGAACATCCAGTGAATAGTAGACCTGATGACTAGAATTTTGTTTTCATTGAGCTGCTGTAAATAAGGAGGCTGTTTCCCACCAGAATTGATTGAGGTGTCTGAAATGTGAAAGGGTTTCAGGGAGCAGGTTTCATTCTATTGCTTGTGTTAGAGCAAAGAACTGTCATTAAGAAGACTGGACTGGGCAATTTGATTGCTATGAAATCAAATAAATAGCTTTTCTAATAGCAATATTTATTAAAATTGCTAGTGGTCTAGTGAGAATAAATAGTTTTAAACAAATTCTTTATTGGGAACTGAAAATTACATTGCCTTTAAAACTCTTTATTTTTTAATAATGTGTTCGGAATGATTCACATCTGAACATTTTGGCTGTAGTTTTTTTACATTTTCAAGACATTTTATTTCTTTTTGCTGAAACAAGAAGTACAAAGTTATTTTCTTTGTTGAAAGCTGATGCTTCTTACATGCTTCTGCATGTCAAGAGCCAGGCTTGAGGAAAGTACCACAGCTTGTGAGATTTGTGGTATTCTGTTTCTCTTCATTATATTCTTTTATTTTCATTTCTGATGCATTTTCCCACTGTTGATTCTTTCAGGAAATAGACTGGACTGTTGCACATAGGCTACATCTTTGGATGTGCTTAGAAGCAACTGAGTAATTCAGATGTAGAATTACTGGAAACCTGGATATGTCCTGGTAGCAGTCTGGTGTGAGTAAAGCTGATGATTTTCCTGAAGATAAGACAACTTACAAAAGTTATTTTTTAAGAACACTTCTTGTGTTTTTAAATACAAAAAACTCTTCTGCTGCCATAAGGAGTATTTCAGTTCTATCCTGTTTATATATCCCTAAATGTTTTCTGAGAAAAGGGACCTAGAATTGATCCCAGGCCAATGCATCTGTGATTTAGCATTTTTTAAATCCACTTTTGTCTAAGATTAACTGTCTTTTTAGAGTGTGTTCCCTTCTATTAGATCTACTAAAAATTAATGTTACTGTGGAAATATTAAGGAAAGAAAATTTTGAAAGAAGATACACTGTAGTTCTCACTGTCACTCTCTAGATCCCAAACCTTTTCAGCTGCAGGAAAAATGTTAGCTTCTGCTGTATATTACTGTTGTCATCCCCTTCTGTGTGAGACCAGAACATTCTGCTTGGGCCAGCAGAGTAATCTATGTTTGTGTGTGAGAGAGGAGAAGAGAGCAGGAGAGGGTGAAATGTTGTTTGGGACAAGTGAGGGAGGTCATTTGCAGACTTTTGAGCAGCAGTGGTGCTAATATCCACAAGGTCTGCCTCTCCAGAGTGATGGAAATTTACAATTTATTTTTTTTTTCTGATGAAGCCTGTGAACAATTAAGATATTTAATCTCTTTCCAGGAAGCTATATGCTTTAACTTGTAGTCTTCCTTAGATAGTATGCTTTAATTGTATTCCTCATAATCATCATATCATCGAGCAAAATGGGAGGCTGGAAAATATGAAGATTCTAAGGAAGCCAGTGTTTCAAATCTCAGCATTTTCGTAACACTTTGAAGTTTAACTGATTTGATTTTGATAGATAAATAGTAGATTTTTTTTTTGTTTGGCTTCTACTGTGAATGCTGAACTGAATGAGCTGAGCTGAATGAGAAGTGTGTGCAATTATGTATTTATTTTTATATGTAGACTTGGTTGTGCTTGATCATTAACAACATGTTATTTACAACAAGTGGGTTGGGTTTGAGGGTTTGGACTATTGAATTCAGTGGCATATATAACGTGTCATGGGCTTGGAGTGCAGGAGCTGCAGGTGTCAGCAAGGAGATCCTGGTCTGGACAGAGAGTGTACAATGAGTGCTCTGCACCCAGCCCTGCACCCAGCCCTGTGTGGGCAGCTGCCTTGGCTAAGGGGGAAGTAAAATTCTGTGGGCAGGGGAAGGATGGAGACTTAGACTCTTTTATCTGTAGAGTAAATCCCTGCTTGGTGAAACTGTCCTGTCACCATTTAACTGCAAACCCCTGGCTCCTCTCCCAGAGCTCTTTCTGTGACAGATACCAGCCTGTATCTGGTACAGATACAGGGCAGGGATCATCATGTTACAATTGAGGCAGGGATCTCCACAGCAGCAAATGCTGGGTGTTGCACAGCCCAGGCACCAGCCAGGCAGCACCCAGGGGCTGGGCTCCCTAAACTGTACTCACACTGCTGTGCAGTCCACAGAGTGAGGGAATGATAGTCAGCTCTACCAAAAATAACTGGAAAGAACTGTAATTTGGGACATATTTCCTCTTCTTCTGAAGACTTCCTAGGATTTTTCAAACAAATGAGCTTAATGTTGTGAACTCTTAAAACCTAAAAAGTCTTTAAAAGAAGAGGCTGTATTTGCTGCACATGTGCTACTCCATCTGCATAGTCACAGGAGCTGCTTCTGGACTGGCAGTTCCAAAAAGCAAATGTCTCTCTTCCTGCGTAGGCAAAATCTGTGTCCAAACTGGATACAAAGTAGATCCTGTTTTGCTGGACTCATTGCTCACTTTAATATGAAAGCAGGCAGCAACAGGGTTTCTTTTAACTGCATTATGTGTTTCCTTCTTGTGTATCTTTCCTTTTCTTTACCTTCCTCATTTCTCTGTTGTACTTCTGTCAAAAACTTGCTTTTTTAAAGTGAACGAAGGGCCATCTTGATAAAGAACTTTTTACTCTGCTCATGATGTCTTTCACCTGACTGGAGCGGGGACAGCCAAGAGGAGCCATCTTTTGGATACCTCCAAGAAAGGTAAGGCTGGAGTAAAAGTCTACCACTTGCAAGCAGCCAGGTATTTGAGGTCCTTTATTCGTCAAACATGTTGTGCTTTTGAAAATCAGCCCTTTCCCCTCAGACTTAGATGCTTTACTTTTTAATAAACACAGGTACCAGTTAACTTGGGTTTGCCATTTAAATATGGCCTGTGAATCTTCACCCCTGCTGCATGATCATGGCCATGTTCTTTCTGGGAACTGGCAATAAAATGTTATATTTAAAATGTGTTTTCTAAAATTATGCATGCCATTAAATATAATATCACACAGATTGTGCCGTTCAAAAGATTATTTTTATGAAATTCAGCACAGGACAGTGAACACTGAATGTGGTCATGATTCAAAGTCTGTGATGTTTGGCTTCAGCTCTGATCTTCACACAATGCCAAACAAATATCATTTATGTTTCAGGTTTTATGAAAGCAGAATTTGAACCAACAAATTATTCCTGTGGAAGGAATCATGTTTAAATTCCTTTGAGCTGGAAGCAGTGATGACGACAGTGAAGTACATTTGGACAGTGTGATTTGTTCTCAGTATGTGATGCTGTGTGTGAACCGAGTGCTGTTAGTGGGGAGCACATTGTAGCCCTTCATTTACCCTTCCTTTGAGTAAATCCAGCTCAGTTGAAGCAACCTTTGTGTAAAAACTATGTTCAGGGTACCACAGAGTTAAAATTTGAAAGGAACATATTAAATACTGAAATAGAGAAATCTAAGTTATAAAATTTGTGACTATTTTTTATGTGGTTCTTTTATTGTGCAGCAGAAAGGGATAGTTTAGACACTTCCTCTTGCCATGTTATTGATGGAAGGCTCTTGTAGGTCAAAAGAACCATTCCGTTTAATTTTTAATTGATCATAAAATTATCAGTTTCTGGGAAAGGCTTCAGTTATGGTAAAGCAAGATGTTTGCATTGCTTAGTCACCTCCGAAAACGGGTGTGGACTAATGTGTAATTAGTAATTTTTGAAATGTCTTTCCTCAAAACAACAAATGAGACTTCCCATTGTGGTGAACTTAAATACAGTATGCATTCATAAACTCACTTTTATACTTTGGAACAAGAAGAGAAGAAGAAATTGGTGTTTGAACTGATCTCTATTTCTTGTTGACCCTAATCATTGTGATTAAAATTTGATGGAGAGTGTATAGTGCTATCAGTGATAATTACTGTGTGAAAAACTCTCTTCTCCAGCCTAACCATGAAAAGATTTAGAGGTCAGTTTTTACTTTTGGAATTCTTTAAATTTACCAATTACAGCTAGAGGACCCTCCTGACAGTATTTACTTAGTGTTCTTTGAGCTAAACAGAAGCACAAATAAATGGGTTTTCCTCTCTCTGCAGATTGTTTGGTGAAAACACTATTTTCTAGTTAGCAGGGAGTTTTTCTGTTTCTGAAAAAGAAATGTAAGCAACAGGAGAGTAAAAGATGGTGTTTTTAACACAGAGTTACTGAGTAGCATCTTTTGATTTTCTACACGAAAATGTAATTTCTACCCCTTCTCATCAGAGCACTTCAGAGTGGGGATGAGAATTATTGGAGCTATGGCTGAACACCCAGTGGTTCCAGGCACATATTGCTCATCAACCCAGCCCTGCCCAATTGTGGGATGGATGGATGCCCATCCCTGTGGGATGAACAGACAGCGCAGAAGTATTATCATCACCTTGCAGGGGAATTAGGCTGTTTAATCACACAGTTACTTGATGGAGATCCTCAGAATGCTCATGGTAGAGTGAGAATTCAGTCTCCTTACTCCCTCAGCCCCAGAGCAGTGCTATCTGCAAAGCACTGTGGTCTGAGAATCAGCACTTTCTAATCAAATTATTATAAATAGAGTAAGCATTTTATACAGTAATATAAAAGCAGCTAAATTCCAATACTCATCAGACTGATAATGTTAAAAACGGGTGCAAGTTTCCAATATGGAGTATCTGACCTGCTGGAGATGTAACTCTTCCATGAAAATTTGTCACTTCTATCAAAAGCTAATCAAAGTGCCCAGTGTGCTGCTGAAAAGGTGTGTGTGAGCTGCACAACCAAAGAGCTTGACTCTTAATTGTCTTATGTCACTACTCACACCTCTAATATGAGCTACAATATCCTGGCAGAGGAAAAATTGGAGGTAATTAATACCCAATGCAAACATGTATAAATAGCTAGAAGATGGGAGCTACTATTTTTCAGGAATTCCTCACATTTCAATGTATATGTTTGTCCTGAACTGGAGCAAATAGTTGGCTTCTTGTGAAAGGGAAAAATTTGGAAAAGATACATCTAAGAATGACTGGGTTGATTTGAAAGATGACAGTTTAAATCTTACACATCTTGTGGTAAGTGTAATATATGATTATGTGTTTATGCATACTATGTTATTAGACACCATGAAAATGAGGGAATATGTTATAAAGACATCATTGCATGATTGACACAACTTACCTGATCAGAATGATTCCATCGTTGTATGAACAAAATTAATGAAAATGTCTCTTTCAGTGTTTCTGTGCATGTGAAGTATTTGTTTAAATAGGAGACGACTGGGATAAAAATATGAACTTTTAATAATCACCTTGGATCTATAAAACTGTTTTTGAAGGTGTTTTTTCACTTTCCTGTCTCCTATGGATAGCTTAACAAGTATCCGTGCTCTGTCACCATCTGAAATACAAAAGCCTAATTCCCATAATATGACTGGTGTTTGCAATTTTTTCCAAACCTGCGAATTTAGATCAGTTTGCAGTTTTCAGACACTCCACCAGTTTAGAGTGTTTGCATTGGAACCAGAACTTTGGTTTTGATCCAAATTTCATAGCATAAAATCCCTGAGAATCTCACAGTTCCACACATGGAGTGTGCCTTTGGAAGACCCTCCACTGTGCAGCGGGTGGAGCTGCTGGGGGAAAAAGCTTGGCAGGAGCTGCCAGCTCAGTACTGGCCCACACAGGAGCCCCCCTCTCACCTGCCAGAGCTCTGGGTTGCTGTGACACTGTGAAATGACACTGCTGGCTGTCCTTTTTCTCTCTGCCCCTCCACTCACTACATGTCACAGAGAGTGGAGGGCTGAGAGAAAGGTTGAGACTGCATAAGAAACACGGGGAAAGCTGCTGGGGCAGGCTGGGGGGGATGGGACTAATTAGTGGTGCTGACTGCCTGGTTGGAATCGTTGTCTTTCACAATTAATGAATGCCTCGAAGACCTAGTTATTTGTGTTAATTTTGGTTTTAATGGTGCTAAGGACCTCTCTCTACGATTACATAGGATTTAGCAGTCAAACTTCTGTGGGTGATTTTTTTGTTTAAATCTTGGCCAGCCCATGGTGTTGTCCTTACTTGCAAGCCATTATCTCAGTGCTCTCAGACAGCCTGGCCAGGCCAGGGTGTACCTTTGGCACTCTGGTTTCATGGCTTTCAGATGTTATCCGTTTTCACTGCACATTTTGGGGGCTGAATTGTTTATCCACACATTGGCTGTTTTTCAAAAAAGTAAAAGTAGTTCCTAGGCAACCTTAATGAATGGTAGGAACATGTTAGTTTGTTCATAATTGAGATGACTTTAGCTTGTTTACCACGATGTTTGGTTTATTGCAAGGGGATGGCTTAACTTATTGACAATGAACTATGTAAATATGAGGATGAGAACAGCAAACCACCAGAGGATCACAGAATGGTTATCAGGAGATTTTTTTTTAATAATTTAAAAGTTTTTTTATTGAATAGGTTTATACTGTGAAGCTTTTAACACCAAAGAGTAACATTTGGAATGCTTCGCTCTTTAGAAAACATGAATTACACAAGGTGAATCACAGTTTCCTAAAGTCTTTCTTAGTGCATCTACAAAGAAACAAAAAATATATATAGATACGTAAACATTTCCGTATAAACTTACCTGGACTTTCTGTACACTTACATAAACATTTGTAAAAAAGCATATTGTGTATTATAACTGCCCTTCAATTTTTTTTTTCTCTGAAGTACAGTTTTGCATTTTTGTGGTGATCCTTTATTAACAGGAGCTTGGACTACTAGGCTTATGAGGGAAATGCTGGTCATAATGACTGATGATTTTCTCCTCTGAGAGGGTCAGGATCACCCTGTCAGCTGGTGTAGCCAGCAGTCATTAGATATTCAAGTCATCTAATGCATGATGTCAATGTGTTGAAAATCAAAATACTAGCAGGGCCATATAAATCCTTTCAGAAAAGTACTGAATGAAATACATGAGCTTCCTACAGGTAACCAGGGAGTGAGGCTCTATTTATGGACACAATCAGTAAACTTAATTTTTGGAAGAGCCTGGGAAACAGAGTATGTTGCTGCCATTCCCAGTTTATATTCATTCCACAATATGTTCTCCTGACCTATCTGCAAGTATTTGGATGCATTTTGTGAAGGCAGAGCTGACACAGCCCAGCTGGAACAGTGCTGTAGCACTGAAGGAATGTAGAGTGCTTTGAATAATTGGTGAAGAACATACTTATTACCTCCCTGTTGTGGCATGTTAACTCTAAAACATAAGCACATATAAATCTTAGGGAGTAGACACTACCCTACAAACCTCTCTTTGGAAGTGCCAGGTACATGTCTTTGTTCATATTTCAACAAACTGTTTATAGACATCAAGATTCTGCATGCTTTTCAAGAACTGTTATTTTTTTGCAGTGGTTGAGTCTTTGTGCACAGAGCTATAACCACGAGAGATTTACTTCAGCATTAGGGCAAGCCGACTGGAAACCATGTCTGTTCTGGTTTAATTACATTAAACCAAAAAAAGAGAGTCCATACAGGAAAGTGTAGCTATGTGAGATAATAACTCTTTATCAATTCACAGATTCAGCAACATTCTTGGTAATTTGCCTTGTATCTGAGCAACATGAGATGACAGACTATACTTTGTTCTGATATTTTTAGAGCCAGAACACAGCATTCTTTCTCTCACAGAACTTATGTTGTTTTCTAGCTTTCCAATTTATTTCTATAAGCCTGTTAAAAACAAACAAACAAACAAAAAAAGGCAGTCCTAATTTGGAGTGAAGTGGTACTAAGAGGTAGAACTAGGCTTTTGCTTACCTGGAAGTTACAACTGTAGTGAGCTTTCCAGAGCTGCATGTGGAGAAGCTGGCAGGGCAAGAGTTATCTGACACATCTGGCAGGTCTCACTTTCACTGCAAACTTGGATGGTTCACAGGATCCAGAATATAAGAAAGTCACAGAGATGGGAGGAGCAACATTTATTGTCTTACTGGGTAGATCGTGTAAAATGGGTTTCAAACGATGAAATGGTGCTTTGCAGTGCAGTGTGGGAGTCTGCTTCTGTTTACCAGACTGCCAGTAGCACCCAAGGAGAGATTTTGATAGCTGGGGGAAGAATCTTGTCACATTCTCCCATGTTCATTATGCTGTGTCTGAAGAAGGCATGAAACAGGAACGGTAGTGCTGGCTGTAGGTTGCTCCAGGAGCTGGAATCTTGTAGTGGTCAGCCTCTGGATGTTATGGCAACATTGCTCCCGGGCAAAGCAGGACCAGGTTGTGCATTCCTTAAACTTTCATCCCCAGCCATCTTGATTAGGAGACCTTCTGCAACCAGCTTAACGCTTTGTCTTTTCAAAAGGATGTTCCACCTTTTAGCAGTGATCACATCCCTGTTATCTATTTGTCTGCTTTTTGTTCCTCATGATGTTGCTGCCTTTGCACCTGTGACCCATTCTTCACTAAGGGAGATCTTACAGGATTTGTCTGTCTCTGTGTGTTGTTTTGATATCTCTCCTGCTTGTGTGCTCTGGATGAAGCAAAAGCATAGAGTTGGTTTATTTCTTTGTTTTTAAGAGCTATTTGGAAAGATCATTAGCATTGTAGAAAAGCCTGCAATAATCAGGAAATGGAGGAGAAGGAAGAACAGCAATTTACAAGCAGATATTTTGCCTGATTCTTTGCATTCTCAATTTAAAAAGCTTCTTAATTTTATTTTATTTTATTACTGTAGTGCCCCAGTATCCAAAAGCAGCATTAAGGTCTGTGACTCTTAAATTACTTTTTGAAGTACTCAGCATTTTCTTCTGTATTATTATTGAGAAAAGAGTGTAGCTGAATACCAAAGCCTAATATAGGGTGATTCAGGTTGAAAATTGGTAGCAAATATCAGTGTCAGGTATTTGTCTCCAGATGTATTAAATTAAGATAAATGAAAAGAAAATGGCTTGGATTTTTAGCTTGGTGGCAATGTCCTTTCTTGGAGATACAGTCTCGCTACTATAAAGAGGTCACAGAGGTAATGTCTGTAAAATAAAGTGAAAAATGTATTATTGAGCATTTTTCTTTCTGGTTTCAGTGATAGGTTGTAGTAGGGAAACTAATAGTAAAAGCACGAGTTCATCAAAGTAGAGTAGGATGTTACAATAGGAATAGTTAAGAGTTTAGGACATTGTTTTACTCATTGAGTCAGAACAGACAGTCCTGATCCAGAGGTTCAGAAAATCAGAAATTGTTATGATGTTTTTTCTCTCCTTGACCATTTTTCCTTTTAACTTTGCTGGAATCTCAATGCTTACAATATTCTAGCCCTGTTATTTCCAAGATTCATTTTGAGTCTTTCTTGCAAATGTTTGGGATTTGTTTATTTGATTTTGTTTTATTTGGCTTTATTTTGGTGGAGTTACTGTGTTGTTTTGTGTTTTCTAAATTACATTCCTTTATCACCTAAAGTATGGCTTGGAAGAAAATCTGCTTTGAGGGAAGTCCTTAATTCTGTTTAGGTTAAGGGAAGGTGGTATGATGAGAGTTAATTGGCCTTACTACTGAAAGTTATAAGTCAGAATTGAAGTGCTGCTGCAGGCAAAACTGAATTCAGTAGAACAAAATTGGCAGAGACAAATAACAACAGGATTTTATTCAAAACATTACTTTATTAAAGAAGTGGTGGAATTGGTCAAGAATAAAATATAAATGGAAAAAGAATCCATCATAAACCCAGAACATTTCTAGAAAGAATAACTGCGTGTTCGGATACCTGAATTCTGTCAATGTGTAAATCTCATGCCTTTAAATGCAAAGGTTATATGAAAATGAATATTCCATGTTCCTTTTTCTTATGACATAACCCCATGGAAAGAAGCTGTGAGCCACTATCTGATGTATTTCATGGTTTGTCTCTGGGATGCCAGAATTACTGCCCAGATCTCATGATTTTTTAATTTGTTTTTGTTCATTTTAAATGCTGCTTTATGGAGAATGTGGGATGTTCCTGAAGTTTTTTTTTTCTAAATGTGTTCAGCTTACCAGTTTGCAGGTAACCATTTGGATTAGAGATACGTTATGCTAGAAATACACATTTAGCCCAATGGGATAAGAGTGAACAAAGATTTGACATGGCTCAGTTACCACATCCAAAAGGGAATTCATGTGTTAGTTTTTGTCTGAAGATTTTCACAAGGTGAATTAATGCTTACAGATCCAGAGTTCTGCTCAAATACAATGAGAGAGCAAGAGTTTTTGAAGTGTATGAAAGGTTACAGGAAGGGTTTGGAAGGTGTTATCTAGAGAGAGTCAACACCCTGCCCCTGGAGAGGACAGGCTCACTCTTCCAGCCCCATGACTATGTGAGCAGACAAAACACAACACTTTCCAAGATCCACAGGCAGGACTTGTCTGGTTTTTGAATCTGACTGCTGAAACTCTCACCTGGGGGAGGTAAATGTGAAAATTTTGTCATTGATTATCTTGGACTGGGGTGTTTGGGAGGTCTGGTGAGCCCTGCCATGCTGCATGAAGAGTCTCAGCTGGTGGAACATCTGGATGGATGATTTTCTTTTGCAAGTGATAAAAGCCTGTGTTCTAGAAGCTTAAAATGTAGCAGAAAATAATTGGTTCATGTTGTTTTGTTGAATGAGGAATAGAAATTATAAGACCCAGTGAAGTAACTGATGTAGCTGTGGAAAGGTGGGAGAGGGAGCTAAGCTGCAGTGAGCTCACCAAGGGGCATCCACAGGCCTTGCTTTAGGAAAAAGACAGAAAGCAAAACAAGAGAAGAACTTAGTGGGGGCCTATTCTGATAGTGAAATAAGATGAAGTAGCATTTAGTCATAACTAGAGTTCATTAACGAGAGTAACTGTTGTCAGCAGCAGAAAAATGGAAGGACCACTTCAGGGTTAAATTTTCTGGCTCATGAGAGGCTTGAATGAGTGGAACTCCAGCTGGATGATTAGGAGCTACAGCTGCAGAACTTGGGTATAGAGAGAAGCAATGTCTTAGAGGTCAAGCAGTTGAAAAGAAACAGGCTTTTTAAGAGGTGAGGATGAAAAGCCTGTTCAAGAGTGGGGGAATAAATAAGCTAAAAAGGTAGGTGGCTGATGGAAATGTAAACTTGTATCTGACTTTGAAGAGTTTTGATACTGCTTGTAGGATGTGTGAAAAACCATTCCCTCAAGCAGGGCATACAGTCATTAAGTTTTGTGGCTGACCTAGAGAAATGTAATGAAACTCTTTCCTTAAATACAATCAATACAAGAGAAGCTCTCAGATGATGCACAACCACTTGTAGAAAAAAATGTTGGTGATCCAGGTAAGAAATGTGGAAATTGATGTAATCTGTTGTGGTCACTATAGTGTTTTGGTTTTTTTAAAAGTAATTGCTGTAATAATTTTATGTGCCTGCAAACTTAAAATGTAGCTAGTGATTAAGAATATAAATTGTGGTATTTCAAAATAGTGGCATAAAAAGAGTGGCAAAAACCAATTTGCTATGGTAATTTGCAAATTGATGTGCATTTAAAAGACAGTGATGTCAGGAAAAGGACTAGTGACTTGTCAGGAGCCCTGAGAATGCACTAGGTAGGTTATAGGAAAATGCATTTTCTATCAGCCTTTTTAGACAGCTTGGGCTCTACTTGTGTAGTGTTAACCATGTGAGGTCTTGAGATGTGGGAATGCAGAAAGTACAACTTGCTATCAAGTCCAGACCCTGCTATCAGAGGCAGCAGAGTTGTGTGGTTTTTACACAAACTAATTGTACTCATTTATAAGGGCCTGGAGGAGTTGCCATACTGGATTTGTGCTGGAAAATGCTTTCATAGAATGGCTTGGTTTGGAAGGAACCTTACAGATCACCTGGTTCTGCCCCCCAGCCATGGGCAGGGACACCTTTCTCTAGATCAGGTTGCTCAGAGTTCCCCGAAACCTGGCCTTGAGCACTTCCAGGGATGGGACATCCATGACTTCTCTGGGCAGTCTGTTCTGGTGCTTTGTACAGTGGCATTCTTCCCTACAGAAATACCAACAAGTGGTTTGTGTTTGAAGTTTAGAAGAGAGGCCTTGGTCAGTGTTTTTAGGTTTGTACTCTCTGTTTGGATTTAGGAGCTGTATAAAGTTACACTGACTGCTGTGCTCTTTGCGTACTGAAGGTGGCTGCTGCCTGCTTGGAACAAAATATAAGCATTGCTGATATTGCAGTCTCACTATTCCTTCAATTGCTGTCTGATTCTGCTTCCTAAAATTTATCAACGATTTGGACAGGTCCAGGTGTTGCTTCCTCCTGTTTTTAAGATTCTCACCTGTTTTAGAGCCCACTTTTCCCTGTATGGTAATGGCAGCCATCCACATTCTGTTGGGTATGAGCATGGATCACAATGTTCAGCTGGTCTTTGGTATGTCAGGATGCCTTATGTGCTACAAACAGTTCCTAAAGTAAGCCAAAGCTGATACATTACACTTTCTTTCTAAACAAGTGTGCTCTATAGTGATTACTGGAAAGCCCTGAACAAGTCAGGGTTTGGTCAACAGAAATTTTTCCAAAACATTTATGATGTGAAGCTTGGTATAAGCCAGAAACTCCTGCAGCTGGTGCCATCATTGCATTTTAAACACACTTGTTTTGGTGACTAACATTTACACAGTCAAGTTTATCTTCCTTGTATTCTCTCTCATTGATAATTGTTATGTAACCACCTATGCTTGGATGGCTTGCCTCCCTGTTTCTCCTCAGGCACACGTGGAATGAAATGTGTCTTCTGGTCTTCAGACTGTTGTCCTTTCTTTCACTTAAAAAAAACAAACAAACAAAACCCAAAAGTTTAACATTTCTTTAATTAAAATTCTTTAGTTCATCTGTGCATAAACTTGAGCTTGGTTTTGCATCCCTAGATGACATGATTATGATACTGGTCCTGAAACCTTTGTGAGTTCCCCTTTTTGAATTTGTACATGAGAGCTTGGTAACTGCTGGCTCAAGACAGCCAAGGTGCATATTTTGTGTGTGGTGTTATCCACTGACGTTAACAAAAATGTTTCCTTTAGCTTTGGATCACATAAATCCTTGTGTTCTGAAAGGAAGCATAAACAATTGCAATGGATACAGCAATGGCTCACAGAAATCATGTAAACTAACGTGCAAGGGATGTTAACAGTGTCATTAGCTACTAGGATCTGTGTTATCAGCCATTATTTCAGCAATGGTAAGTGGCAGATTAAAATCTCAGTGGAATTTTCCTTTCTTCTTTCAGACAGCACTTGCAGCATGTTTGTTCCCTTTTTAAAGGGTTTATATCAATGAATATGCTCTTGGCAACAAAATGATGATATTTTGTAAAATTTTATGCTATGTAATGTTTCTATTAGAAGGGAATGTGGAAAGAAATTGGTACAAGAATCCCCCTTTCATTCTTCCTAAAGAAATCTACAATCAGTGATAAAAACTTCTTTCCTACTCTTACTTTGTCTGTATCTAAGATATTGGAGCACTTTACAGATGTTATTTAGGCTTCACAACAGATCAGAAAATAGGAAAAAATTGTTAGGTTCATTCAAAACCATTACATTCTGAGTGGAAAAACAATATCTGTTTTAATGCTAATTGTGATGCTATGAAATAATCTGAGGGAGGAAATCACACATGTAGTGACAGTCAAAATGTTTGAGAAAATTAGGAAGGAAAGCAGTAATTAATTGGAAAAAATTGCTGGGAGCCTGGAGCTAGCAAATCTAAATTTCAGAGAATGTACCACAAATTTCATAATGATTATATACAGAACTACCCCTCAAAGTTTTTCCTTGTACCAGTAACAATTTTGATATCCTAAAAAAATTGTTTTATAAATTGAGTGTGAGATGTAATTATAAATACAGTATCCAGCAGCAGCAACTTGATGTTGCCTCGTAGCGCTTTTGAAAGCAAACAACTGCCACATTCAGAAAACAGGAGCAAGATTAATCTGTGCTCTTCCTACAAAGTCAAACATTCTATTGGCTTAAGGCAAAATCTTTCTTTTCTGTCGTTGTGCAGTGCCCTGGTGGCTGATGGGGAGGTGCAGGAGCCGAGGGTTAAATGTTATACATTGCACACTTTAATGCTAATCCTAAAAGAAGCAATCAATGCACCATCTGCTTTCACCTCAGCATCTGTTTCCTCTCTTTGGGGCCGCAGCCGAGGTGGTGAGAGTTAGCAAAGGTGCAGGGGCTCACACCTCCCTGCAGCAGGGGGAGTGCAGGACAGAGCACACTCCCCCAGCTGGGCCCCAGGTCACTCACTGCCTGTTCTGTGCTCTGCAATTGATGGATTTGTTTCAGCTTCTGGGAGCCATGGGACAGGTCTCCAGTGCTCAAAACCAACATTAGCTGATTTTTTTCCTTTCATTTTTAATGCATTGAGGTAGATTAAAATGTTGTTATTACCTTCCCAGCAAATTAAATTTTATTTCCAAAAGGTGCTAATCCTTGCTGGAAGCTTTCTGGAATAACACTATTGGTTGAATGTTAATGGTACTTAAAATCCATGCAATTAATATACTTATGGACTTAGAATGATCGATATTGTCCATAAAATCTGAAATTGTGGGAGGGTTAGATACATTTTAGTCAGTCTTTAACTGCATACATTTTAATAAGATTTTAAATGCCTAATTTGCGTTTTTATTTCAAACAGCAATAACATAACAATTGCGTACAAAGGGGATTTATAAACTTTAAAAAAAGCCCAACCCACGTAAATTTGATGATATCCACTAATGCTTATTATCCTAATTACAGTGGTCCCTTTTGAGGCAAGCTTTGGTGCAAAATAATTAATTTTGATGCCTGCAGCTTAACATGTGTAAGTTGCTTCCGACAGTTGTCTTATTGTAGAGCCCACAAGGGTGAAAACTGATACTTAAGTATATTTTGTTATTCTAATCAGTCTTTTCATAGATTTATAAGCCTTATCTGCCCTAGGGGAGTCAGAGCATACAGCATTATTCAAGGTTAATATGTTCCCAGGTAAAAAGAAACATAAGAGTTCCCTAAAGCATATAGGAATACAGAATTGTATTAATTTTGCATCACGTTGGCTGGCACATCTGCATTTTCAAGTGCATGACTATCTTCTTTCCCCAAGCTGGGGTCGCTGGTGTTACATTTGGCTAATTTTGCACATTTGCTCTAACACAGGTTAGAAGTCGATCTTGGAAAAGCATTATCAGTTTGAAAAGGACTTCAAGGCACTCTCCAGTGACTGTGATTGATGGGGGTAGCAGATGATTAAAACTACTTGAATATTGGAAACAGCTTTTAAATAACGACAGCCCACTGGGGGTTAGTGAGGTGCTATAAATGCTGGTAGCTTCTGCTGCCCTGCATTTGTGGAAAATGCCACTGGAGGTGGAGGTTGAAGTGGGAAGAGGTGAGACAGCCCAGTTAGGTAGGCTTCTTTTTCCTGGTGTCGTGGTTCATTTGGTTTTAGTGTCATTTGCATCCCAGAGACATAGGAGATTATGAATGGGTACAGGTTCAGTATTGAGACCCTTTCAGCCTGCTGACAGGCTGAGAATAATGAAATTAAAGCAGCTTGCAGAAATGTTGGTATTGACCAACTGCTTTATTGAGACAGCTCAGCAGTCCTTGGTACCTCCAGCCAGAAATCTCCAACTAACAACCTGTTGTCCAGGACCTTTAAACAGCAGAAAAGAGGCTCTGCCCTCCCTTAGTAAGGCAATGTGGCCCACTGTGATTAGCCTTGCCTTAGGGAGGTCACACTTAGCTCAGTGCTGGCAAGTAGGAGAAAATAACATTGTCTAACACTAGCAGGAAGAGCAGCAAAACAAGGGAGCAGAAATAAAATGAGAGATAATGTTTTAACCATTCATAGAAATGGATTTGAAAGAGATAATGTTGGGCACATAATTATTCTTCTTAAATGCAGTTTCTATCAGAAAGCTGCATACTGCTTGTTTGCTTTTTAGTAAGAAAAGAGGCATTGCTTATTGACTTTAAAAAAATATTTCTGTAATTTGATTTGGCTCATCTGTAAAGATTAGATCCATTCTAAGTTATTCTTTGTCCAAGAGTGGATAGAGAAATTGGGATCTCTTTCTCAGAATATGTACTTTGTCTTACATCTTTACTTTATTAAACTTGGACTGAATAAAGCTGGAGTAGGCAGTGTTGATTCTACAGAGGCAGTATCTAACTTTGATCTGAAGTGAAGCAATGAATTTCTTATTGCACGTTTATTTGCATCCGTGAAAAAATATGAAGTGAAAGCTCTTTTTCTTATATTCTAAAGCAAAATGTGGAAGTTTTGTTCTAAAATTCCAAAGTAGTTCACAGAGCCAGATGAGTCAGCTATCTGGAAGACCACCAAACCTTTGGAGCCTTCATGTGGCTAACAGAGAAATGTTTTTCTCCACACTATTAAATGCTAATAGAGAAATGCTATTGAAATGTCAGTTAAAGGTGGGGTTTTTGTCATTGTTCAGTGTAAAATCTATATTGTATTAATGACTTTATATGAGTAGCCGGGTACTGAAGATACTGGCTTTGACTGTTCTTCCCAAAATTAAAGTTTCAGATTAGATAATGCAAAAAGACACTTTCCATTAATAGAAGGTGATATTTCTAATAGAAATGTCACTTATCTAACACCTTCAAGTTGTTTTTCTGTTGCTGGCACACACTTGACTTTGGGTGAGCAGCTTTTTATCTATTGTTGCTCATCAGTGAGGGCTGTAAAATTGAAAACAGAACTGCAGATGCCCACATGGCCATCACTTCCAAAGCATGTGCGTAAATGGCCTCTGAACAGAATTAAGTATGAGGTCTGGTACTTTCTGTCACTTTTTGTTATAACTGTGAAATTGACCAAGATATGATATCCTGCAGGAGAGGAAGAGACAGGATTTACTGCAGTGGTGAAAGCACAAACCCAATAACCTTTTGGTAAATTCTGAAGTACTGCAAATGTGGGATGTTTAATGAAAATCTTGTCCCCAGTTGCCCTGTGATCAGTTTTCAGTGTTTTGGTCAAAGTAAACTTCATATCCTAGCTCATATCAAGAAAATGCTAATCTGTTTTACTTAGCACTTTGAAGAGATTTGAGGCAGGTTGGGGTATGGTCTTGCCCTATCTTGTTTTGTATGTGAAAAAAATCTCAAATATGACAAAGAGCACACTTGTGTATTTTACAGCAAGTGATAAAATTCCTTGTCGGTATTTTTCTTGTTTCTGACCTCCTACATATTTGTCAGTTCATTAATTAAAATGAGTAAAAGGCACAAAGATATCTGGTTTTAATTGTGGTGTTTATTGGATAATATGTAGCAGATTCCTCTTATTCACAAGTGTTCTGTCAAAACATGTGTTGCATTGTTCTCTTACTGTGTTAATGTAGTGC
Source organism: Trochalopteron elliotii (assembly GCA_024734555.1). Lineage (NCBI taxonomy): Eukaryota > Metazoa > Chordata > Aves > Passeriformes > Leiothrichidae > Trochalopteron > Trochalopteron elliotii. The sequence continues at coordinate 438,821 of JANPWX010020211.1, read as the reverse complement.
AGTGGTCACAGTAGCCACAGTACCAGATGTGTTTGCCAAGGGGTCAGTGGCAGCACCAAAATTTAAGGGCAAAATAAGGGCTCCACTTCTACAAGTACTACCAAATTCAGAGGGAGTAACACTGGTAAGTGTGAACTTGACTAAAGATTAGAAATGCACAGACAGTGGTTGCTGTATTCTGTTCTTCAGCCTCAGAAAATTAGTACTTGACCTCAGTAAGTGAATGAATGTGTTTCTTTACAGTGAATCTGCCTCCTGTGCAGAATGTGGATTTGGATGCACATGTGGATGTGAAACAGAATCATTTCTGTGTTAATGGGCATGTCACAGGCTATTGCTAAATCTTTTGCTGATGAGTCCTGATGGAATGATGAAATCAGTTTTAGGCAAAAGTACTCCTCACTTACGGAACAAATTTTTGGAAGATGCACCTTTCACAATGTTCTCTTGAAAATCTGTTCCATATGGAATTTCTCAACGTTTCATTATTCTGCAACCCCTTGTACAGACAATATCTTGCAATTTATGAATGTTCTCTTGAGTTAGCTACCATGCATGGGTGTTAACTTTGGATACATACATATGTATTTTTTAATCCTGTCCTTGTTGTAGCTGCTGTGATGACTCGTTCTTATCTGATGGCTTATTGGTTTTGATAATAAGTTTTCTGCAAATAAAAGACAAAATGTTTTTTAAATACAGGGGTGAGTACACGGTGTTAGCAAACAGCCACGTGTTTGTTGCCTTGTAAACAGTGAAAACTTCACTCCAGGTCACCTGAGTTCTTCTGAGCCTCACAAGTTCAGTGTTTTGTTGAAGGTCCCTCCCTCTCTGGACTTCCTTCTGCAGTCCAGCTGTAGTCTGTGCCCTGTGGCTCCCTTGGGTAATTCTGTCTGTCCTACCGTGTCTCACTGTAACTTTACACTAAACCATGGTCTTCCTCCTTCAGTACCAATGCAATCTCATTCTTTATGCCAGTGGACCTTTTGCGTGGTTCAAAAATAGACACACAAACCACAATCTGACCATTGTGAGTCCTGACTTTGCCTGAGATAACATGGCCTAGGAAGGCTTAGAGTCCTTGGAGTCAAGGCAGAATCTGCTATTTAGTTTAGCATTAAGGTGGCTGCAGGAGCATTTGTAGGCTTGGTTTCTGAAAGAACTGCATAACATAGGTGCTCCCACTGCAGATCTCTTCGACTTTGGCTTTTAATTAGTTTTAATCAGAGAGTTAGATTCTCTTATATCCAGGAATTATAGAAATATACATTAAATAGAATTTATGTGTATTTAATTCTTTCTCTTGTGATGCTTTTGTCCTGTTTTTCCATCTATTTCTTACTGTTTCTATTTGCATCAATAAATGCTGTTGTATCTCTAGGCTAGAACAGTGCAGTGTTTACTGTTCTACATGGAGAAGGGCCTGACCTGAAAAGACATTTGATTTTCTTTGGCTGTGCTTGCTGTTAGGATTTAGCTTTCAGAAAGTCAGTGTGTTGTGTGAGTTTCTAGAAAAATAAAATGTGCCTTCCTGACTGAATCTTGCCACATCCTGTGTGCTATATAATATTTTGTTTGTTTTTGTTAGCCTATACACATTTTTCTACATTGACTGAGGGATGGTTCTCCTGAAGAATAAATGATGCAAATACAACACCATGCACATATAAGTACAGTCAATAAATACCACTTTTAGTGGATATTATTTTAAACAATGGCTAAAATATGGCACTTGGCTTCAAAGTGAAACAAGTTGACTCTGGGCAAACTGTTTATAAGATTACATCTCCTTCAAATGAAGATATTTTAACACTTCCCCCCCCCCCCCCCCCCCCCCCCCCCACACACCCCAGTAATTAGCCTTTCAGCATTCTCTTTATCTTTTTCCTTCTTCCCATGCACACCCCCAAGAGTGTGTACTGGTGAGAACTTACATCTGTTCTCACTAATATCTGTTCCTTTCTTAAGAATCCATTCAGTTCCTCTGAAATGCCATAGTTGACTGGCAGTTTATTATCATTTTTCCCTGCTGTAGGAGAAGAATAAAGCCAACATTTCCTAGCTAAAGAATAGGAAGCCTAAATTTTCAAAGAATGATCTTTATCTAAATTCTCATGACCATAAGAGTAGTTGAAATATCTGAATACCATATAGCCTTATTCCCAAAGTCTCAAAAATCATCATGTTGCCTCATGAAGATTGTTCTTGGAAAGTAGAAAGAGTGCTTTAAAATATATACAAATTAATTTGTCTCCAATTTAACCATGCCTGATTAAACACACAGGGTTTTTTTCTGCATCACTTATTAATGTTGCTGTTGAAGAGTGCACGACATTTTTACTATTAGAGTAATTCTGGGGTTTAATTTATTGTTTTTGTGAGTGAGGAATATGGGACTGGTCTATGTGTAGTCAAATATTGACTTTGCATGAAATTCAGAATGTATGTATGGCTAATAAGAAAAATATCTTGGCAATGCTGGCTCTTCAGATACTTCCAGGTTGTTTATCTACAAGTATACTATGCATGATAATCTGCATACTACATCTGCAAGATAAGTATGCATCACACTGTTGTTATTTTTTGTTTTCTGTGCTTCCAACAGAAAGTAAAACCTTGTGAGGCTGACAAATACCCTTCCGTGAGTTATGTAGGACAAACACCATTTTCTGCTTCAAGCACAAACCCTGTTATTGGTGAAGCTTTCCTTCAAGTTACGTGCTGTTGTACATTAAAGAATAGGTGATGAGACAGAGTTCTCTACTTGATGAGTCACATAACTCCCCAGTGGCTTTTCTAGGCACTGTGAATCACATGTATTTTGGTGCACTGTTTGCTCCACCTCTGGCACCTTGTGCATCATTTCCCTTCTCACAAGAGCAGGGATTCAGTGGCAGCTGAGTAAGGAGTCCTTGAGAAAGAGATGCAGCCCCTTCACTGAGCAGTCCCTGTGATGTCACCCACTGACAGAAGGTCCATATGAAGCTCATAACCAAACTGAGCAGGGCAGCACATCCCCTGTTGTGTCCCAGGCTGTGTCCTGGTGTGATGAACTGTCCTGGTGCCTGTCCTGTTCTGAGAGGTGTTAATTTCCACAGAGCAGACATGAATGCAAAGCCTGTCCAGATGAAAGCCTGGTTCTTCCTAAGAGTACATTGTTACTTCTGTGGATTAGTAATTCTTTACAGTGTCTCTTGGATTGTTTTCAGAAGAAGCTCATCAGACAGAAGGGATAATAGAAACTTTAAAAAAGGTTTCTTGACATTTGCTCCCCTTCTGTGGTGGATATGTCTTTTGGGCTTTCTGGCAGTATGTTCTATATGTATGTCTTGCTCTCTCAGGCTCCCGTAGAAGCTCTTGGTGGATTCTCTGCTGTAGTCATCCCAGCTTTGTTGTGTTGCTCTATTCCCTTGTCAGCAATGACAGCAGCTTTTAGCGGATAAAAGAAAAAAGTTCTGTTTTAAATTTTTTTGTTTATTTACTTGCTAAAATATAGTCAATTATACTGTTGCTCTGAAGGAGACAAGAAAGGGTTTCAGACCTCCATTTCAGTACCTAGAAACAGCAAGGAACAATATATTACTACATCAGCTCTAATGATTGATCATGCTGTTCTGGTATGATAGAGATCAATACTGCTTCTCCACCTGGGTATGGAAGTTGCTGTTGCTGGTTGGAATTCCTGCTCCCTGGTTTCCTGCAGCCCAAAGTGATGCATCTCATGCACGTGGTGCCTGTCCTGGGCTGGGGGGCTGTGACGCATTTCATTTCTGTGCTCACCGGGAAATGAGTCTCATTACCTCTGAGGACACTGTGTTGTCATTGCTGTCACATACACATGCTGTACTGCCAAACAGCTGCCAGGAATGGGAGATTCATGTTCTGCTACATTTATTTCACACTTCACACATTTGTTCTCGCCTCCAAAGTATTACATGATGCTGTGTCTAATCATATTTTCATTTGCAGGCAAAGGAGATTTGCAGAACATCTCAGTGTGAATGGTTTACATCAGCAATAAAATAATTTGGTATATTTGAGGAGGCCGATAAAGTGAATTCATGCTATACTAACAGACTTAATCCTGAATTAATAGATTCATACCTCTTGATAATCTGTTGAAAAACAACTGCTAATGCAAATGTTTAAGTGAGTTGTGTATATATTTAATTTTATACAGCCCTATATAAAACCATCTTATATACCTCTGACACTTTGATTTCAAATGTGACCTGACAGCTACTGTTTGTATAAACAGCTGCTATGTATATAAATGAGATTAAAAATAATAAAAGATCATAAATATAATTGGGAAAAGCCTGTTTACTCTCAGTTGCAAAGCATCATAAATACCAGTGACTGGAGTCTATTCTACTACATGCTGTGCTAGAATCTGATTTGTCCAATTTATTTAATGAATTGCTGAATAATTCATTTCTAAAATGCAAGAGACGACGTACCAGTAATGCCTCAGAAAGCAAAAGATTTTAAATATATTGTAGTACAGCAGTATTAAACATATTGCAAAATAGGTCCCAAACAGCAAAATCTTGTAATTGGACATTATTTAGGGGTGTAACTGGACATTTTTATTGTGTAATCTGCCTTCATTCGTGTAAACATCTCTATTGGAAAATAAGGACTTCATTTAACACCCATAAAATTACTTATTGCTTCAAAGCTGAGTAAATGAATTCCTTTACAGTATGGTAAAAAAGGAGATTGTCTTTTGGTTCTTTTTTCTTAAAACAAAGGACTCATAGTGCACCTTCCTCTTAATCAGAGTTGGGTAGCAAAAGGAAAGTAATGGAGAGACTCAAAAATGGATTAAATGAACTTCCTTTAAAAATTCTAGTGAGAGTCTTCTGTGGCTCTGCTCTGTTTTCCAGCACGGTGGGTGTGAGAGAGCAGGGTTACTGTCCTGAGAGAGCAGCAGAGGAGAGGAATTCTTCCTTCCTGAGTGACTCCCCTGCAGCTCTCCTGCCTGCTCCCACTGGCAGTGCAGCTCTGCCTTTCCAAGGGCACAGCTGCTGCAGGGATGGAGCTATAAAAAGCTGCCAAATCTCACACTGTGGGTCACGTTTTTCCAGCTTTATTTATTGTTTCTGTGGAGCAATATCTTGGGACCTGTATTTGACCTTGTTGTGCTGTATGCGAGCTGCTGTCCAAGTTAACCTCAGGTGGTACAAGTGTGGCCAAAGCCAGAATGTAGGAACTGACCTTCCTGTGGTAGGTATTCACTGAGTGAGCAGCTGTGGAGACAGTGCTAGAGTTCTTTTTTTTAGCAGAACCCCATGAGGTTTGCAAAAGTGACCTGCACTTTTTCCAATACTAGCCAAATAAAGAATATGATAATAGTAACAGGTCGCTTGTGTTACCCTTTCTAGACTAATGCCACCATCTCATTCCTGAGATTTCAATGACTGAAAGAAATACATTTTTTTTCCTAAGCCTTCTAGACATAGCAAATCTGATTTATTCCTTCAACTGTGAGTCCTAGTCACTTAGTGAATGAAAGGAACAACTTTTTTATTAAATTCCTAATTTACCAATCTAATAATAAAATAATAATTGCCTATTATCACTCTGAACAAAAATTCTCAGTTATAACAAGAACAACCCTGTGGATTTCCCTTTATCCATTTTTTCCACTCAGTTACCAGATATGTCTTAACCTGTCTGTTTTGTGACCACAGTGACTGACTGACTCTTAGAGCACGTGGGGAGGGAACTCTACATGACTGTGTGAGTGGACAAAAGGGCAGGAGATAAAGCTTCAGGGAGAGCAGCATAGATAACACCTGCATGATTTCAGACTTGGGGCTGGCAGTTAAAACTCAGGAAAGAGATCATTAAGCCATCATTTACAGTTTTCTAAAATTGCCGTGTCAGTGGTGGTGGTCAAAAAAGCCAACAAAATATCGGTTAGCCTCAGGAATGTTATTGAGAGGGAGGGAGAGGCCACATCCTGCATCTGCTGGGATGTTAAAGGGAATAGGCAGAGGTGTGTCCTCTGACATTACTAATGGAGGTAAATCATAGATACTGGGTAAAGCAGAGGTGCTCAAGACAGTGTGCTCGTGTGCTCTTCCCAAGAGTTTCTCTCAGTGCTGCCATGTGGAGTATGTTTGCAGTGTATGCATGGGGCCTGGTTCTATGCCTCACATAATCAGTTCAAATTTTACTTTTTTCTTGGGTGGACATGTTGGACCAATGCCTCACCTGTCAGGTAGAGTAACTTTGTAGCTGTGTGTTCATATTTGAAGATAAGAGTTCATACAAACAAACCAGGGTTAATATGTTGGCTTTTAGTGTATTTCCCACCATAAGACGAAAGCATATCCTTAAGAGGAGATGCTTTTTAAGAAAAATGGTTAACCACTTTTCTGTATCATTGTTAACATTCCCCTTGGATAAAATCCAGTGATGAACAACTTCCTCAGAAGGAGGTCAAGGCTTTCCTTCTCCCTTAAGTATTAAATGTCAGTAATATGTTTGAGAGTAGTGATGCAGATAAAGGTTTAGAGTCATGGGGCCAGGGGAATTTAAAGAGTAATGTAAATTGTCTGCTTTTAAAAGAGGTACGAGGCATGTTTATTATTAGGAACAGGGCAAGAAATTAAAATTCTTTGAATTTCTTGTTGTACCTACAGTACTTGAAGCATGGCAGAGCTTCTACCCACATATGGGAATGTGTTAGTGGAATTATATTTGTGCTTTGTAACTGAGCAAAACAGTGGCATATCACACAAAAGATGTTAAGGGAAAAAGAAAACCTTTAGCAATTTTCAGGTTATTTGAAAGCTGCAGAAGTTTAGTCAATTTAAAGTCCTCGTTAATGTCCCATACTGATGGGTGGGATCTGTGCTGTGGCTGGCAAGACCCTGCAGCTGGTGTCTGAGCTCTGCCTGACACACATAATGTGTTAATAGAATCACAGAATTGTTAACCTTCCTCATATTCCACACTCTTGTTTCCAGAAGTATTCTTTATTTCAGTTACAGTGTGGGTGGACGTTTTAATTTAGAAAACGAACTCATTTATTTTCATGCTTGTGTAGGAAAGCAAAGTACTTTTTTTTGGAATTGGTCACTGTCTTCTGATTTTTTTTCTTGATTGGTATCAGGGAACTTTGATTCACTGAGGGAGAGCTGTTAATTCGTACACTGAAGACAATCTGATAGGATCTTTTTTCTTGCATTATTACTGGAAACACAGTCAGCATTTAATTAAGAGTTAAAATTAAAAAAAAAATCGAAGTGAAATCTTTATTAAAGCCTTTAAAGGGAACACTTGGGTCTCAGAAACACCATAAAGATAAAGTGATGCTTTTTTCTTTGACAGTCCATCACACTTGTGTGGTCATTTCCCCTTGGCGTCATGAGATTTAAGTTTAAATGTGTGAAAAATGAAAAAATGAATGGATGATTCAGGACTCTTAGTACCTTTGTCTGGGCCAGAAGAAAAATAACTTTCAAGAAAAGTGTTTGGATCAATTATTAAATTCACTAAGGGAGATGAGATTTTATTTCAGAAAGTCTCCAAATCCAATTCAGAAGCTGATGTTTTAAGGCTTTCTTCTGTACCCCACAACACAATAAAGCTGGTGTTTCCAGGGAAAACCACTTAGCTCCTGAATGGCTATATGGGGTAAATTATTCTTATTTCTTGTGATTAATACCAGGCATTCAGGAGAACTATAAATTTGTCCTACTGATGGATAGTAATAGGCACATTTGAAATGTTCAAATCTTTTTTATTGGAATATCCCCAAGCTAAACTGGGGCCGGAGGGCTACAGAAGAGCAGAGACTTGGGACTTACACTACTGACTTGAACAGGATCAAGATTTTGGTCCAGTTAACTGTAAGTACCAAATGAATTATTAGAGAGCAGGAGCTGTGGGCTGCTCTTGAGTGTTCTGGAGCGCAGACCAGGAGCTGGATCTTTGTTTCCTGTGCCTCTTTCAGATGGTTGCAACATTGCCATATTTTGGTGTGCTCTAGTGTGCCATTGTTTTAGAAAAGGTATTCTTGGTGAGCTGCATTCTCTGATGATGGTTGCCTGCCTGAAACCAAAAAATCATGGAAGATTTTAATTAGAACTTTGTATTGAATTCTGAGAGAATCTGTTTTCATAATATTTTTTTAAGAAAGGAAGATGCATTTCAGGAAACTTTTATGTTAGAGTTGCTATGTTAGAGGCTTTGGAGCAGGAGCTTCCTGTATGAAACGTGGTCTCAGTCAATTTTTGCATGTGCTGTTTTGTGGAAAAAAGAAGCCACTTCTACTTTCCTAACTCTTTATGCCTGACACACGGCCTTTCTGTGTTAGGCCTGAAGGCAGGGAGTGTGTGCTCCATGTCTTGTGAGGAGAGCAGGGAGGCCACAGGTATCACCAGCCAGCAGTGTGAGTGGTGGGGATTTCTGTGTAGATCTGCAAATTCCAAGTCTTGTCTCTGTGAATTTTGTGTTCTCTATTCTGTGATGCAGGAACTGATTTTTCTCTTACTTACGCATGCATCTGCAAGCATGCTTAAGTAGAAGAAAAAGGTGATGATGATAAAAAGAAAATTAATTGATGGATTTTCTGGGAAAAAGTTGTTGTGGAAAGCTGTTGCTAACAAATGTTGTTAAAAAAATGGGTCCAACCACTTTTATCTGTTATTTTGCTCGGGTAAAGCCAGCCTAATGAATGTCTGGAAGCAGAGAGGCAGTTAAGTGCTTTACCTTCACTTCTACTAGCATAAGGCATGGTTTAAAGTTTCCCCTCTTTCTTTGTGGGAATATAAACAGAAATAAAACTTCTCAAATGCTTGGTTCTGTAAGTATTCTATTGGCCAAAATCCATGTAATTAAATGAGAGCCCTAGTTGTACTCCCGTTTTGAAGGCAAAGTGGTTTACCCTTGTGAAAGTGCATTCCAGCCCTGGAAACATGGGACCCTACCCAGTGTACAAGAAGGTGCTCTCTGTTCTGCAGTCCTGTGGTCTCCTGATCTGTACTCAATAGTGAACAGCCAATGTAATTTCTTGGCTAAGAGGCCTTTTAAAAGTTGTTTGCATGTGCTAAAATAGTTTCTACAAGGTTTTAAACAGAGCTTAATTGTGGAGAGGCCTTTGACATGTCATCCATGTCTGACTTTATCAGTGCTGAATCATTGGAGCTACTTGCCATGATGCATATCTTCATGTAGTGATCTGCCTTTTTTACTAAACTGTTAAGAATTAACGACAATGTAGAAATGGTATAAAAAGATATATCTGGCCTTTTATGAAAGGGTTCTTGCTTCACATGTGGTCTCGTTGCTGTGCAATAAAATCAAATAGTAAATTCTAGAATCAATAAAGTCAACTGAAACGTTTTAAAGATGAAATTGCATCTGATCCTCTTAGGCTTTGTACTTCACTGTCTTGTATTACCAACTAAATCTATTTGTGGAACTTTTGCTTTTAGTGGCAGAACTATAAAATAACCCAAGAGGTATCCATGGAAGTGTCATAAAGAGTTTATGATGTTCATAAGGAGACTGTCACTGCCACCCTAGTCTTTTATTTAAGAACGGCCTGGTTTGCAGACTGACGGAGTAATGCACAATAATCCTAAAAGGGTCTTCAAGATGGAGTTCTTATGAAATAACATGGCATGGTTGTAATTTTGATGTGTCCTGCCAGCTCCTCTACTGAGCATGGAACTAGAAGGGGATTTGGCACTGAATCGCTTGGGCCTCTTCAAGTGCTTCTTCCAGAAGTTTGTCAAATTATTTAGAACAGGATCCTTTAACTGTTAAGCAATACCTGATTTTTATAGTGAGATTGTAACACTTGGAGAAAGGGAGAGACATAAACATTTTAAGAAAAAGGAGGCAACCAATAGAAATGACCCAGAAAATACATGACAAGTTTTTTTCCATTGCAAAATTTATCTGAATTAAATATACCAAAATATGTGAAGGGGATGGAAAGATTTCATTATTTCTACACAGCCTATATGTTTCCAAACATGTATTCCATTGACCTGGCCAACTTTAAAATAATGTGTTTTCCGTCTTGGCACAAGAGATCTCTTAGTTATTTAGAAAAGGTATTCTTGGTGAGCTGCATTCTCTGAATAACTACAGCCAGTATTTTTCTTTTTATGATGAGTTAATGGTGGCCTTCTGTAAACACTGATATTTTTTCAGGTAATTCTTTTTTTCTCTATGGGCAATTTCTACAGATTTTATGCCATTTAGATGATCTGTTTTCATGGAATAGGTTGTGCCTGTTCAGAAATATTGCAGGGCAGTAATTAGGACAATCTTGAACTACAGGATGAGAGACTCAGCCTGAAGCAGGTTTTCCCAGAGTGAGGGACAAATCTTTGCACGGTTTCAGCTGGTATCACTTGTGAAGGCATTGTTTTCTTCTAGAGCATCATTTACAAACTCTGGTCATTTAGCAAACATGCAGATTTCAACTAAGCTAAAACCTGGGAGTCCTTATGTCTTCTTTTTTAGATGTGATCTCTTAATTTTTACTTCTTACAGACCATACGTAATCTCCTGTTCAGCTCCATGGAGCTTTAAGTATGTTTTGCCAATCTTAATCTGATTCAACCTTCATACTGGTTTAAATCAGGAAAATCAGGATGTATTTCATCAGATGGAGTGATGTGAAAGGATGGCTGGACTCTCAGGTGCACTGCTGTACTATTAAATTGATATTTGGTTCCTTTATATGTTCAGAATAATGGAGACTTTATAGACCAGTTGCTGCTTCTAACCCCCCTCAAGCCTGGCTAAAATAAAATCATAAGCATTGATTCATGAGGGGAAAATGTAATATGGAAAAAAAAATCAGCACTGCCAGCAGCCTTGCTGGCTCCTGGCAACGTGGAAACATGAATGGTGGCAAGCATGTATGCCTGGGTAGACATTGAGCTCTATACTCTCTATATGGTTTGTCAATTTTTTGTTCTTGGGTCACTTTCTAGTGTAATGCCCATTTTCATTGTTGTAAGAACTGAGTAAATACTTTAAAGGAAAAGACATCCTTCCCTGCTTCAATACAAACAATAAAAAGTCTGCAATGTGTGTAATGTCTCTTTTGTGGGTTGACTTCTGCATCTGAGCACTTTCTGAGCAATAAAACTGATGAAGCTTGGCCTCCCTCCATTATCTCTACATTTCCACCTCTGGACAGGAGGACACTCCAGAGCTGTCCATGTGAAGTCTGACCTGATGGTTTCTCCCAGGCTTGCTGCTTGTTTTGATGGCTTACAAAGTCTTGGGAAGCCCAAGCTCTTTCTTGGCTCTTGGCTGCTGCACATGAAATTTGTGTGAATGAATGAAGGAACACGAATAATATGCTCCTTCTATAATGCCAGTGAATTTTAGAGAAACTCACGTGAAGCAACAGACAGTGACAGAAACAAAAGTAGAGCATGGATTTTCCAGTTTCCAGTCCTCTGCCTGCTAAGTCATGGATAATCATACCATGAGTGGAACTGGTGAAGCTGGAACAAAACCAGGCTTTAACATTCTTCAGTTTCATTCTTCAGTTAAAATGCATTCTATAAAATCTAAGCAAACTATTGCTTCCTACTAGCCCAATTTATATTAGTTAAAAGAATAAAAACCCATAAAAAAAAGAACAAACGTCTAGGCTCAATCTGGAGGCAAAAAATAGTAAGTTCTGAATCTACTCCCTTTTTATAATTTTAAAATATTTTTCTATTAATGGAACTTCTTTGTTTTGAAAGTGCCTTTTATTCCCTCCCAGGAGATTTCTTTTAACATGGGAAAACTGAAAAAATCCTTTAAATAAAATAGATGACAATTTCAAAGGATTCTTGTCAAGGCAGTAAAAAAATGGGGAGTTACAATTTAGATTTATTATAGAGTTGTGGAGGGGGAAGCCATCTGTGTTATCTGATTTAAACATAAACACAGCAAGCACTTCTTAAATACAAGATATATAAACAGTTCTCAGTATGCTAAAAATTGTTGTGGTTTAGTGCATATAAACAGAAAATCCTATAGAAAAGTCAAAACATGGTTTAAAAATGTTACAATCTGTAAGAAAGGGATTGAACTCTTCCTTCAGTAACTGATCATTAATGATACCAGGCTCAAATTGCTTCTCTATTAATTTAGTTATTATTTCTTCTGTGCAACCAGGATAAAAATTTCAAACAAAGCAAATATGAAACTAAGATATAGTTAGTATGGAGAAGTCAAACAGAAATAGATTTCACTGTAAACTCCAAAGCCCTTGTTAAACTTCAAACTGCATTGGATTTGGTCTTAGTGAAAACTCTGAGGCTTCAAAGAGGAGTGAAACTTGCCCAAAGCAGATCTTCATATGGGAAAAACATGACAATAAATCTGTATAGAGAAACTCTAGTATTAAGCAATAAGGATTTACAGGTGCAGTTTTTTGCTAGCTGTTTTGTGGAAACATCTTCAGTACCAGCTTATTTTGAAGTAGGTAAATAAAGCTTTATTTAATAGCCACTTTGCAAAGACAGATACTACAGCAGAATCAAATGGAAAACAAAATAGGGATCAGAATAAGAGATTTTTAAGATTTAAATTTAAAAAAAAATCCTAGCTAGAGACATCAGTATCTCAATGACTAGGAAAAAAAGGATATTAAAGATTGTGCAGGAACATTCATGTTTTAATTAATATTTGATTATTTTTAATGGGAAATAACCATTGTTTTTCCTTTGCGTCTGTGGAGGCCGTGTGACATGTGAATATTTGGTTGTCATGCATTTGGTATTTAAAGTTCATATCCTCCTGGGTACTCTGAATTCCATATGGAAGAAAGTTCCTGTATATGATAAAATAGTTCCAACACCCTCACTTTTAATACTGATGCTTTTGAAGTAAAAAGACATTCTTTCTTATGACTCTTATTCTCTCACCATTTTTATTTCCATGTGGTATTTCCAACCTCTAGTGCATGTAGGCAACTTATATTCCTGCACAGTGCTGGAAACCCCAATTAAGGGTATTCACTTTCAAAAAGGAAATTGCTTGGTTTGGTTTGAGTTTCTTTTAATAAAGTCAGATTGAGCATTTGGAATCAGAAGAATGGCATTGCCAGTATCTAAGTTTTCATCTGAGAGAGATTTGAGCTGGGGAAGATAAAGTCCAGCCATGCTATTGCTTTGCTTAGAGTTGTGACATTCCATATGCTTTATATACAGATAAGTAAATAAAATTTTGGAACAGTGCTGGGATACTGAATTATGTTTCTAGATCTGCTACTGACTTACAGTAGAATGTGATTATATGCTTTAGTTTCTTCTTTTCTTGATTTCTCTACCTGCAGAAGTATTATAATATTATGAGGATTTTTGCATAAAAGAAACTCTCTAGGTGGGAAGATATAATTCTTACTAGCTAGCAGTAGAATATCATCTGTTCCTGCTGCATAATTTCATTTTACAAAGATAAAAATATTGGATGGTGCTGGAGCAATATCAGTTCTATTAATTCTGATGTGCCATGTGTGGGCATGTTTAGATACTAAAATATAAAGGATGTAAATAGGCATACACAGACCACTGACTCCTGTTCTGGCTGCTTATGGAGTGAATGTATGCAGGAAGGGTGTTTATGTCTTCTGCTCAGGATTGAATAAAGTAACAGGCAGATTACTTCAGTGTCAGAGGTTGACCACAGCAATCTCTAGTGTCCTGCCAAAATCCACTCCCAACTTGTGAATGAAATCACAGTTTTTCATTTAGTTTGTTCTCTTGAAAGTAGCTGAGAACATTACAGTAGCCAAGTGGTAAACTCGGGGCAAAGTAAGCAATCACACAGCTTCCCATTGCTCCAATTTCTGTTTACTAAGTACTGATGATACAAGGCAGCCCACAGCTGAGTTCTTAAAATGTTTTGTTCAGCACATTTTTTTTCTTTCACGTGCAGTTGACAGTAGAACTGTTCTTGTTAACTTCTCTGCAGTACAGTTCACGCAGTTGCTTCTAAACTCAGATGTGGAATTGTGGTCACTGCACTAATGAACTCCATATTTAAGCCAAATTGAGGGTATCTGTGAGCTCTGACATACAATATAGAAAGATATGCCTTTGTATAAATATGTCTTGGTAAAGTGCAATGCCTTTTCCTTGATGTGGGATAAAATAATATTTCTCTTTTTTGTACCTTGCATTCTTTGGGAAGGGATCACTGAAATTACTTATATGAAGCTGTATCTCCTTATGATAGGACACTCTAGAAACTGTAAAAAGTTAATATTCGGAATGTTATTTGTGCCATTAGGTGGTGCTTTCAAGCTTCTCTAGCATGAAGAAAGAAGCAAAGGAGGGCTGAGCTTTGTGTAGGTTGTGTTTTCACGGGGCTGAGGAGGGTGCAGTAATGAAGCTCAGCTGTGTTGGAACAAGATACAGCCAAGGGGTTGTGGGAGAAGGAGGTGGGTGAGGCTGAGATTTGGCTTGTGAAAAGTTTGACGGAGGAAGTCACGTGTGGTCTGCGTGCTGTAAGCCTAGAAGATGATTCTGAGCCAAAGAAGTTAATGAAGATAGGGCTGGTTTGTATTAACTGAAGGTCTGGCTGATTGCTCGTTGACTTTGGATGTGCCCTGATGTCTTTAGCTCCCTCACTTTGCTGTAGATTTCCTGCTATGCTGACATGTTTGTTTAGAATCAGATTAAGCCCTTTTCCCCAAGACATACACACATCTGGCTCTAAGGAAGGCTATTTGAAGTGTGCACAGGCTTTAGTGGAATGGATAGTTTTCTGGGGACCAGTTTTACTGGGATTGGTCTTAATCAGGCCTATTTCCACTTCCTCAGAAGCTCTTTGCACTCGAGGAAAAGAAATAAAATGTTGAATCTGAGCTTGTAAGTGCAGATGGATGGCTGATATTATATACCTGTGTCACTCTCCCAGTTGTTGAGAAGTGAAGATAACTTACATAGATTGCATATGATGTACTTAAATCTTTGTCATTGTGTTAAAGGATGGGCTGGGGACTGGACAAATGGTTTAGGTGCTTGGGTGGTCCAGATATGAGCATGAAGATGTCTTTGAGCTCCTTGCTAGGGTGGTGTCCTTCTGCTCTTTAGGTTTTCTGAGGTACCTGCTTAGGAACTATTTTCATTACTGCATCTACGATACACAAATGTTGTGTTGTTGGAGCAAAAAGTCCCCTGCATGAAACAGGGGCCAAAGCCTCCTCTCATGTGTCTCTTATCTTTTGTGTTAACCACGTGGATGGAGAACGTGTCCAGTGCTGAAAATGTTCTTGGGGCACATCTTAATTTGTGGTGAAAATACAGCCATTGGGATCTAAGTAAAAATATGTATGGGCAGAGTAATCTGTACTTGTAAATTTTGGGGATTATGGCTGCCTCTGGAGAACTGTTTGAAATCACTGCCAGAGGCAGAGCATTTGTGTTGTTGAATTACAGCTGCAGCCCAATATGGCAACCCAATATCCAATTTTATGTAATAATGTTACTTTTATGGTACCTAGGTCTCATCCTTGCCAGTCTATGATTAGCTACTTTACATTAATCTTGTGGCTAAAATTTACCATTAATTGATTCCTTTTTCTGCTGTTCACCTTCACATATTTTTGTTTTCATTGAAGTTCCAACTTTCAGTATAGCTAGTGGCCCTGTTAAGCACCTGCTCCTTAGTTTACAGAAAGCTTGTGGTGACAAACTCCCACAATATTACAATGACCAGCATTTACAAGATCCACTTTAATACACTGCCATGAGTTTCTTTCTCTACAGAAGTCTGTGCTTTTTCACCTTTCATTTTCTTTTTTCAGTTTTTGTGGAAATCTTACTGCTGTGTGTGCTGTTACTTACTGGCTTTTGTGTGCTACTGATGCTAGTTGTCTTCTCATGATGAGATCTGACTTATGTGGTTAACACTACAGAATAAGACAATCTTACTCTTTAATCTAAGTTTAAATGAGACTGCTATTCATTTGTTCTGGGTTATTTTTAATCTGATATCCAACTTTCTATTTCTGTGGCTGCTTCTCAAACTGTCTTCCTGGTATTTGTGGCTGGGATCCCAGGGGATATACAAGAAGTCATTTCACTTACAGTACTTTATTTATTAAGTGCTTAAACTATTATTTTGGTTACTTTTTGCACCAGCATTTATGCTAAAATAGTGCTGAAATACTATATCCAACATTGAAATCCTTTTCTACAAGATACTGTACACATGTAGCTGGAAAGACACGCTGTGGAACTCCTCAGAAAGACACCCTGGGAATTGGGCCTACAGAGAGCATGAATGATAAAGTCCAGCTCCAGTATCATAGATGAGGAAATGAAACATAGAATAAGTCTTGATATAAGAAATCACGAATGATCTAAAAATATTTATGTATTTTTGCCATGAATTGATAGGATTTTCTTATTTAATGTGTGTGTTAAATTTTAATGAGATTTCATTTCTAGTGAAAGTCCTCTGTGGTGTACAGTATTCTAGAAAGCTGGATAAGAGCAACAGCTTCCCAGTATTTTTTTAAAATAGTGAAACAGTGACGTTTGGAGCTGTGGAAAGTTTTATTAATAGCAAGAGAACTTATAAAAAGGAATTTTAGAAGGTCTTTGAAGGAGAAGATAGAGGGCATGAGCTTTGGTAAGGGAACATGCTTCCTAGTGATGGGAGAGCTAAGGTAGATTTGTGAGAAAGGGAACAATGAACCCCAGTCGTTCCTGAACAGGAATGGATTCCCATGGAAAGGCTGTGTAGAAGGTTTGGTTTTTTTTCTTTTTTTTTCTGGGGGCTGGGGTTGGGATGAGAGTCATTGAAAGAAGCTTTACTCAGCTTCATGCAGGGTGCTACTTTATATGAGTTAAATGTTTGTTTAGGAGCTTTTTCAAAGAGAATTCTTAAATGAAACATAGAAATACAGAATTGCTTTCTGGATTTTATGCTGATAAAATTTCAAAAATAAATTGAGAATTTATAAATAGAACTGGCCATAACAAGGTTTCATTAAGAACCTGTTTCAGACACACTGACATATAAAGGAAGTACATTTAAGAAATCTGAAGTGCATCATGGCTTTTTTTTGCATAAGGCAGTCCTCCTTGAAAAACCTTTAGCTCCTTGTTGTAGGAGTTCTTTTAATTTCTGTTTAACTTGTTGGATATTATGAATATTTTTGAAAGTTCTGTTTCTGGGGTTATGTCTGCTCTTTACCTTCAAAGTCTCACTGCAATTGGGATCTACATCTATCTTGGCATAGAGAAAAGAGAAAATTCATCTCCCGTGGATTGGATGAGACAGTTTATAGGTTCAATACAGGAATTTTCCGAGAAATTTTAAATACTTTATGCTTTTCTCGTGAGTCTTTGCAACTTAAATCTAGCACTGGGAAACTGTTAGGAGCTGGAAGAAATAATGGCAAATTATGAGATATGATGATAAGTGCTAAAAAATGTACACAACACATAAGGAACCATTTAAAATATATCAAGAGTGAATCATTATGGAAAACATTGGAGGCTACTTCTTATTTCCTCAAGGATTAACTTGGAGAGAATTACTTTTTCTTGGTTTTGGTTTTTTTTTATTAATGACTTTGGCATAAACAATGGGATCATGTTAATGAAATCTACTTATGACAAAAATTTAGGAGGAACTATAAAGATGGTTATTTTACATTAGAAAAGAAAGAACTGTACAGTTTTGGAGACCAAGGTAATAGAAAGTCAATAACACAAACCCTTGGTCAGGGCACTTGGGAATTAAGGCATCTTGTCCAGAGGCTCACATGGAGCTGGAAGCATTCAGGGAGGAAGAGGATCTGGGTGCATTGATTGCAGACTTTTCCTACACAGGAAGTGAATTGAGCCATCAGTGGGACATGGCCAAGGAGAAATGAAATGTGTATCCAACAAAGTGCTCCTGAAGAGTCAGTCCTGATGCTCACATTCAGACGCTTGAGGGGCCTCTCTGGGTATGTTGTGAACAATTCTAATCAATCACGATCAAAAGATGTGGATGCAAACTGGAATGTCCAGCCAGGATGGTTAGAGGGAATGGAAACTCCCTGTACAAGAGGAGATGGAAACACACTTATTTCAATGTCACAAAAGAAAAGCTGGAGAGGATGTTGTGGTTGCTAACATCAGGAAGAAGAGGGTTTTTTGTACTTAGTCTACTGTTGTCTAAATGGTACCAAATAGCCTTGCAGAAAATTTACAACTATTTGTATTTAAAAGATATTTTCTATTATAAAGTGTGAGGATTTTGGAATTGCCTAGTTATTTTAGGCTTTTAAAAAAATCTTTTTAAATTGGAAGAAGTGATACAAATGTGTGTATCGGTGTTGAGTGTAATCCTTTTCTCTTTAGCTAGTGCATGGTAGAAAGCTGTATTTTTGAAACAACAAGAGTATGATGATTTTCTAGGTCTAATCCCAAGTTCCTAATAGTCAGTATACAGTGGATCAATACTGCTGAAGTGGCAGTTGCTTGAACACCTTTTGTAGGTTGAGGCTTCTGCTTCAGATTGACAGCCCAAAACAACTCATTTACCTGATTCTTAACAGTGCAGTGCCAAGGGAAGGGAAAGGAAGCTTATTCAGCCATACTGAAATAAATATTTAAAGGCATTCAGGCAAATATCTCCTCTTAATTGATATAATTTCAGCTTTTGATTCCTGAGCAGTTCCTCACCTCAGCTGTATCACTCCTTTTATGTGAACACCAGACCAATTGCACCACCCCACATCCAGCTGCCTCTGTAGATTCAGCTACTATGTTTAAACCCTGTATTGTTGTAGTTATGAGTTTTAGGCCTCAGTAGTATATGTGGAGAAACTTAGTTCAGTATGATTTGACAAAAACACCTCTCCTTTTCAGAATATCCCAGTTGTGGTCAGCTCCCCTGGTATATTTGACACATTACCATCCAGGTTTGCATGGCTGCTAGGACTGGGATCTAAAGAGAAAAAGGAAAACAAAATATTCATTTAGATTAGAAAACAGAGTATTTTCTGCCTTTTTCTTTCTATTTATTCACTGCTGACAACACTTCACTAGTTTGTGAATTTCAAAACACTTTCAAAATTTAGAAGGGTAAATGCACAGTGCTCTATGCATCATGTTACATGTGTCAGTGCCATGGTGTTTATGCAAATTTCTATATAAAAGAATTCTCTTTAGCAGAAGAATGTGACAGAATGTTTGTGTAGAATTTTAAAATGAGATTTTAATCACAGTACTAATAAGCAGCATACAGAACACATTTTGAAGATTGTTTCAGTTTTCCTTGACATATTAAGGTCACGTTCTGTCTGGGAAGCCATCCAGTCAAGGACCCAAATCAATGCAACTTGAGTTATCTAGGCAGCACAAACTGGAGTGATGAAGTTTGAAATTGTTACATCCACCTCAGAGGGGCACTCTGCCTTTCCTTTCCCAGCTCTCCCCAGGAGAAACCATCCCCTTCAAACCTTAACAGTTTCCCCTTCAGCCTTAACAGTGATATGTGTTTTAATTCCTTGGGAATCTTACTCTTGGGATGATGCTTATGCCTTTTAGTTGAATGGGAATTTTACTGCCTTTGAAAGACCTCGGACTGGAGCTGTAAAGCTAAAGTTTTTGATCATATTAATAACAGTATTCTTTGTGTCATTGAGGTATTTAACTTGATGGTTTCATTTTTCCTCTGATCACTCCTCTTTTGACTGGGGACTGATAAGACAGCAGACTTAATTTTGTCAACTGAGGAACTTCTAAATATGTTGTGGGGGATTGCATAGAATAAAAAAAAAAACTTGCAGGTAAGATAATGTTACAGTTTTGTTGTCTGTGCTGTCGGCAGTAACATCTGCCTATCAGAAAGGGCAACACCAGCAGCTTACATAACTGCTGCTGTCAAGATGTTGTTCTAAGGTAGACCAGAAATATCTTTGCCAAGATAAAATAAATTTTATAACCATTAACACCTAAACAGGACGTTCAGCCTCAGAAGCAGCAACATTATGTTCTCTTTCTGGTACCACAGTGCTGATCTCTACCACCAGCAATGCACTGCAGACTAACATGGAAAGGTTATTATTTTCTGACTTAGATCTCAGATGTGACCCTTGATAGGTTTTTCAGATTTCTCTCCTTTTTTATTACTATGAGCCCAGATTTCTATGTAATTTGATCAGTATTAATCTTAAACATATGTGCCATTCTTCTTTTCCCGTGGTTAATATAACAGATGTAAGCTCTGTTTCTGTTCTATGCAGCATTATTTTACTGTATTGTTGGAAACTACAAATGTCATGAAGATTTAATTTTTTTGCAAATGGATATGGAGCCAGAAAATTACCATTTACAGTTAGGTTGATGCTTTGAAATTAGAAAACAATATATACTTGTTTTCTATGCACATCAACATATGAGGAGAGACTGCTGTGTACTGAACACAGGTAACTTGCGTGTCCTACAGAAGAAATACAAAGCAGAAAAACAATCTCCTGCTATTTTGTTGTGGAAAAAAATAATTCCATTTGCTGTAGTATAATTTCCTCTTAGATGCATCCTTATCTTTGTTGGATGATACACTTGTGGGGCTGCAGGACTGACTGCCCACTCCATACCATTTTGCACACACAGTCAAAAGGAAAGGGAATTGTTAGACAAAATTTTATAGCTTGTATATCAATGGGTGCTATTTTTCAAAGGACTTCAATACTGCCAAATTAGTGCTATGTGCCTACCAAGTGAGATAAATGATGACAGGAGTAGGAGATAATTTTTCTCAATATAAAACACTTGTAGGAAAAATTCGATCTGAATTTTACTTAAAATCAAGGAGGATCTTGCTACCAATTTACTTTCTGTACTTGCTAAGACATGCGTTTGTTTCACAATTAAGGGGTATATATGTTATCACCTCTTGAGGGTTAATCCCTGTGAGTATAATAGACTTGTTTTGCTAAGCCTGTATTGAAAGTAAGGATTCAATTACTTTGCCTTCC
This sequence comes from Trochalopteron elliotii, assembly GCA_024734555.1. Lineage (NCBI taxonomy): Eukaryota > Metazoa > Chordata > Aves > Passeriformes > Leiothrichidae > Trochalopteron > Trochalopteron elliotii. Next base: position 417,850 of record JANPWX010020211.1, on the reverse strand, counting down.
TCTTCTGCTGTAAATATACAGTATAACAAGTTACAATGTCACTGTGAGTGAAGCATTTCTGGATTGTATTTGCCCTTTATCTCATTATAATGATGCCAGAGATCCAATGTAAATATCCTTCTGTTCTGTCCAGAAACCCATACTTTAATTTGGTGTAATCAGAAAATAATAACCTCTGTAAAACAGCCTGTCAGGGAGAAATAATAGGGCTGTTAGACATTTGGCAAAACTCCATTGCATACTGCTGAAGTACAATATCCCAGTTTCGCAGGACATTTGTCGAGATACTTGGTTACTGTAATGTGCTGGGATGATTTTCCTATCATCAGATAGCACCTGACAGAAGACTATGAACAGCCAACTCTTCACAATTTAATGAGCAAATCTGGAGCAGTAATCCCATCAGGAAGGGCACGTAGTGCACCTCTGATTACTGTATGTGCCACCAGTTCTGTACTTAGAGTTTTCATGCGGTTTCCTTTCTCTTTTTTCCTTCCCAAGACATTACTTTTCATGCCAGTAACTGTGAAATAACCAGGCTCTGAGGAGAAAAATCTTTAAAGCACATCTGGATCTTTCAGCTATTTTTTTTTCATATTTAAAAAGTATAATATTTATTTTTCTGAGCAGGTTTTTTCTTCTTTATTTGCAGTGCTTCAGGAACACCAAATCATCTTTAAAGTGGTTGTTGGAAGAAGGTAAAGGCTTCTTTTAGCCATACTGTAGTGACTGGCAGCAGTTCAATTTGTTGCAGTCAGAGGACTTTTAGTATATCCAATATATGGACACGTGTAAAGTCTTGCATATGGAACACCATGTGTTGAGAAATGTGCCACTGCTTTCTGTGCACTCCTGAACACAATTCTATAGGGCTCGTAACTAAAACTGGAGGGGAAAGGGAAGTAAATTCTAAATGTTCAATAGAGGAAAGACAACTAAAGGGAAAAAAAAACCCCTATATAAATGCAAACAAAAGCATTTCATTTAGTTTTACACAAGGGGTGAATTATGGAAAAATGGGATAATGTTTTTCAAAACATAGTACAAGACTACTTTTGTAAACCTCTTTTTCAGTGAAAAGCTGTTTGAGTTCTCCCAAATGGAACAAGTGTTGACATGTGGGGAGAAGGGAAAGAAGGGAAACTTGTTTTTTGACTTAGAGTGAAAATATTCTTCATAGCACACATAATGTTGAGGGTTCTGTGAATAAAAAGGAGGTCTGTGCTTTAGACATGGCTTTCTGCCTTCTTCTCTTCAAAGTACATCCTATAATAGGTTCATAAGTTCTGTCATGGAACATTTCAACCACCAAAGATAGGATTTTTTTTAATGCTTCCTTTTAAAAATTTTATTTCCAGAGTAGTCAAGATTTTCAGCTGATTTAAAATTGGGATAGTTTGTAACTCAGTTGCGTACTCTGTGCTGTTGAAGATCTGTCCCATGGGGTTGGATCTGGGGAAGCGTTGCTTTTTCTGCTTGTGGCAGGAGAGCAAGAAAAATCAACTCTATCCATCTCTTTCATCCTGTGCTGAGAACAGCACAGTGTGAGCTCTCTAACCTTACAGCACTGAACTCAGTCCTTGTCTGCTTGCCCAAAGGACTCCACTGTTTGTTGCAGAAGTGTAAACTCGGTGTTCTCTTCCAGCTCTGCAGTGTCTGTGTGTTGTCTGGGGTTGATCTGTGTGTGATAGACTGTGCAGATGCTTGTTAGTTCAGTCAGCCCCCACTGGTAAGGGCAAAGTTGATCAGAGAACTGATTCTGTCTGATCCAGACAGAAAATTTAATTCCGAGGAAAATGTTAAAGAAATATTAAAAGCTTGTCAGGGCTGTGGCAGCTCTGTTGGTTTTCTCAGCTTGCACTATTTGTTAAGTTAAAGGTATTTGAATTCTCTATCTATAATTTATTTCATTAGCAGAAAGTTTTTTTCTGTTTGTGTGTGCTTTATGTAAAAATCAGGATACAGAATTTTCCTTGAAGTACTTCTCAATTGGAGAAGGTAAATGTATTGAATTTGCCAATCAGAGAAAGTAATGCATGCTCCGCTTTATATATGTATATACATATATAGAGATACATATATATGTATATGAAATGAGTTATTACCATTATTACAAATGTATATTATTATTGGAATTTTTCAACTTAGTTTTTAGAATTCTACTACATGCTTATGGACTGTTTTGAATAAAAGAAAATGCATCTAGGGAAAAGAATTGTGAAATCCATTTAGATTTACTTATAACATCTGCCTACAAAGTCACTTTACAAATAATAACTACAATACTTTTTTGTCTCATTCATTTGATGAATTAAATAAACACTGGCTGTGGAGTAACATATCCTATGTGTTATATTAATGTCTGTTTTTTTTTAATTAAAAATAACTTTAAAACAAGGACAATCTAAGCTGCTTCAGATGTAGATGCATTTTTGTTAGTTTATCAACCTGTAGATACTATGACTTGTTTTTTCCCTGCTATTTTGCCCTTGTACTGTTGCTGCCCCATCATGCCTTATTTACTGGAGTTACTGGAATAATGTACTTTCTTTCCATGGTTAGAACTCCCTTCTTGCTTAGTTACAAAGCCTTGCTCGTGCAAGCAGCTTTGTCACTTGGCTTGTAAATCTCACTCAACTGTGAAAAGTTCAGTAACCTTTGGGTATAAAAGGGAAGTATGATCTAGTAAAAACCCTGAACATGATACCTGGAAGCAGTAATAGAAGCTATGATGTTTGGAAAGTGGCAAAATGGCCAACTATATTCTTTTGCAAATGAAGATGGAGGTGCGAGTGTCAAGAACACGGTATTTAACTGAAATAGGATTATTTGTGTATTGAGTTGGTTTCATTCTGCTGCATCTGAAATTAGCCTTTATTATAAACCCAGAGTTAAAAAAACATATGTGAAATATATAATTAACTTGAAAATCTTCCTCTGGCTGAAGACCAATCCTCACTGGTTTTGAAAGACTGATTCTCTGATGTGGATTAATTTTCTTAGTGAGTGTTTTTGATAAAATCAAGTTCTTTTACTATGGATATTAATATTAATATTATTATTAATAATAATAATGTTCTTGTTCAAATAAAACAAAATAGATGAACCGAGCTTTTTTTCAGAATCCTATAAATAACTTTGTGTTTCATGTTTGATTGTAATCTATATAATACTTACAAATGTGAAACCTCTGCTATTACAATGCCAATGGCTGGATCTGTGCCCTCCCTGGGTACATTACTATAATGTGTTGATATGTTTTTAAAACTGATTTCCTCCATGCCCCATATCTGATTATGTGAGATTAGCTTTTTTAAGAGGTTGTTGTACAATATGTAGTTCCACCATGAATTTATTTGTGATATTTGGGCATTTCATTCAAAGGTGTTTAGTGATATGTATATCCAATGAAAGATAAAAGATGTATAAGAATTGCAAGGACTGTCATAATATCTTAACAGATCATTTTATTTACAAATTGCTGACAAGGGATCCTGACTTGAGGGTCAGCAATCAATAGGAAAAAAATACAAGAAATTTTCTATATCTTGCCTAGTGTATATATTTTGAAAGGATTTGGCTAATTTCTCTCTCAACCCACACTAGTGAATGGGTAATGGCTCAGTTCATCTGCAGAGTCAGGAATTAGTGAGACTGAAAATGGAAAATTCCCAGAGCTGCAGATGGTGCTGTGTTACCCCTGCACTGAGCTGATTCACAGCTACTGCTGACTGATGTAGGAACTTGTTGAGCCCCTTAAAGAAGTAAAAGGAAAGGAAAAAATGCTGGCACTCCTTTTCTTCCTTTATACTTATAAATCAAAACCTTTTGCAAAGAAACTCTATGTGAAGGTTTCTGGTGTCTGGTAAGTGTAACATAGTTTAGAGAGCTTTTTGAACACTTCCTATGGTGACTGGATGAAGTTCATTTTAATGTCTGCCTCTGATAGGTGAGTTTTTATTAAATGTTCTTCTCAGAATTGGAGATGCATCTGTGCACAGGGGCATTTTCAACTTGTCAAGTACTTCTCAAATTCTTCTCCCTATCCCCGCTCTCTGAAAACACTGGATGTAAGCATTGAGTGTATTTTAGGATTATTGTATCCAAAAACTGAAGTGAAAATCTTTGCCTATCAAGATCATGATGCGATGTTATAGCCATCCTTTTCTGGATCCATGCACATACACACTGCCAATATAGCCCCACCACACCCATAATACTTCTTAGTAAAGCAAGGGATTTTCTTAGCCATTTGTTTCTATTATTTTTTTAAGGCTTTCACAATAGCCAGATGGTTGAGCTTTGTAGAAGATAAATAATCTGTAAAAAATTCATGCACTAAATAAATAAACAAATGAATTATTAATTTAAAAAATATTTGTTATGAAGGGTTTACATTCTTAAAATAAATAGTGGCACACGTTAGTGACACCATGCATACCACATAGCATGTTTTTGCTCTGTGCTTAAGAGCAAGCACAGCTTTTGCTCCTGAAAATCATTGGAGTGAGAGTCTTTGAATCTGTAGAATACTTAAAAAATAGAAGGATAAAACTTGTTTCTATAATATTATAAGTGGGCTGAAGCTCCATGGAAGAAGGGATACTATGGCTCTATCTTTATGAATGTATCAAAATGAAAGTAGTAAATAAAGTCGTTATTATATTTGAATCCTTTGCAATAACTCATTAAGGATTTAGATTATCTTATAGAAGGAAATGGGATCCTGGAAGCTGGTTTTCTTTGAAAAAAAGAGTTATACCACTGTGGGTGCATTTATTTTTTTATTAAAAAATATCCAAAGTACAACTAATGAGGTAAACTGTGTACTGATGCTTGTAAAACCATTGTAGAAAACTTTACTAGCTGTGAACTACCGCCTCACTTCATGGCTCGATTAACACTTCCAACTGTAGATTAATTAAAATGTCAATCAGCTCTGAAAAGAAGAAAAATTGCATCTTTATTTGATTTGCTGCTGGGAAGGCTAAATGATGGAGCACATCAGACAGCCAGGGCTCTGCACAACTGGAGAGTGCAGCCTACCCATAACTTCATACAAATGGCTTGCAGTTGGTGAATGACCTGTGGCCTGTCTCTGATGGGCTGGCATGTGCTGAGCTGCATCTTAAACTAAAAAAGCCAAGATTGGGGGTGTAGGGGAACAGATTCTCTACAAGGATCTGTACTGGCTTAGAAGGCTTTAGCCATGTTTTGTGCATGAAGTTGTGTACTATGACTTAGCAGAGTGAAATACTGCTGCTTTTTTTCACACTAGGCCCAAACTGTAGAGATTTGAAAGTAGTGGGGAGAATAGGCCTTGAAAGAAAGGCCATTTCTTTATATCTTTTTTTCCAATTTTTTTTTTGTGAATAAAATTTAGGTTGCAGTCTGAACACAAAGTTATGTTACTTCGACAAAACCCCTAATTCTGGTAACTTCATGATGTTAGATTCTTGAAATGCGTTCTCAAAATAGCTCTCGATACTTTTTTCATCTGTCTGAAATTGATTATTAGTAAAGCTTTTCTTAAAGGTTTTTTATATATTTTTATTCTCTCTATCCATTCCTTGCTTTGACTGATCATATAAATGAAAAGATAGGAGCTCTGACTTACGGGGGCAGTGCTGGTCCCAGCTGTGAACAAGGGTTTTTAAAGCCAGACACTTGGATGGGCAGGTTTTATTACTGTTGGGAGATGCAATGTTCTTTGTTATTCTTAGCCTCTGATCATTACTAAAGCTGAATGTTGCCCACAGTTGTCTGTTGTTTATCTTTTGAGTTGTGGAATCTGCTATGCCTCCAGGGTACCAGGCAAGGGCTGGTAAATTTACGAGACTTTGTTTCTTTGTGTGAATGTCCTGTTCTGGATGTCCTGGTCTTGAGGACCATTTTGAGACTGCATGTCTGCACATATTAGATTTTTATTTTGTAGCAAGATGTACACATAGCCTTCTAAAAAGTAATTTATAATACGAAGAACTTTGGTCTTAACAAGTCCTTTCTTGTTAAAAGTATGTCATATATATTATAGTGTTGTTGTAATTCAGATCAACTACTTTGGTTTTCATTCTGTTTTGATTACTTTCTTTAAGTCTAGAGCTGACTTCATTGCATACAGTAATATTTTTAAAAAACTGACTGATATAATGATTTATTTTTCATAACTTTGTTTGAAAAACCTAGATATTACCATACACTGAAAGTGATCACATCTGCTGGGGTAAATGTCTTTTCTCTGTACTATAGCTGTGGTTTCTTTTAGGTAACACTCTTCCATTTAATGCTAACAAATTGCAGTTTCTTAGCATCACACTGCAGACAGCATCCTCTTGGATGAACAAGAATGCAGATTCCATAAAGTCTAAACTTACTCTTTTCCTGGAAATGATACATAGCACTGATTTATTCTTCCTGAAGTTTGCTGTGTGGAAGACATAATTGAGCATTTTTCAAATGGGTACTTGATACAGCGGAAGTAGTAAGATAGATTGTATTATGATTTTGTATTTGGATTAGCTAAAAAATGAACATGACTTGTCTTCTTGAAACAAGGATATCCATGAGATATATTCATGTGATTTATTCACACCTACTCCTCCCTGAATTGAAAAGTGTCTTTCAGTGTTGTCCTCTTAAACAAGTCACTGTGATTACTGTCACTAATCTCATAACTTGCTTTCTTTTGAATTTAGTAGCTGTGACTTGAAAAACAAAATAATAAATTCCATATGCCTCTCTATTTCACATTTCCAAATGTCAGCATAGCAGTCCAGTATTAGAAGTAGGTTGTTAGTGTGAAATGTGAGCATTTATGACATTATTTGATGCATCTAATTTTGTAGGTGCATAGAAGTGGCCATATAGGACCACCCCACTGTCTGCCTAGTGCTGAAGTGCTGCCCCTTTGTCAGAGAAGGCAGGGGTGAACATGGTTAATTTGTGGAGACTGCCAGCTCCTTGCTGATTTGGATGCCTCATGAAACCAAGCAATGAAACTTTTGCCTCACAATGTGCAGCTCAGACGGGGTTTCGCTTAAAAAGTTCCCATCAGTAATGAGCATCATTTAAAATAATTTCCATCATTTAAATATTAACAAAAGGCCTGAAAAAAGTAATGACTGTATGTGGTCAGATAAAACCTTTAACAACCAACCTGCATTTTTATTCATTATGATTGTTATTAAAAGATCAGGTGGAAATTAGGGCAGGACTGACCATTTAAGTTGTTCATGTTTGGTATTAAAATAGCCCTTGTTGGTCTCATTGATGTTAAATAATCCTTGTTTCAAAATTTATGTGGTCATCACTCATGTTCTGGGAAGACAGCATCTTTGTGCCAAGACTGTAATTCAGACTTCCCCAAAATTTATTTGAATTATGCAAGGCAAGTGAAAAGAGTAATGCAGGAAAAAATAAGGGTCATATTTCAATATGCATTTCAAGAACAGTGTTTCCAAAAAATTTTGTCCTTAATGCTAACAATATTGAAGCTTTGTGTGCTTCACATGTGGAAGCATATTTCAATATTTTTCTTTATTCAGCTCTTCAAATGTAATATTTTACCTCTGTGACTAAGTGGAATGAAGGAAATACTTGTAATTATTAATGTTACTTAGGTTTCTGGGGTTTTTTTATTATAAAGTACACTCAGACATGTCAGGGATTACTGGACTCTGCTGTGCTAGAAAAACGGAACGTGCTGTGTTATTTGGATGTAGATGAAGTGTTTATTTAATTGCACTGTGATAATAGATGGCTGCTATAGCTTGTAGCTCTATACAACAGAGCTGGATTCTGTAATGCCATAGACAATTATATCCAGCTTAACTGAAGTTTTCATGTGACAAAAGGGAAGAATAAACATCCTGTGTTTAAACTGAGAGTGAATTATGAATCGATACTTTTCTACAAAAGGCTTGGCTGACAGAGTAAGCAATTAAGCCTTACAATTACTGAAGTAAACTTAATAGAAAAAGATTGGTGGGGTACAAGTGGTTGTGTTGCCTTTACTCTTATTTTGGTGGAAATAGAAAATTGCTTTTGAGAAGAGGGATTCAAGTAACTAATAAATACTTAGATACTGTATCTCTGTTTGGGGTTAAGATCTTCAAAGATGAAGAACTGGACAATGTCTGCAGAAGAGCTGGAAGGATTTGTGGGCTAGTGAAATGCTATTGTATTGAGGGCTATCAGAGTCAATTCAAATTTTTTACAGGACAATGATACAAAGAGATGAATTTTTAACAGAAAGATAAAAGCAACATCAAAAGGCTTTCTAAACCACATGGAGAAATTCAGAGCAGTGCTTGGAAGCTGGATCCTGAAAAATCCAATGGAGAGTAAAGGAAAGAGGGTATTTTCTAAAATCAACAAGAGAACACTGCGGTGTTCATGGAAAGCAGCAGGTGGTGAGAACAGTGTGCTCTTGCTTTGTTGTCAGATAGTATGTATTGCTTTGAGAGATGCACCAGCAGCAAACAAACAACGGGAGCAGAACAATAGGATAAAATGCACAATGCCACAGAGACCCTTGGGGGGCCTCATTGCCTGAGAAGATTGGTGGGAATTTGTTAATGCATATTACTGGGAATAAGCAGTTAGGGACTTGGAGGTAGTATCACCCTGGGGAGCAGATAACTTCCATCACCTGTGGATCACAGCTTTTGCCTCTGCATTTAGTTCGAGTTGATGTTCTTGTGAGAGGTACATATTTACCCTGGCTGTTAGGTAGAAGAGAGCAGGCTCTTTGGAAGGGAACATTGTGGTTTTGGTCTTAGATGGAAAACCTTCATCCTTAAGGCTACTCCAAATCCAAGAGGGCTTTCAGACAGGCATTTCTGAGAGGTTTTTTGCACAAGTTTGCAGTGGCAGTTCTCTTTTGTTGGTTCCATATGATGAAATTTAGACTTCTGTTTTAACAGATGTGAATTTGGGAGTGTTTTTTCTTGTCAGGTTGCATAACTGGTAGAAGCAGGGAGATGCTATTCCACACCTTTTTAATAAGAGACTCCAATCCTTAGCGATTGTATATGGAAATGGAGTGAGTCTGTTCTTGTTGAAAGTTACTGAAAAACACTGTCAAGAGGAGAATCATTAATTTTTAAAGATGAATGATATTAGTGAGATAAGGGGGGAAAAAAAGAAGGGCAAACATTGGAAGTATTCAGGACCCTAGAGAATTGGACTTTGGCTTTATATATATGTATGATTTGTGAAGAGAATGTTGACTATTTCTTCCCTTTTTCAACTGTTTCGATTAATCTACAAGAATATGCAGTGCTTAAAACCCTTCTGTGGTTAAGAAGTGCTGAGGAACTCAGACTTCAGGATGAAAATAGGCCAAATTTGGGGAGACGGGTATAATTTGTAATGGAACCTGTGGTAGCAAGGCACAACATCACTTTTGCAATGAATTGCCAGGGTAGAAACAAAATTCTTCAGCAAAAGTTGCCAAGTCTGATGTCTAATTAACACAAGTTTTGTGCTAATGAAGGGAAAACTAATGATTCCTACAGCAAAATCAAGTGTTGTAGGAGGATTAACATCTCCAAGGTGCTTTTACCTTCTGTAGGGACAAGCAGGGAAAGAGGAGGGGCTATCACAGGGTTCCTAACTCTCACAGATTGAAACAGTTTTCAATAAGATTGTCCCTATGTCATTTTCCCTGTGTTATTTCTCTTGGTGTGGGGTTTTGATGATGATGATGGCTAAAGATTCAGACTATCAAACCGAATCTGAATTATACTTATAATTATTGAATTATATGATACCAACCTTGCAACCCACCTTAAGTCCTTGATTTGAAAGGCTGAAAAAAGGTGTATTTCCCCAGAGATAAGTGTTTAGGAGTTCCTGTTGCTTGACTTACTGTTTCTCTCATTTCACCTATTCCAGTCACCCACAACATAAAATGGCTTAAACAACAAAAGGAGAAAAAATGTAAGGCTAACACTGTGGATTTTAAAAATAAGTAGTGTCAGGAGTGCTCTGAGCAGTCTCAGCTGTCATGCCTTTATCAGAATTTCAAGCAAACACATAATTTCTGTAAGTACAACATATTCAATTGTAATTCTCAGTGTAGACTCCTTATCTCAATACCTTTACACTGATGTTATTAGGATCATTTTGCATTCAGTCATCACTCTAGTAACATGGTATTGTGTTGGTGTGGGAGGGAGTGTTTTGGGGGGATTTTTGGTTTGTTAGGGTTTTTTTTCAGCGTGCACAAATGCTTTTTTCACTTCAGGTTACAATGTTGACAGACTGTGGATACTTTTAATCTTGGCACATAACAATGTTTTGAAAGACAATTCCTTGGAGAAAGACTCAAACACAGCATTGGGAAACACATAATAAGTTTGTGGCTTCAGCCATTTACAGTAAGGGACTGTGTGTAGCCTGTCCTCTTCTAGAAGATCAGAGATTTAGTTTTCTGTATAAGGAACAGCTCTATAAGAGAAAACTTATGCTAAATAATGAAATTATTTCAAAGTCAAATTCTCCATTAACAGGAATGTTCTTTATTTACTTTTACACTTAGCTCTTCGCTTGTAATAAATTAATGCATTCATTTTTGTAAGGAGGTTTTCAGAGCTGTTTTATGTGGCATTATTCCTGCTGTCTAACAATAATTATTCATGGTCCTCTAGCAAAAGTACCTCTATTGAGTAAAAGAGTTCCAAAATGTTCCTTCCCTTCAAAGTACTGTGTTTCTGCAGTCTTGTTTTAAGTAGCTCTAGCTTTGTATTCATCAGAGCCCCATAAACATAATGGGAATTCACATTTGTGTAGGGCCAATCCACAAACCTGCTACTTCTGCCAAAATTACTTTCAGTGAAAAGTAGTTATGTGTCTAGAGACGTAAATGGTTATCACAAATATGTAATAGGAAACAGTTCAACATTTGCATTCATTTCAATTCCTTGTCAAAATTTAGAGACACAAAGGGAAATAAAACAAAAAAGTATAATGTTAACTGTATTACGTATGATTTTCAAAATGTGATGAGGTAAACTTTCTGAAATCCAATTCTCATCATGATGTATTCTGCCCTTGAACAGTTCAATGTGAGCAAAAAATCTACTAATCAATGTAAAAAGCAGCAGTCATGCCATGAAACAATTTACTGTATAATTGAAAATGTATGGTTGGCAAAGGCTCTTATATGAATTTGAAAGTTCATTTGAAGTTTCTCTTGAGGATAATTTAGTTACCTTTAGGTATGCTGGCAGTGAAATGAAATGTCTGCCCTAAATGATAAAGAGAGGTTTTGGGTGTGGAAGGAGAGTTACTAGCTTACCTAAACTTCTATGTGCAATTCTTGTATGATAAGGGTTAGGACCTTAGCTATAAAACTCTGAAGAAAAATATGCACTTGAGTTATAGAACAGGTAATTAATGGTTGCCTGTAACACTGAGCCTGTTCAATCTGTGTAATTAGAGCAAATCAGGCAGAAACACAATTATCAGCTGTGAAATGCTATTGTACTACTTCATTTCTCCTTTTACAGTTGAGATGGGACATGACACCTTAATTGAATCCATCTTGATGTTGCTGTCCAATTTTAAAGCAGATACAAGCCTGTCTTCCTTTTTACCAAATGATGGTGAAGAGTTTTAGAGGAGATGACACCATCTCCCAGTGAGGGAGAAGCTCACACAGGCTGTGCTGCTCAGGGCATTGATTGGCATCACAGGTTAAGGTCACTGCTGGTCAATATCCTTGTGAGACCTTAATTAGTCAGATTTTTCTCTAGGTTTGTTAGCAGCTCTTGGCATTACAGGGTATCAAATACTCATGGTAACAGACCTTGGAGTGTCTCTGCAGTAGTCACCCCTTTTCACAGGCAGGCTCTTGAGAATGCTGCTGCCCTGTGTACTAGGAGATGTCACACACAGTCTCCTTTCATCCTGGTTGGTCTGTGAGGTAGGAAGAATGAGGGGTGGAGGGAGAAATGGGCTGGGCTGCAGTGCTGGGAATGACATGAAGTTGTACAAATACACCAAAATATCTTTGTTTGGAAGACACGGCATTTACTTCAGCATTGGGCTCAAATTTGATTCATGGGAACTGGTGATGAGGTATGTATGCTGGGCTACTGTACTATATCCATGATATCTCATCAGAAATAAATAATTTTCTGCCATCAGTCTGCAAATGTCTTTCCTTTTAATGCCACTTGGGGCAGCAACAATAAATGTGTTGTAGTGCACATAATCTATAGTGTCACTGATTTTTGTATCAAGGCTGTTCAAGTTTACCAAAACAAGATCCAAACTGGCATGATTTTTAGTGTGTGTCTGTGTTTTTCCGAACTCCTCTTTTTTGTGAAAGTTCATATGAAAATTTGGAGTTAGTGCCTTGCAATGTGTTGACTTCTATGTTTGAAGGTATTTGCTGTATGCTATTTTAGCCTAGTGCTGGATTTTCCCACAGCAGCAAAAACCTTATATGTCTAAATTATAACACTTAATGACTTTCATGACTTTCCTGTTTGCAGTGGTCAACTGCCATGACAACATCCATTGAACACGATGATAAAATGTGTGTACATGCCTCTGGGATATGCTTTGACCTGCTGGGTCAGAAGTGAAGACTGGTTCTGCTTAGGAGCCCTTGCCTCTCTGTACCAAGCTTAAAATTCTGAAATGCTAGCCTAAATGTTTAATGTGCAAAGAAAGAATCACGGGTGTGTCTAAGCAGGGAACATTCATTAGAGAAGGAGCTTCAGGTTTCATTAAGCAATATAAGAAAACATTTAAGAGAAAAGGGGAAACTCCTTAAGGCAGTTGGAAAAGAGACACTTCATCATGATCTGCCAACAAAGGCACATTCGAAAAAAAAAAAAAAAAGCTATTTCGGGCTTTGTGGGTTTGCTTGTTTTGTAACCAATTTGCTTGTAATGTAACCAATTTTCTAAAACCAAATAACAACAAAAAGGAATTGAATTATTCAGTACGGCAATTGTTAAAAGGTAACCACTGCAGGAACTTGACAACACCTGTCTAATTACAAACACTCTGTAAGCTGGTGCTGAAAATCAAGGAAAGGAAAGGCCAGGGGAAGAACTGCAAAGGAGTGGGCTAGGAATGTGTCTGACCTAGGAAATGTCCTACCCTCAGACCTATGATGCTGTCTTCCAATTGCAGCAAGGCTAAACCTAAGCTGATCATCTAAAGTGTTTAAAGCATAAGGTGTTAGCAGCAAACAAAGATGAATAAATACATCCAGTGTAAGCTCTTTCTGTGGTTTGTTGCAGAAAGTGTCTTGCAGCACCAGCTCCAACACTTCAGTATCACATGGTGAAATCCCCTGAAATTAGAGAAACAACGCTATGTTGGTTGTGCTGTGTGAAGATAAGGTGGACATTTTGGAGGAATAGAAATATGCCATCCTATTTTTGTGAGATCCCTCAAGACCTCTCACTTTGGTTTGATTTTTCAGACAGAAAATATGATGTTTCTCCATTACAGTACTTCAGAATAGCCTTTCCTTCTCCAAAGAGCTGCAGGGTCTTAGAGAGAAGCAGTAGTTTTCTCTTTGAAATACTGCCAGTAGAGAAATGCTATTGGTAACCTTTCAAAAAGAGATGAATTCCTCTTCAAGGCTAGCTATGTTATTCCTCAGCAATGATAGAAGAGAATACTTTGAAAATTGTGGAGATCACCTGCAGAGGTGTTGCTCGCCAGGTTATAAATGCTATTTATTAATTGTGGAGTGGGAAACCCATGATAGAAACACCACCAAAGGTCAGTCATGTTGTGCTAATTGATGATGAAATAGGCTCTGGTTCAGAGCTTTCTACTAGAGAAGTCTGGGTTTTTCCCAGCCCTATGGAAATAGTTTGGGTATATCTGTTGCTGGCCTTCAGTACCTAGCAATGTAAATAGCATTGCCTGAGTGTGTTCTCCTGGCAGAATTCAGTTTCTTTTTTGACCATTAGCATGCAGTTACAGTTACTTATTTAAACTCAAAATAGACAGTGAAGAATTTTTTATAATCACTTCTAAGATCCTGGACTATGAATGACTATTGATGACTATGATGACTATTCATTTTTCAGATGAATAGATATTTATCTTAGTGGAAAAAATATTTTCATCCCAGATCCTGTGAATATCTATGTAGCATCTTTAAAGCTTTTCTGATATTTAAGAAGTCAGATAATTTAATATTTGATTTTGTTATCACACATACTGTTGAATATCATTAACTTTGATTTATATCTTCAAGCCAGGGGACATACAGAGTATTGACCTTTTTCTTTTTCCCTGAAGGAAGAAGCTACAAAAAACTTAAATGAAAATAATTTGAGAATTTATTTTTCTGCCTGCCTATTTCTAGAATGAGTATGAATCTGTTATGTATAACAATGAGCTCCCAGCAATGAGTTATTCATTGTTGTGGTTTGAGGCCCACCAGTCTGGATGTGCTCAGGTATGTATCTGGTTTTTATTTAAATTTCACACTGATATCCAAAGAATCATGACAGTGGGTCTGCCTTCTTTCTGCCAGTATAGTCCTTTGCAAGTTGTGTTGTGTAACGAGTTTTTAAGTAGAACTCCCCTCAGAATTAGTGGGGTATTCTACTTAAAATCAGTGTCACGGGATAGTTCTATGTATTTGCATACATTAATTATATAATTGAATTGTGAATCTTAATAATTATATGATTACATGCCTTAAATATGTAATTACAACTACTTATGCTAAGTGCATGACCAAAAGCATGAAATTAGAGGGTGTGATTACAGTACATACAGTATTTGAGCAAGTGGGTTTTATTTAGCTTTATATATTTAGCTCTTATTTAGCTGTATATTTATGTAGTTAAATATAACTTAAAAATAAATAACAAGTTCCACACTTTACATAATATTCTCTCTAAAGATTATTATGAGGAAGCTGGTAACAAGCCAAAAAATGCTACTTTTTTGTTTATGTGGAACATGTCTTGACTTTTATCCTGCATACTCTGCCAAGGCAAAATTTGATACCTGCCGTAAGAGTGACCCCAAAGAGTGATCTTACATAAAGCAGTCACGCAAAATTAATAATAAATCTCTCGTGATCTTTACATATTTTTTAAAGTAATGAATTTTTGTGTCTATTTGTCATATGTTCTGATGTTGAAAGTCGGGGTGCTGGGATCACATGAAATGAAAGTAGCATCAAGGTAAAATGAGTCTTCTCATTGCAGATTAGTTGAAACTAATTGTGCAGATCAAATAAAGTCGGCATTTCCTACCCTTATATCTTAGGTAGAGGCTAAGATAGACCGCTTAAACCCATCTTCCATTGCACAGTCACACCAAAGTAAGTGATATCTGCCCTGGTGATTCAGAGATGCTGGAGGTCATGCCTGACAATTCCCTTAAGCCTCTAGTGACTACAAATTTTTTTTCAGATAGGATTTAATTTGTAGGAACCTCATCTCCATCCTCTGTCTTCCTCACTTCAGACTGAGGTACTGCTGCATTCACAGATTTGAGTCTCCAGAAAGTGCTTTACAGGCTGCGGCTTTACTGCCATGGAGCAAGTTGAAGTTGTAGAAGAGTTTTTTCCAGGAATTTTTGTACAGGAAGCTCAGTAATGAAGTCCAGCCTTGCTACCTGTCTGATCTACTGCAAGATGGCTGATTGATTCTTCAGTTTGGCTTTGCAAGTGTTTTAAGATGAAGACATAGAGAAGTATAACCACTAGATTGTTTTGTGGATCGATCAACTTTTTTGGAACTGAAAATTTTCTGGGGAGTTTGTAAAAGTAAGCTTTTTTTTTAAGAGATTTTTTTTCTCCAAATAAAGAACAGCTCTTCTGGACTACAAACTTTTTGTTACCTTGAGCAACCTTACTTTTCAATGCCTCAAGTTTTGATGCGCACAAAGACACGATGTGCTTTGCTGCAATGCAGGAGTGTTGTAAGGACACTGGAGATTGCATAGCTCAGTAGGAGCTGTGTGAATAACTTTTATAGGTAGGGATGAAATAGGGGAGATTGCTGAGGGTGAAACAAGTGTTCCTTCTCTTTCTTCACACAATCGGAGGTGGCTGCCGTTCCTGTATGAAGCAGTAATAGGTTGTTGTATTCTCTCTTCAGGCAGCTGCCACCAGCCTTACCTCCTGCTGTTGACCAAGAGAGCCACTCACAGCAGGGACAGACCTTCCCAGGGAGAAAGGAACAGGTCTGGAGCCCCCAAATGGCAAAAATCAGTTAAATGAAAAAGACCCAAATTGGTCATTTATTCACCAGGGCCATTGCTTTGCTGCAAGGAAAAGGTCACCAGGAAAATGATGCCTACTGTGCTTTAGATCTGATATGTTCCTTCATTTCTCAGCCCTGTGTGAGTGGATCTATTTGTGTCTGCTGCCTTCTGATGGTGAGAATTGTTTCTTAAGAGTTATATAACAAACTTTCTGGTTTTATCCAAACCCAAGATGATAATAACTGAGTAGCAAACAGCAGAGCCACTCCAAGTCCCCCATCTTCAGAATTCAATGATGTGGTTTATGTATCATGGTGGTAATGGTGATCTTAGACATCAAAATGACTACAAAACAGATTGTGCATATGCAGAAAGGCAACTGCTTAACTTCAAATAGAACTTCAGATTAAAAGACCTCCAGGTTGAAGATTCCTAAAGATTTTTTCTCGTTGATGTCCTGAGAACTGATGTTTGCAGAGATGAGGTCTCCTAAGCAGGAGCTGTTTTGATAGCATCTGCTATAATTCCTTGGCAACCCCAGGATATGGTAGGCGTGAGTTTTCTGACAGAGCTCATAAGATGCTTCAGCCAGTATTCCTGGGTTGACTGTGCTTTAGAGGCAGGAAAACAGAAACACTGGCAGCAGGGATGTCTAAAGTATCATAGGGAGTTAGGATTATGAATTCCTTGGACTTGCTGAATTTTTCTTTGGAGAAATTTGAATTTTTCCATTTGAAAAAATGGTTTTCCTCAAGTACTATAGTGAGCCCCTGAGAAAACTAGGGGTTTTTTAAACTTTGTAGAAAAATTGTTGTTGGATGAAAAGTGTTGGAGCTATGGTAAACACCACTGGTCTTGTCACCACGCAGGTACGTTTCAGGAGGTTTTTTGCAAGATCCATAGTCACATTTCATTTTCTGATAATCTCCACTAAGTTTCTCCTCCACATACATGGAAATAATGTGCCTTTGCATTTTTTGGGGTAAGAAACCTTGTTTAAGAGACTTTTAGTCTCAAAGCCTGTGCTTGTTTTGAGTTGGCAAAAGTAAGGCCGTATTGGGTTGGGGTTTTTCTGTTTAAAGATATGCAGATTACCTAATCATCCTCAAACTTTAAAAGAAAAATGCTCTACATGGATTAATGGCCACATGTAGGAGTCTTCTGATAAACTGGAAATATTTGCAACAAGGTCTCTACCTTGCAAACAGGTGCCAGGATTATAAAAGGAAACTATTCTATAACTTAGACTCTTCACAGTTCCACCATTTCAGTAATACACTTTACACTTTCAAGAGCTTGTTCTTTGTTCCTATTTTGTGTTCTACAAACATTTGCATATGAGAGTATCAGTTTGCAGTTTCATGACAAACATGCACAGAAGCTTTTTTTTCTC
This sequence comes from Trochalopteron elliotii, assembly GCA_024734555.1. Lineage (NCBI taxonomy): Eukaryota > Metazoa > Chordata > Aves > Passeriformes > Leiothrichidae > Trochalopteron > Trochalopteron elliotii. Next base: position 400,251 of record JANPWX010020211.1, on the reverse strand, counting down.
CTCCTTCTGCATTTTTGTAAATATTTCCATGGTGATATTTAAGTTCTCTCTATCATTATTATTCCTATCATTCTTATGTTTACAAATAACTGCTAAACACTTTGAGGGGAATATGCTACAGTCTCCTGGCACAGAATTTCTCCTTCTGCAGGATCTCAGAATTGTTTACATACTTGATGCATAAAACCCCCACTGAAAGGTAGGTGATGTAGGCTCCTAAGAGAATCTCTGCTTCATTTACACCGTAACTTTGTAGGAGACCATTAAATCCTTTCCCATCCTCAGTGAAGCTGACCTGTGACTAAGGTTACAAAATGTGAAAAATTTAACATAAAAAGTAAGACATAAATGAAAATAAGAGCAAAAAGCCCAACAAGAAGACTGGAAAATGTACTTACTATATGCTAAGCCTTGCAGAAGATATCTGAGTGGATTAATGCTAATGTCTAATGCTTGACATGTCTAATTGCTTGACACTGGATATGTCCATCTCAGCTTTATTAAGAAAAAAAGAAAAGAAGATTTGGAAATTTTTATAACATTGAATTTATGCATTAATTAGGGTGTGAGCCATGTGGTTTAGTAGTTAAAGCCAAGCGCTTGGCAATAAGAAGATCAGGATGTTCTAATTATGCAGTTTGGATAATTTTCCATTGTCTTTTAATTTTTGTTTGTTTTACTTGCATGTATGCAGTGGATGCTCTAAAATGTGAAAATTAGATTTAAACTTTGAGCTATATTTCCGCATGCAAGCTTTCTATGGAGAACTCATGTAAATTTTGTTTGCATTTTTCGTTGTCCCATTTTGGGTGTTTTCATCCCTCACCTACTCTGGTATTTCAATTACAATGCACACAATAGAGACTTCTGTTCTCAACCTGTCAAACAGAGCTGATCTCTGCCTATGCACAGAAAGAAATGCTCTTTGCTCTGATGGGTCTGAATTTCCCAATGACCTGTTACTTGCACAGTTCATTTGGAGAATCCTGCTTTCCTTGTACATTTTAGTATGAATATCTCCACCAGTTTTATCAGGAAGGAAAGACTTTGTCTTACTGCCTTGAATCTGAAGCCTATGCAGTCTGTATGTCCTCCCTGTCTTGGTGTGCTCTCTCAACCCTATGGACCTGTTCTTTTCACTGTACTGGGAGGTGGGGAGAATATAAGCTCCCTATTGTCAGAAGGTAAAGAGGAAGCAAGCATTTAGATAATGAGCTTTAAGACCTTTCACAGAATCAGAAGTTCTGTTTTCCTGGCCTGCTGACTGGATCATAAGGTCTGTGAGTACTGCTGATGACCCTCCTGAGATGTATTAAGTTCTTATTGCTGCAGCCCCAAGAATGTTGCACATCTTCCTGTTAAGATAAAGTTTTTTCTGATTTCTGTTGAGAGAAAAATTGATATTAGTGTGCACAGAATTGCATCAATACTAACCCACTCCCTAAGGTCTTGAACCTTGGTCACTTTTCACATATTCTTTTTCCACAGGAGGCAGGATTGGGGAAGAGGATTTGTCTTTTCTGTTGTGAGAGAACATCCTGTTTATGAAGACCCTTCTTCATGGAAATCAAAATTGATAATAAATTCGGCTGTGAATCAGAGGAGAACTTTGCCTGAATTCACCGACACTTCAGTTTCCTTGTTCAGGATGTGCTGATGAACACAGCAGGAGGTGTGAATCCAGGACAGGCAGAAGAAGAGGTGCAACAGACCAGAGTAATTTAAAAGTGTAAGTACTATGCTTGACATCAAGAGTTGTGTAGGGATATTAATTACTATTATTATCATCAAATAATGCAGGTCAAATAATGGGTCAGAGAAGCAGTATGTCCACGGACACTCTGTACAGAGTGCCACCGTTAGCTGGCTTGAGAACACACAGTACTGTTCCAATTAATTGAGAGAATAGCTAGATTCTTCACAGGTTGGAGCAGCCAGATCATTCTAAAGCAGTGATTATCTTCCCTCCTACACAGAATGTTTAATTTCAAATTTAATTGTATCCACATTTCCGTTTCTAATTAATCCAGATATAGAAATGCTATAGTAACCGAACAGTGTGTCCTTTGAGGAAATAAAGCATAGCACAATCCCGTGGCACCAGAGTAATCTGATTAAAGAGATGTTTATGTAACACAGGTCTTTATAAGTTAACTAATTTCCCATATGCTTACTATTCTTGTGGTGCACTTCTAAGGAAGAGATGAGAAAATGTTTATCTTGCTTGTTTTATGCTTTGGGATTGCCACTGTCTCTAGTTTGCCATGAAATTTATGGAGGTGATGGAAAACGTAGTCAGCCACTATGTAGCATGCACTTTTCCACAGGGCAAGGATGCAGTTTCTAGTAGGAAATTTCCACCACTGGTGTCAGCTCAAGGGATTAGATGTGCTGATTTTCATATAGTTAACAAGGTTTACCTGTGTAATTTGTATCCTGCAGCTCTGAGAGGGTTCCCACAGATGGCCAGTATTCCCAAGGTCAGGATGACCTGTTAGAGACTGGGAATTAGTCTGTCATCTGTGACTTTCTGTGTACTGAGAGAAAAGGCTCTGGCCGCTCCAATGTGATGGAAGGGTTTCTATGGGTCTGAACCACACTGAAACCCAAAGAATTATCAGAGTCCTGTATGTGGTTGACCCCCATCACTGGTGTGTCAATTTTGTTGTTGCCAGACAAATATATAACCCTAAAAAATTAAACCTGGGCAAAACATATGGTTGAACTTGCTCTGAATATTAATTTTCATCTGAAAGAAAGCCTTCTGTAAAGAGCAAGTGGGATTAACCTTGTTTTGCTCTGATTTTTCATCTGGAAGGGCTGCACATGCACTTGTTTTGATGGACAGAAGTATGATTGATATTTTTAGAGCTGATTTAGAAGTTCTGGCAATGAAAGCCTACAGTGTTTTCCTAGGAGAGAAATGGAAAAACTGTAATAGTGATATGTATTATTAATAACACAAATAGGAAACAAAACATTGTTGGATCTTTAATATGGTGTCTGGGTTGGAGTTCACATAGTGTTTATATTCTCATAGTGGAAGCTGAGTGTGCTGAGGAAACCTTGTTCATAAAGTTCTGAGGGATTATCTTGTCCTGAGGGATTATCTTTTACCACTTGATAAAAAACCTAAGAAATAGATTTCATTGGGGTTTTTATCAGCTTCTGAGAAAAGAGCTTGTGTATCTCCTTCAAAAACCTTACGTCCAGTTGACATCCAGCTGGTGGGCTGGATGAGAGAGACCAGCTAGAGAGAAAGATGCAATGGGAGGTCTGCAGGCAGACCTGTGATAGGAGAACTGATAAATGCAGTGAGAAGTTTCATTTAATTCAGCAAAACATCTTTAGGGGGAAAAAAAAAGTGCTTAAGCACTTACTTGAATTTCTGACATCTGACATCCGTGAAATTCTGATTCTGGGAGAAAAATGCCTCTGAAAACTGGTTGGAGTTCTCGGAAACACACAAACTGTAAACCAGACTTGGAGCTGTTTACTAAGAAGAGAGCACCACCTTGTGTTAGTAAATCACTACATCTTGCAACACCGGATGTGGCTGTTGTCAAGTACAGATTAAAGAATAAATATGTACTTTTTTCCTCCTGTAGTGGTCTCGTGCTTGTGCTGTAGAAAACCAAGAAAGAAAAAGTTGGCAGTGCAGTGGTTAAGAGCAGGAGATGTGGTGTGAGGGTCAGAGCGTACACCGAGCCCTTGGCAGAGCTCTGAGCTTATTCTGAATAGAGATTCTGATACAGAATTGAGACTCTCATATGGAATTTGCGTTTGTGGGATCAGAAGCTCTTCAGGAAAGTTTTTTCGTTGAATAAAATAACAGTATATGCAGTACTTTTTTGCGAATTAGCAAACTGAGTGCACATCTCTCATAAGCACTAATGAGCAGGACTACTGTGTTATGACACTGTTGCTTGCTGCAAACACAGAATATCTCCTGGGGTCTAAGTGCTTTGCCATGTCTGAACCAACTCAAACATTTAGAATTTATCTTAAATCCATCCATAATAATTAGGATGATCATCTCTTCAGAAACGCAAATACTCATTTGAGATTATTTTACCATAAATTTCTACTGAAGCTTTCTTTTCTTTCTTTTTTTTTTTTTTTTTCCTTTGATTTCTGTTTCAAGTAGTATATGCTGGGAGTTCCTCTTTTATAGATTGGCTGTTTGGCTGTTTGCAGTTAATATATATTATGATTTGGGGCTTATGACAAGTAAAACTTCCAGATACTGGATTATATGTATTCTCATAAGGGTGAGATAAATTTGAGATGTTACTTAACATACAAATAAGTTTCAGGTTGTGTAACTCAAAATTATAGTGTAGAAGGTTGTTTTGCGTCAAAGTTTCAAATATATCAGTAAATATTAAATATGGGTTCTATACTGAGTTCTGCAATCACCTTCAGTGATATTAAGAAAAATAAGCATGAAGGAATTTAGTGGCACTGAAGTCAAAAGCTGAGCAATTAGGAGCCACGTTTCAGTATTTTTTAAACACTCTTTAAAGATGGAGGATTTGGATGTAGCAACTTGATTGGTTGCATTGTAAACTCCGTAACCATACAACCTGGCTTTAATAATTCTAATTTATTCTTTATTACCGAAAAAATAAAAAACAACAACAACAACAATCTCTGCAGACACAGGAATAATACAGATATATTGTGTATTATCTCAATCTTAGTGAACAGACTAGGAAAATGTTCCCAGAAATATTTTGTTAAGGCATTGAATAAAGGTGACATACATGAGAATTTAAACTCAGAAGAACTTTCTGGTTGCTTGACTGTTGATGCATTTCATCTTATCAATCTTTAGTTAGTCAGTTTGAATGTAGGTAATGTTTTTCCATTGCTACTTAGACTTCATTTCTTTTATACTTGTGAAGGAGACAGCAAAGGCTTCAAGATCTCATTTATTTTCTTTTTCTTTTTATTTATTTTATGTTTGTTTTATTGATTATGGTTGTGTTTTGTTTGGTTGGTTTTGTTTTTTGTGGGGTTTTGGGTTTTTGTTTTTTTTTTTTTGGTGAAGCAGAATATTCTTATAGCCAAGTTATCAGGGCCAGCTGGTTTTTGTTTTTTGGTGTGTCTGTGTGATGATGAATATTTCAGCAACTTAATTCACAATTTACTATGTGGCCTTAATGCATAATATTCTCATTTTGTACCGATAATCTTCACTTTTTTGAGGCCCTTTTACAGATGGTTTTGTGTTCTGATTAGGAGATTTTTTCAAAAGAATTTAGCTCTTCCATCAGGGAAGTGAGCCTGAAGAAGAGGATTACCATATGATGGAGCTGGTGGAAAACAAAACAAACAAAAAAATCTCTGCATTCCTAAGTTTGAATACAAATGCCTGACTCTAAACTGAAATTGGCTTGTAAGTGGTAAAACAGAAAGCGACAGAAAAAATGGGACTTCGAAGAACTGAAAAAAGCAAAGAAGATTTTAAACTGTTTGTATTAAAAATATCCCATTATCAATGAAACAAATGTATGCAGTATGAATGAAAACCTACAAATCTACTTCCAAGAATTATGCTAGGGCTGTAGATATTTAAGCTCTAACACATTTTTCAAATACTTTAAAAGAGCAGCTAAGCTTCAAAATGAATTGTTTGATCTGAGAAGCAGAGGCATGATCTGTAACATGGTGCCCAGCAGTGAGTGGTGCCTGCACGAGGAGTCTGGAGCTGTGCGTGGTTACACAACTCTTGCTTTGAGTTTTGCCCTGAACCATATAAACTAACCACAGTGGCTGTCAATCTACATGTGTGTTCCCTGCTGTTCCCAGAATCCCAGCATGTGTTCCCAACATGTGTTCCCAGAATATCCCAGCTGTATACTATCAGTTCTGCTCTGAATCCTTTGTAATACATCAGATAAAGCCTGTTTTCCCACCATGGAGGCACGGTAGATTGATGCTTTTGGTGAAAAAAGATGGAGATTGCTGCAGGTTTGAATGAGAATTCTTAGTTCTGGTTCCTGACTCAAAGCTACCATGTCTGCATCTTTAAAAGTGCAGGAAATTTAAGTGTGTTGTACTAAACATCATCTCAGACAAGTGCATTTCAATTTCCTGTGCAAAGGTGCTATGGATGCCTATTTTCAGAGAAGTAACTGAAGCAGGTAGAATTGAATTAGTGACACTTGTTTAGGTCAAAGACTTATGAAGAGCCAAGGTGTGAGAAAACATTTAAATTCCAATATTTTAGAATAAATTCAGATCAAAAATAGTTGATTTCCATAAAAAGAGATCTAATTTTGCTTGTTTGCTTTGGCAGTAGAGTACCTTGAACACTCTAGAATTTGAAATTGCTGATGAAGAAAGATGAGAAAATGGAAGAATAATCTTGGTATAAAGGGGATCTTTCTTATTTTCAAGAACTGTTTACAGGTTTATGCTGAGTGGCATGAAAATCCCACCATAACTACGTACTGTCTAAATGTTAGGATACTGACATAGAATTCTGTTAGTAGGGAAACTAGAAGAGATGAATATAAAAAAAAAGTGATTAGCTTTGAATACTGGAAGAGACCACTGTGTGAGTGTATGTAGCAAAGAAATGCTGAACAAAGCTCTACTGCTTTGGGCTTAAAAGTCAAACCATAAAACCTTATCTTTATATGTTTATGTATATGCATTGGAACCAAACTTTTTCTCCCAAGGAACAAAATAATTTGGTTTCTACTTGCTGAAGTTTGTAATCAGCCATTCTTTCCAGTATGAGAACTGTGAATAGCATATATGGAAAATAAACTTTTCCAATTAGAGCATTTGGATAGTTGTTGAAGCGTAAAAAATGTTTTTCGTGAGATAAACCTGTCTCAAGGTTCCTTTGTAAAAGGCTTCTCAGGTCTAAGATGATCAGGGTCTGAATGAGCATGTACCAAAGGTGGCCATGGTATTTCTGTGTCATGGAGGAGACAGGGATTCATTCTCCCTTCACAGGAGGAAGGAGCATTGAGTGTGCTGACCTGCAGCCTCCCTGGGGATTGCCTCCTCTGACATTACATCTTTCTGCTTCCCACCCTGTTTTGCTGTGGTGGAACATCTGCTTCTTCAGCAAAAAGCACTGTGAAGACCCAGCACAGAGATAAAAAGTGTGTCAAGAAAAAAAGTGAAATTTAAGGGGAGAAAATCTTCTAATGCACCTCTGTTTAGAACATCTTCCAGTTCTCAATTTTGTCATAAGTAAACCAGGGTAAGAAAGTAAATGATGGGTAAGGCCTTCCTTGTATAGAATTTGTGTATCTGCTCTTCCTTGTAGACACATACAAAAATAAACAGGAAACATGGAGCTGCTTCCCAGTGGTAGCTGCTGCCTTTTTACAGGTGTCCCAGCATGTGTTCATGGTATAGCACAGTTAGGAAGATATCTGGAATTTCTGGGATTTATTTCTAATCAAAGCTGTGCACAGAGCTTAGTGAGCAAAGATGAGAAAAATTACATTGTCTGGTGAACAATAGAACTCTTGGAAGAGTAACCCCTGGGAAAGCTCGTGCTGACAGAGCACCTTGCCTGGGCTGCTCCTGCAGCTTGGCACACCTGGCATGTGGAGCTGTGAGGCTGGATTCCCCCACAACACTTCTCCATGGAAGGAAGAGCTGCTCCTGCTGACCCCAGGCTGCATTTGCCCTGCAGAGCACGGGAGAACTCATCCCTGTTCTCCCCAGGTCCCTTTGCCAACACATCCCTGCAGGGAAGGGGTTGCTGTGCCCCTCGGTGGCTCCTCCAGGGCTCCTCAGGTTGGCTGTGACTGCAGCATGTTTGGTCTTCCCATCCTTTATCCTATCATGCTTACATTTTTGAATAAAGCTTTTTAATTTTGTGCTCCTTCTGCCTTTACTGTGGTCACTGCTCTGTGCACTCACCTCATCTCATCTCTGACAACTCTCTATGTTTGCATTAAGGGGCATCCCTTTATGGCAGGGTTTCAGTTCCAAAGGTCAGTCCATGGGTTTTATCCAATTGGATTCTTCCCAGAAAGATGATCTTTCTCATTTTAGCAGTATTTGTTTCCTTACCTGTTGTTGCTTCACAGTGCAGAAGCTTCATTTTAACTGCAGTTGGTGTACCAGGGCTCACAGTGAATGTCCACCTGTTAGGGAACAGCAGTAAATCCAAAATTTTGAGGTTATGTCAAACAAACACTTCATAGATATTTCAGTGCTATCTAGTTTAGTTTGTCCTGCCAAACAAGGATCTCTTTTGAATCTCCCAGCTACTCAGAATTTCCCACTTGCTTTCAGCATTCTTTCTTCTTGTTCCTGTCTATTATTTTCCTTGGTGTTCTCTGCCTTTAACTTCCAGCCCTGGATCAATCCTGGCCTCATATTGTGCCCCAGAGATCAGATCTGTAGTGGATCTTTATTTCTTTCCACCAAGGCACAACAGACCCAGGTTTTATGACTTAAAGTGGATTCTAACTTCTGAAAGTTGCTGGAGTGAACACCAGCTGCTGCATTTTATGATGCAGGTGATGGGGATTCTTTTCTGTCTTGCCTACCATAGTATTTCAAAGAACAAAACCTGTTTGGTGTGGAAAAAGTGAGTGTTACTGTGTACTCCAGCAGTTCAACACAAAAGCAGTTTATTAATACTATTTACAGTATTCAAAACCTTCCTGTGTTTTGGGCTCTTGCCCTGCTCTGCTTAAGGCTGAACAGTTAAACAACTTAATGACCACTGTAGTTTGTATCTTTATAAAAATATGAGTGTTTACCTGTAAAAGTGCATTTCTATTTGGTTGTTTACTTGTCTGAAAGGTGTAGATTAATCCTTAAATATTTTCCTACTGTGCCTGTTAAAAATTTTGTGATAAATATGTTTTTATTCACTGCTTGCCTTCATAGGTTACACGCATTTTTGTATGATTTCAAGAGACACATGAGAAACAATAATTTGGAAATTCATTACAATGCCAGGGTTTATACGCTCTCATTAAGCATTAATTGGTAGTTGATGGCTATTGCTATTTTTAACACCATTAGTTCATAGCAATGTAATTAGTGATGCTAAGTACAGGATCCACATTAATAGCATTACTAATTGTAAATCTGGAGATAGAAACACAAGATGACTGGTTAATTTCTAGGCAATATCTCATGATAATTGGTTATAGGACATTTGTGCTGAAGTAGAAAGGTAAATAATTTAAAATCTTTTCTTATAGTTTGCACTGTACTTTGCAATACTAATACAGTCTATGTTGCCCACATTTTAGTCTCGTGAAATACAATGCCATTAGCACCTCACAGCTTCTGCAGTTATTAATTTCCATGCTTCTCAACTCTTTTATGTATACTAGCAACTGTGAATTTAAAAAGGAGCAGAAGCAATAAACCAACAACTTTATGGACATTTCCCTGAAGAAGCTTTGTTTTAACAAAGCTGTATTCTATATGCAGAAAAGAGAGGAGATTTAAAATAGTTTTTTAACTATATAACGTTTAGAGGGAAGATGCTTAACAATGCTGGGGTTTTTTTCTTGTTTTTTGTAAATGAGATTCATATTAGCCAACAAAAAATTAGGCCTTTTTCTGGGTATTAATAATACAGTGATTGAAATATTTAAATTCTACTGATCTAGGGTTTAAGGAATTTTGGTTCAGGCAACTATGTGATAGGTTTTCAGATGTAAAAGTTCTTGTGTGCAAATATCCAAGCTGTTTCACTGCTTCTCAGTGTTTCTGTACAGGCTCTCATGGAGCCCATAGCCACAGTGTAACTGGGTACCTCCTAAATATTAAAAAATAAGTAACAAATCAGCATGATCTTTTCAGCTCCCAGCAAGTAGGAGTACATGTCTTGATTAGATCCTGAGTTATATAAATAGTATAAGAACTGATATTAGAGAGGGAATGGATGTGTGTGAAAGCGAGGCTGAAAAAATTAATGATGCATCTTTACAGCCTTACTGAGACCTCATTGATTTCCATGGAAACCTTTTCATTGACTTCAGTGGGTCTCTTTAGTCTGATGCTAGAAAGGGTGGCTGACAGATAGTGAGGTGGATGCTCTGGTCTCAGTTCCATTGTGCTCCCAGCACTTCCTGCTGCTCAGCGAGGCTTTGCTTTCAGCGGGCTTTAACTGCTTCCTGATTGAGGGAGGCTTTAATTTGGAGCCATTTTCTGTGGTGAGGAAATGCTGATAGATGCTTCCTAAACCAGTGCCTCGAGGGTGGTGCTACTACTGTAAGTACAGACATGCTGTAGGTAAACCAGGAAATTGAAAATACAGGGAAAAGGTTAGGATGTCAAACTCTATCCAAGCAGTTTCTCCCCGAGGTACCTTTGCCCCTTCTGACAGCATAGTGAAAACCAAGGAGAAAGATATAAAACCAACCTCTGGAGACTGTTTTTCCTAAGATTCTTTCCCTCAGCTGAAAATAATTTGGTTTTCTGTGAATAGCAGAAATATTCTGCATTTCTGGATTTGTTTCATACCTTTCCCCTACCACCTTGTCTCACCTGATTTGGCAACTTACAAAATGTAGTTCTGAGAAAAGAGGAGAAGCCATTTCATGGTGATTTAGCAGCAAAATTTCTGTCTCTGGACATTAGAAAAACGGTTTGCTTTCTCTGAGCAGCATTATTTTTTGGAGAGAAAATTTTGAAAATAGGAATTCTAAAGTTCTTTTTTAAGCAGAGACAAAAGAAACAAAAGAAACCTTCATTAGAGTTCCTGCTGCAGATGTGAACACTAATGGAACTCTGGAAATCTGGACAGTTGTTCTTGCTGTCACTTTTCTTACTTTATCTGCTTGTTTGGTGCAATCTGTTTAACAGGTGACTGTTACTAATGTCACCTGTCAGGAATTATGGAAAAAAATAACACTTCCCCTGTTGTTTGTTCCTGAAATCCTTATGTGATAGCCACCTTAGGGCAAGAAAGTTTTTTTCCTCATTGAAACTGTTCCACTCTTGTATTCTGAGAACCATTTTCCTCTGTCCATGTACTTAAATGTATTGTTTTATAATTCCTTTCAGACAGCAAAGCCTACAGGTACTGGAAGGAGACCTGGTTTCCCTTACTGATAATATAAGGATTGTTAACTTTGCTTTCAATATAGTGATGCCAATCCCTGATGACTTTCAGACCTAGGGAGAATTAGCAGAAAATATTCTTTTCTTTGTAAAATAAAGGTTTGGATCTGGATAATACACAGACACAGAAAGGAGTAAACCATCAGTGCCATTGCCATGATCCTTCATTGGTCTGAACTGTTTTTCTCTGGCAGCCATGCACTGAGGCACTGGGGAGCTGGGAAAGCCCCACAATCTCATCCCATCTGGATGGTGAGGTGGCAGTACAATTCAGGTGTGTGGGACTGCAGCAGACTTCTCTCAGACTTACTTGGGTTCTAACATCTCTAGACAACAGTAGATGTAACTGATACACATAGAAAATCGTGTAATACATTTTTGCACGTGTTTAGGATATCTATTTCTGTAGTGCTTATTTATTTTTTTTAATCTTTTTTTAGGTCTGCATTACAGGCAGTGAGACAAAAATTGAAACAGTCATCTAAATGTTTCTTTGCTGAGCTCACTTTCAGTTCTTGACTTATTGTGAAACTTTGCTTTATCGGCTATAGCACAAATGTCTATTCTTTGTCTAATATAGACCTATTTGGTTTTTTGGTGTAAAGGAAGGATCAGAATGGAAAGTAATCTTTTTTCCATTATTTAAAAAACCAGTTTGATTCGTGCCGGTGAAATTTCTTTTTCCTCTCCTTTTTGCTTTTCTGTTTTCTTCCATGTTTGGTTTTGCTGTTTTTCTTAGAAGAGGAGATCAGTCAACTGAAAATGATGATCTTTATTGGGTTCTAATAAATGACTATTTGGAAAAGCAAAACTGTACCTTATGAGTTTTATGTGTTTCTGAAAGGGGGAGTTTAGATTGAACTCTCCCTCCTTCCCTGCCACATCCTATGGGAAGGTTTGTGCATGTGCTTGGGTTTGTATGTGAGAGACAGTTATGGTGCAGCAGGGAGGCAGGAGAGTTTCTGAGGACATAGGTGACAGTGAAGTTGTCTGCTCACAGGTGCTGAGCCAAGGAAGTTCACCAGGCCTTGCTGAGCTCCTGGGTTTAGTAAATATTGATGTGGCCAGCTATAAACATTAATGCACACACCTGCATATATTTAAACTTATCATTTTCTCAGTGGGTATGTTAGACATTTAATCAATGTTTCTGACTAAAAGACAGTTTTCCTTAAGCTGAATCATAAGTTGAATGATTATTCTAGTCTTTGCTTCATAGGGAATAGCTGCACTTTGCAAAGATTAATTGGTTTATAAGATTTCTTTCTGAGGAAAATAAAAGTTGATGCAGATCCCCCTTATCATCTTCCAGTTAAGCAGATGCATTCAAACATGTTTTTGAGGCAGGCGAGGAAACCACCTGATTCGAGGCAGATCAGTGTAGGAAGCAGAGCAATTGTATTTTCTCAGGGAATTCCGCAGGTTTCAGATTAACCCAATTCCTTTCAAAACCCAGCAGCTCTTGCCGTGCCCCCGGTGCCGGCGGGCGCTCCCGCCTGCGCTGCCCGGCACGGCCGGCAGGTGGCGCTGCAAGGCCGCAGTTGGGAGCGCGGCGATCCCGATCCGATTCCATCCAGGCCCCGATCCCGATCCCGATCCGATCCCNCAGTACACTGATATGAATTTCTGCATTTTAATGTCTCTAAGTTACAAACCAATCCACAGAACTTTTGGTTTCTCATGACACTTGTGGTCTGATCCTAGTTCTTCGAGTAGTTTACCATGGGATTTTGAGTTATTCAAACTTTTATACAGGTTGCTCTATTACCTGATACTTATGAAGTCTCTTGGATATCCTGATGATGAATAACAAAGTTGTAAAGTGTTCTTTTCTTATTATTGTTACTAATTCCTTTACAGGGTATTATCTTAATGAACAATTATCATTATTTTGTGATGCTTATGTATTCTATGTATTTGGTTTATGTGCCAAAAGCTAAAAAAACTATTCAATTAGGAATGACAACACTTCAGCAATTTTTTTCTATTTCTGACATCTATGCCTTTTCTGCTGCAGTAACTTTTGAATATTAAAACAAAGATACCAACTTGATTCATACTCAAGTAAAGGTTACTGTGAAATATTTTAGAAACCTGAGTTGAAGGCTAATCCTTTGAGGAAATCTGGCTTGGTTAAAAAAACAACCTAAAAGCTCCCCTAACCCACAGCTGGTATTTTTTGGGGAATAGGTTGTGATTGTGGTTTTTTTCTCTGTTTGTGGTTTTTTCGGGATGCAATATGGTACCTTCTAAATAATATTGCCTTGGAAGCTTCACTATGGACACTATTGTAACAGGAGTAAAAGATTCATGTGTAGTAGTTATTGCCATCTAGTGTTCCCATACCTTTATGGCATCAAACAGTCACATCATGGGAACAGTCTTGCAGCTTCCATCCACTCTTCATTTTGCTTAAGCAATGCTGATAGGATGCTTGCATTTATTTGAAATAGAAAAATTCATTTAAACTGAACATTACTACATTTTTTTCAGTGAGAGAGAGACTCATGGTGAAACAGTAATTTCAGACAAGAAGACAAAAGCAGTTCATATGAGTATATCCTAATTCAAGATAATGTGGGCAGCATGATAGATGAACAAATTATGTGTTTGAGAATTTTATCTGAAAATATATTATGGAAAATATATGTAAGAAGTACTGATGCTTATCGAAGTAAATATTCCATGAGTGAATTAGTGAATTCTCTTAAGAGTTCCCAGGAGGGCTCTGCCATTAAATCAACTTTGAGAAGTCCAGTGGGACTAAGTGGTGAATTTTTTGGTGTATAGGAAAGAACTGTAAATGAGTTAATGAAGGACTTTTTCAGTCCCCAGTTTCAGGAAGTATGCTTATGCATAAGCATATGTGTTTTAATTATGGTGCTATTGTAAGATGCTATTTATATCTCAGTAGCACTTAGCAGTCCCAGTGAAGATTTGAGCTCTGGAGCATGGGGTGTGAGATGGGAGTCAGGAGGCTGAGGGTGTTGCTAATGGATCTCAGTTCTTGTGTGAGCTGTCACCAGTTGCTTCTAGAGCAGGAGGGGGAAGAACATGAACATAATTTCCTGATACTGATGTAGACTGAAGCAGAAAGCAATGCAGTGGTTTTTTTCTATGACAGGAGAAGTTTGTGTTCAGGAACCCAAATTGATTTCCTGGATCCAAATCTCAAACCAGATGCAAAAGTCATTGCAGACCCTTCTTAGTTTTAATTACTGTGTCAGAACCCAAACTATCATGCAAATCTCAGTACTGCCTCAAAGATTTTTAGTGAGTTGCATGTTCACTGACAAATTGAATTTGGGAAGTCCTGTGTATAGCATTATGTCTTAAATTATTCACAGTTCTTGAAGTCTTTATCTTTAAAGCCTGCCCTGTGGTATAGTCTCCGTATGGCTCAATTCACAGCTCTACCTGAACAGCTGTTAATGAGACCTGGGGTAGTACCAGATGTATATATAGCAACATTTATTCTAAAAATGGCCATAGGGGAGATAACTTCTGTGGCTACATTAAAGATCTTATGTGCCTCCTCTTTTCCTTGTAAATCTGTTTATCATTTCTGTCTAGGCTTTTATTGTATTTTATTATAGAATTAAATCTTTCAGAACAGCTTAGTTGGTATGTAGGTAACAAAACAAGAACCTATTTTGTTGGAACTTCTGAGTTTTTTTTTTAAGGAATATTATTTTCTACCTCATGGAGTCTTTCTGTGATGACCTTTTCTTATACTTTTGCACCTTCTCTTTCCCTTTGTTTTCCTAATCTTTAATTTTCTTTTTTTCTTTCCTCTGCAAGAATCATTTTCTCTTTGTAGACTGGTATCTGTCCTAGTAGGATACTGAGAGTTAGCTCTGTTTCTGTGAGATTTTTGGTCATAGTTGATTTTTGGGCTGTCAGTTCCTATCGATAAGAATGTCTTATAGCACAGTTTGAGGAAGCAGCTCTTCCTGCTCTGAAGCTCAGTGCAGTCAGTGTCCAACTGCTTGTTTACATTGTGTCTGTGTGTCTGTTTGCGGCTCTCATCGATAAATTTTCCAATCACAGATCCAGTGGAGTGCCAGACACAAAACTGAGACCTGCACAGCATATCTGCAAGTGTCCTTTGCCTTGTGAAGGAAGCTCGGAGGTACAAACACAAGGGCAGCTGGGGCTGGCAGCCTGCAAGCGGGCTGTGCTTGTACAGGGCGGAGGCCAGCAGGTGGCACAGTTTTCCTGAAGCAGGCAATGGACACGGGAAGGTGGCAGGTACATCCAGCTTCAGCCCCAGCTTCCCTGGACTGATCAGCTTAGGTTCAGTGTTGTTATCACCCATTCTTCCTTCTGAGCCCTTCACCACCATGGCCATAGGTTGTTCTCAGCTTTTTTCATTCTATCCCGCAAGTCTTATGCCAGCCCTCTCCAACAAGAGCTGGTCTGTGACGATGTCAGTGTGAGAAAATGTCATGTATTTGTAGTTTCTGACAGCATTATGACCTGCCAAAGGAGGCTACTTATGTGACCATAACAATAGGGCCTGGAGTGAAAGTCATCCTAGGAAAATCTAAAATCCTTGTGATGTGCTGCAGGTCAAGTTTTAACTTTTTTGAGGCTGATAATCATGCCTCAGAAGCACTAAGAGGTATTCAGCCAGAGCAGGATTACATGCATTGTTCAGGATGGAGAAGGGCTCTTGACTTATTTTGATGCATCACAGCTACTTCTTTGGGTTCTTTTTACTGTAAGTCTGATTGTAGGCATGTAGTAAAAATAGGTCCCCTTTTTGCCACACCTAATGAAATAAGCACATTTCTTGTGCTTTGTGGTATAGGCTGGTGAAATTATAGTCTTAAAAATGACAAGCTCTTGACACATCTCCATTAATGGAAGGCTTGACTCTATACTTTTCTTGCATAAATAAACACCAGTTGCTCTCTTACAAATAATGAACATGGCTTTCCAATACCTCTTTTGAGGTAGGCCATAAGCTAAACTGAGAGAAACAAATTCTGAATTCCTACTCAAGCATATCCTGCTCAGGCATCCTACTCAAGTGCTTTAGCATCCCCTGTGCAATTCTCCTTGATATCCTAATTTCTGAAGTTCCATAGCTGTGATAATACGTTGAAACATTTCTAAGGGTATGGTAGGTACTGAGCTATCTCAACATTCTCAGCCTCTTGCAGAGATAAACTTGGAAAAGTTACAAGTGATTTGTGCTGAACAGATCATTTAGAGGAGATGAGGAGCGTGCATGTTGATAGTATGCTCTCTGTAGAGCTGCTACAAAAAAAAAATTAACTCATCCTGTTCTTAGTTAATATGTACCAATTTCTATTGCTGCAAACCTCAGCTTTGTTCATACTGCAACCAATGGAAAAAAAGCCCCAAACACCAAAACCCAAAGCAAAACCATTGTGAGAAATACACCAGTATAAAGGGCTGGTTTTGTTTGAAGATTTTTTTTTCCCTCTCAAGAGTTTATTCTGCAGTGCTCAGCGGTTTCTCAGGCTGTTGATTTCAGAAAGAGTTAAGGACACTTATGGTGCCCCAAAGTTAATAGAATACTTAACAGAATAAATGAATTTGGAGGCAAATCTATACTTGTCTACTAAGCATCATATACCAATTTACATGGCATGAAACACTCTAGTTTGAGTTACCTTCTTATTTTTTTGCAAGATCAGGTGTGCAGGCATACAAATATTTCTTTAAGAAATAGGCTCTTTAAAAATAATAAAAAATAAAACTCTAGTTATTTAACCCATCATTCCTAGATAGTTGCAACTTCTCAAGTGAAAAATAAACTGCCCATTTTGTGTACATTTGCCTGCACAAATTTTGTTAAGATGGGAATAAATTCCTTCGTGTATACAGCAGTGTCTTCTGTTTTCCTGCAGCAAGTACTTTCTTTGATTGATGTACTTGGAAGCGATCCTTATCCTCATTCATTTTAATTGAGAGTAATGAATTTAGAGCTTTTATATGAACAGATTGGCTTCATTCCATTTCTAACTTTCCTCACCTTTGCTAGGAACACAGCCTGCTCAGGGCTGCATTGGAAGAGGTTCAGAACTTAGTGCAGCATTCCTGGAGAGGACAGTATCCCGTGAGGAGTAGCCATCTGTTTATAGACAGGCTGATATTTCCTAACAGCTATGATTTTTGTAGGCAGGCTCTTCCTCCCCACCACTACCACTGAGGAATTGCTAATCAGGAAATAAGCTTCTTCCCTTCTTGGATTTGCACAAGATTGAGCACAGTGTCCACAACAGTTTGAGTTGCTTTGCATTCAGTGTGCTAATGGCATTTGGGGAAAACTTTGGAATAGAAGAAAAACTTGTCTTTCCGGTGGTTATGTCCTTTAAAGTGGATGCTCCTGGCATGAAATAAAACTGCTAGACTGTGGTCACTTACAAATGTGGAAACACTGAAATTGTCTAAGGTTAGAAATATTTTAATTTCACATTTCCTTATGTTCACTCAAATTTCTTATTTGCAAGAGCCTTAGAAATAAGGAATGTAATTTTCCTGCTCCTTTTCAATTTTGAAGGTTACTCTAAAATGAACACCAAACTCCCAGGTGTTTATCTTTCTCAGTTATATGGAAACTTTTCACTTTGGTGTACACCTGCTATGGGAGAAGTCCCACTGCCATTTTATATTTATTTGCAAGCCATGTGGCAGTTTGCACACTGATGATGTAATGGCTTTGTACCTATGGAGAGTGTGAGGCAGCATAGGGATAAACTGGCAAGCACTGGCAGTACTGTGCTTGCAAGGAGCTGCCAAGCTGTTCCTGAGTTAGTGATCATCAACAAGAGAATCACTCCTTTTCGGCACACCTTACCAAGTGTGAAGTAATCAGTAAAGTTATTGGCATCAGTCAAAGCAATTGGTGTGGCTGTGCTGATTTATCCCAAATGAAGGTCACTGTTTCTGAAATGTGCAAAAATAAGGTGCTGAGTAGTAGTCCCTTCTACTTTAAAAATCGTTTTTGCCTTAACTCATTGTCTGGAAAGAGTGCCATGGGGATAGTGTTGTTTGCAGCGACTGTTGCAGTGCCATGGACTTGCAGAAGACATACTGTGGTATGGAGGGTGCCTTCAGGGCAAATGCCTCTGCTTGTTCTTGTTTCAGCAGAGGGCCTTGGTTGGTTTTGGGGGGCTTTTGTGTTTGTCCTTAAGAGAGATGTACTGGCTGTGCCTAATCACAGGTATTTGGGAATGGTTTCCTGCGTGCCCCTACACTGCACCTCTAGCAGAGATTGGGGCTATGTGCCAGTCATCCCTCCAGCATGGTGAGACAAACCGGGATCCAGCCTTCCCTCCTGGAGCTGGATTAGCACTGCCATGCCATCAGTACTAATGAATTGTTTTGTCAGTAAAGGTATCAGGAATGACTCAGAGAATATAGAAGAAGCATCTCTTTTGAGTAGGAAGGTATTTTTACAGTGTTGCTTTTCTGATCATAACAACACCTAAATGCTGGATGAAGTCCAGCAGCTGTGATAAGGCTGAATTGTTTATTCAGTCCCAGAAACAGTATTGTCAGACCATTTATAATTATCCTTTAAAAACCTGGACAGTTCTTTGAATCTTCATCAATACTCCTACTGTTATTACCATTATTAATTCATGCGTGGTTTCCTCATACATGGGACCACTCACACAGAAAAGTTGCTGGCATTACTTCTTTAAATTCCTAGATTGCATAAAAGGCAGAAGAGAGTTTGCTTCCATCCTGCAGTATGTTCTGCACACTGCTGGTTTTCATACTTAAATTCACAGTTAACTGTAGGGCTGATTGTCTCCTTTGCCTCTGTGGGGGCAGGGAGTTGTTTTGTCGCTGAGGCACAATACCTCCCACGCTTACTCTTGGGTTCCTGCCGTTTAAGCACACACCCCATGTTCCTGGCTCTGCCTTAAGGTGCAATCCATCTCCAAATTAGTAGGAAAAAACCCCCTGAAGTTGAGTGAAGTACAATCAAGCCTCTTGGAAATTAGTTAAACACTTAGAAGGGTGTATTTAAAAGCAAACTTTCTGCAATCAACAAAGTACAGCTTTCATCATGTGTTCCTGGTTAGAGACTTCCTTTCCTCTTGATGGCCATTTAGCTTTTTTCTGGGCAAGCTATCTCACATGAATTTCCCTCCTGTTAGTCTGTGCTTCAGCTGTGCTTTGATTTTGTTTACCCTGTCAAGGCTTACTGGCTTTTGTACATAGCTGCCATTCAGTTATTTCAGGTTTTGCAAATGCATATATGCAATGTTACATGCAATGTACAAATACATTCTTCAAAGAAGATGTCAAAACAAGTTTCAGCTCGTTTTCAGCAGTATCTAATTATAGATACATAATTAATGAGTCTGACATTTATCTTTCTTAACACAAAAGACCATACTTACAAATAAAAGCCTTTCCAACAGTACATGTAATAGCTCAGGCATTTGTTGAAGAGAAATGAGAATTTAGAGCATGGTATATTCTGAGAAAATAGAAGTATTTCTTAGCAAATAAAATATAGGTTGTTACTGTGGTTGCTTACAACTGTTACACCTTGATACTATAGAAGGAATTTCTGATATCCAGTTACTAAAAATAAATGGTAAATCTGTAGAAATGATAAAAATTTCATTAATGTAAAGGGATCTTTCTCAGAAAGCATCTAGGTACTGTGTCTGCAGCTGTTTTAGATAAGAGAGGTGGTATTTTCTTTCTTGTTTACTCAGTGCATTTGACATCAGGTATAGACAGTGTCAGTCTTTTTGTTGGTATTGAAGAGTATCCATTTATACATTCCTTTATAACGTTTCACATACTCAAAGCAACATATTAATCTAGTTATTAATAAGGCTAATGGTATAGGGCAAAGTCCTTCAGATATCTTTATTGGCCATTTGCATGAAAGAATGGCCATATTGTGTGCCATTATGCTTCACCTACTTCAAAAGGTGAGTACTATTTTCTGTATTTCTTACAGTATAAAGCAGTTTCATTTGGGAGAGTAGGATTCTCCGAAGTCTTTCAAGTGTATTTCTGGATATGATTTTGACTTTCTTCCATGGGAAATTAATCACAAATAAACCACAATCAGCCTTTTGTCTTGTAGCAGTACCTGGTCTCTGATGAGACAAATAGATATATTTTGTGATTTACAAAAAGGATGAATCAGTATGTCCGTGAAGCCTTGTGTTTTCTATATATGTTTCTTTTCTTAAATACTAGCTGGTACACATAAAGTGCCGGTAACACAACATCTGTATTTTTTTTATTCTATGAAGAAGAAAGGGAATAATGAACTGAGCAATATTTCAGTGGCTTAAGCTTTGAAACCGATACTTCAGTGAAGTGGGTAAGAGCTGAGGAGAGAAGTGAGTTCATCTTTTTCTCTGCTGTTGTCTAGGCAAGGACACTTTCCCTAATTGAAATGGTCTCAGCTTATGAGGCAGTGGATATATCTTAATGCTTTTGCTTACAGAAATCTAATTTTTTGTCCTTATTCCTTAATACTACTTGAGTGAGTCATAGCAAAAGCAGATGGTGAACATAGTTTGTCCTTTTGCAGTGACAGTGTGAAAGTTCAAGGTTCTCTATTCCATACTTGATAAATTTAAATTAGTTTTTAAAATTGCTCTTCATATCCAAACATAGTAATAAATAAGTGTATCATCTTTTTGCATGTTGGAATGGTAATATATGTTTTGGTTAAATTTAGAGACTTTGGTTATATAAATCTGTTACTCATATTTGCAAGTTATCTGTAGTTTGTAATAATGGACATTTAAATCCAGCTATTTATAAAATAATACACTTGAGGATTTCCTTCTGTGAAAGTGGAGGGAGGAATGACTCAGCATCCAGAAGAAAACACTTGTTCTGCACAGCACAGCAAGTATGATGACAGTGTTTACATGAGATACCACTTGCTGAAGTGATACAGAAACTTATTCAGCCAGCACTTTGTCCTTAGTGTGTGTGTTTGCATGTTCCAGGTATTTGGGCCTGAAGCCATTTAAACAACATGCAAATTGGACTGTTATATTGCAATGGTATGAAAAGTCCTGAGCATGCCTGAGGGCCCATTTGGAACGTTTTGGGAGGATGTCCTTGCCCTGAAGAGCTGGCCATCTGAGCAGC
Organism: Trochalopteron elliotii; assembly: GCA_024734555.1. Classification (NCBI taxonomy): domain Eukaryota; kingdom Metazoa; phylum Chordata; class Aves; order Passeriformes; family Leiothrichidae; genus Trochalopteron; species Trochalopteron elliotii. The sequence continues at coordinate 379,059 of JANPWX010020211.1, read as the reverse complement.
TATAACAGGCAACAGGAAGAAAAAAAGAAAAATGAAAAATTGAAACAACTTTCTTGATTCTAAGCATGGATTGGCACAGTAATGCACCTTCCCTGAACTATTGTTTAAGAAGGGTCTAGACTCTCCCTCTTCACCTTGGCTTCCCATCTGTAGCTCAGGTTTTAGTGTCCTGTTTCTTCAGCTGCTCCTATGACCTAAGCCCAAAAAATGTTGTGGCACAAAGGAATGTACATATGGCAGTCTGGAAGGAGCTCTGGAAAAGGAAACCAAACAAAAATCTTCAGCTTGGACTTCTCTCTGGCTGACTGTGAGTCATCAGGAAAATAACAGGCACAAATTCCGTTCCCCTCATCACCACCTCTGCATGTTGCTCCAGGTTTGGTTTCAAGGTTTTTAGTGTTTTCCCTCTGTCATCTCTTCATACTATAATACATCTAGTTTTCATTTTAAGAGTTGTTCTAAAGAAACAAATTTATCCATTTACTTTTAGCTGTAAATTCTGCTAAATTCTGGAATTCTGATTTGTTTTGTCTGCAAGTGCAGATTTCCATCTTTTTCTACAAGATGGCATTTAAGGTTTAACTTAGTCCTTATCTATGGTTCCTTTCAGTTGTAGGTGGCTTCCTCTTTCTTTTTGATTCTGGATGAAGGCTTAGTTAAATGCCTATTTAAGAACTGATGAGCAATTTAAAGGATTTAGGGGAACATTCTGTGCTATTATATGCAAATACATGCCATGCATGGCTCCCTGTGTTATTAACCTGGCAGTCATTTCGTGCATGACTCCCCATCTTATTAAGCTAGCAGTATGGAATATTTGATTTACTAAACTGCTATGAACTACCTAGTGTGCTACTACAGGAATATAACTTTTAAATTTCTCTGGAATATCTATCTTTGGAACAGATTCAGGAATACAACAATATTATTTTGACAGCTGTGCTCCATTTCTAAGGTCTATTTTAGTAAGCTTCACAGAACAGGTGGAGAAGTACCTGTGATTTGAATAAGCCATACAATGACTGAAAATGAAAGCCATAAGATTAATTAGGGCCCTTCAGAATTCTGCAGGCATTGCAAGCCCAGGTCTGTGGTGTACACTTAAGTGCTCAGTGTGCAGAGCTTGTGGGAGTTACCAACAGGTGCATGTAGTTCTCAATCTAAAACTCTACTCCAACATTTTGGAAACTGTATATCCAAACTCTTTCTACATCCTGGGCTTTTGTTTCCATAGCAGCACTCAATGGCCATGGGATTTCCTGGGGAGGGTAGGGGAAGGAATGTATATTTGTTGACTTGGTTCAATGCCAAATGGAGTAGGAATTATATATGCAGGATGTTGGATTCTTCCTTTAGTGTCCATTTCAGCTGGCATCTAATGTCATCCAGATAATTGCAAGCCACTCTGCCATCATTCAGCCAGCTGCATAAAACAAAACAAAGAGAAATTTAGGATTAAAAGGAAGGAATAGCAATTTAAAAGGCTTTTAAATGTTGTTTTCTCTCTTTCTCAATCAGTAATACTTAAAAGCCTTTAATTTACCCCACCCCTTATGCCCCTTCTGCGACATACACATACACTCACATTTGTATGACTTTGAGTGTGGCTGGCTTGATGATAATATGTGAGCACTGAGCTGCCCAAGAAAATGCCACAAGCAAGAAATGAGGTCAGATAATGACATCCAAAACCAGAGCAGAGGGAATCATTCAGCATCCTCTGGTAGTTTGATTGCGGCTAAGAGTGTGAATCAGCTCCACTTTTGTACCTCCTTTATGTTGAAAGTTCTCTTAGTACTTTGTGTGTGTGCTTTGGATTTGGAGCAGGCATCTGAATCACAAATGCAGCATAATGCCATACATACAGTATGGGTCATCAGAGGCTTATTTACCTAGAAGGATGGTGATTTCAGAGGGCTGTGGAAGTCTCCCTTGAAATGTGCCTGTGCTCTGCGGTACTTTCAGCATTGGCACAAGCTGTGAATATGCATTCAGGGGGGAGCTGTGTGGAAAGTGAGCCCGTTACATGTGCAGGAAGGAGGGTATGGAAGCACTTCTAGGACTGGCTGGGGAAGCATGTGCACACAGCTGCCTTCTGCAGGGAGAGCTGCACAGTGTGCATGTGTGTCAGGGGATGTGCTGATCACTTGGCTTAGCAGAACATACACAAAATATAGGCTCACTAGTGAGTCCTATTCAGCACATCAATACCCTGCTCAGCAGTGACCATGAGAGCCTGAGAAACCAGTTCTGGATAGGCTGAGATGAGGAAGGCTTGGCAAGACGCACTTGGGTGTGGCCAAGAAGCCAAGTGCAGATTGAGAAGGGGTTCAACTCCCTCCCATTTGAAATTTGGAAGTAAAAAAAGTCTCAAATTTTGGTAGGAAATTAGGTAAGCGTCCTGTGTGAAGCAGGTCTGTCAAAGGACAGTCAGTAGTCCTAAATGTCATAAATCTGTGTGCATTTTAGAATAAGATCATTACATCTTATAATTTTTTTGCAAGATCCACCTGCTTATATCCTGTCCTTCATTACACTCATCAATTTTTCTTTCTGCATTCATTTTTTTTCCTGTTTATAGATGTCTGCCTGCCTTCTCACCCACCCTCCCTTCCTCTTGAGAACAAAACTGATTTCTCATTTGCTTTAAAGTATCAATGTAGTTTTTTTCCTTTTGTTTGCTATGGTGGCAGGTTATCTCTTCTTACAAGAGCTCTTCATCAAAGCTGGACTCTGCTTACCTTGCTGATCTTTTCTGCTCTCCTTTATTTTCATTTGGATGATTAGGTCTCTGGTTTGTAAATGCTTTTCATTTCTCTCTTTGTGCAACAGAGTCCTTCATTTTTTCCTGTTGTCAGCTGACCCTAGCCATGAGATGAAATAACCTCTGCAAGAGAAGTGGGCAGCCAGACCATGAGAGATTTTTAGTTAACCATTTGAGATCAAGCTAAGCCTCTTAATTCACTGGAAGAGAGGTTGTCTAAGTGTTTTGGAATCATTCCGTTCATGAGGGAGAAAATGAATGATCCTGGGTAAAACAGGGTTGCTACTTAGTCTTTGTCAGTCAGCTCTACACCCAGATATTGATTATTCAAGAAACCCCATACTGACTGTATAAACTAGGAAAAAGTAATCTAATTTACTTGTATACACAGGTAAGTCAGGTCCTGCTAAGTGTCGGTAATTATCAAGGCAAATTCAATCAATAAATGTGTTCTGTTCATTTATCTGAGCAAATAAAATGATAAAAAATTACCATTGCAGGTAGAATTCCTGTGTAAAGAATAAAGTCAAGTGTCTCCATTGATAACCTAATTTTTTTTTCCTGTCAGTAGCTGAGGTGAAGAACAAAGTGCCCAGAGGTGAAGAGTATCCCTGACTAGAGGCACTGCTTACACTAGGAAAATAGGGACAGTGTATGATGGAGTGATTGTGGGCGAGCAGAACAATATAGAAGAAGCAATGAGAACCTATGTGTGGAAAGCCTTAATAGCAAGCAATATAAATGCAGTTTTACAGAGATGTTTTGTTATTACTATTTTTTCCCCCTGTTTCTGTGTGAATCACTTACCCACACTTACTGGCTACTGTGTTAACTAAGCATGACAGAGCAGGTTCAGTCAGAAAACTTCTAATGGTAGAGCTGCTAATTCACCCGAATAGTCCATGCAAATAGTTCAATTTGACAAATTTCTTTCTGGAAACATTTAAAGTTTCAGCCTGGTTTCCTGCTGGTTCACCCATGCAGCTCCTGGAAGCATGCCAGCTACAAAGTGAGATGCACAGGATGTGGAGGTTGTTTGGCCGTTCTGCCAGGTGGGCTACCCTGGGTCTGGGGCTCCCGGATTTCCAGGCTGCTGCCTGCAAGCCAGGACAGGTGGGCAGCCAAGGTGTGAGACAGCCCACCAGGCAGCCTGGGATGGAGCTGCAGTCACCTCGTCTTTTGGAGAGTATTTCTGAATTGATGGGCAGAATAAATTCATCTCAGGAGCAGCAAAATTCTCTTTAAATGCATTCTCCCTTCCTGCTTTAAAAGTGGATGAAACAAGGGCAGGAAAACATACTGAAGGACAGAGAAGGAAGCATTACTCCTTTCAATTAATGTATCTTTCCTCTACATATGACCAAAATTAAAGCTGAAGAAACGTTTTTGAACAAAGCTGTGAAGCTCACTCTCATGCAGAATTGCAGACCCAGAAGCCAAAGGCAGCTAAGATGAAACTAAAGGTTTTTTAAGTCGTGAGAAGATTGGATGGCGTCAGTTAAATGTGTCCTTTTCAATCAGATCAGTCATTCCAGAGAAAGAATTGTGCTGAACATATTTTAATAGGTTTGAACCCTAATTTTGCCAGCTCAAATCAAAGGGATTGGGATGGCAAGCCATCCAATGTGAAACACGGAAATGTCTTCCCGGGAAGCCTCCTGCTGGCTGGTGGATTAGCCGGTATGCAGTGGCCAGCCATCACCATCTGCAAGCAGCTGTCACACCCTTTGGCTGAACTGGGGCTGCTGCTGGCCATCCAGTGCAGTACACAGCTTGCTGTTTTATTCACTTGCTTTCATTTGCTAGCTTTTGTGGACTGAATTATTCATACGGTAGCAATTGTCAAATGATCTGGGCCAGAGAAACTCATTTTCTTGCAGGACCCAACCTGATGTGGCAGCAAGCTGTTATGTACCACACCAGAATTAGCAGCTGCTGCTTTTTAGAGAGGCAGTGCTTCACTGATGTACCACTAGAAAGGCAGCTGCCAAGAGATGGCCCTGAATGTTTCAGAGGCAGCTGTTTGCCTGGAGAAGGTGCTGACATTGCTTTGCAGATACCAACCAAAGCTGACAACAAAAACAGAACCATGCCAAATGAATGAGGAGATGGGGATTATCTTAATTCTGAGTTTTGTAGCAAATTTGACGTGTACTTTGCCATTTTCCTCTTTTCTGCTTATATGGACCACCAGCCCTGGACTAAGGTTCTAGGTTTGTAAGGATGGATTCCTCTTGTTGAGTCTGGATGTGACTCAACACAACTGCAGTTTCCTCCTAACAGCAAGACACACAGTTGTCTAGAGCCTGCCCTTCACCTCAATTAGTGGTTGCTTTGCAAGTAATCAGAGAAGCTGTGACTGTTTGAATGCCGGTCATGTGGCTGAGGAAGCCCTGCCTACTGTGCACAATAAAATATTCATGTGTGCCAACCCTGTCCACATATCACTGGAGACATTAAAACGTTCAAAATCATAGTCCTTTAACTTCTCCAGAGCTCCTGCAGCATTTCCTCTCCTCTTCCCCTCCCTGTCACCATAGATTTTCTCAGAAGTTTCTAAAGCTCTGTCAAGTCAAAAGTAGATTTTACTCTGAAACCAGTACTCTGTACTTTCTATATTCAGACTTGGGGATGCAGTCATGCTCAAGTCAAGCTCTGGTTCATTGCAGGAAAACTTTGCCCCTTAGTTGTGCAGGCTTTAAAGGGTGGAGAAAAACTTTAGGGCCTGTAGACTCTTGCTAGTCTGATCTGTCCGGTAGGAAGCCTACAGGTGAAACCTAGGGCAGAGCTGGAGCTTGGATTTGGGATCAAACATAAGAGGAATGGTTCACCTAAACTGTGATCTATGTAACCTATCATTATTCCTGTAGAAGAAGAAAACTCTCTGATAGTAGATGGACTCTTTAATCTAGCAGAGAAAGGCATAATAAAGCTACGCTGCTAGAAACTGAAGGCAGACATAATTGTTTTATACAGTGAGAGTAATTAATCACTGGAACTCAAGGAGGTTAAGATATCCTCTGTTGCTTGTAATCAGGGTGGAATATCTTCCTGTACCTCAGCCACAAGAAAGGAACTTGAGATACAACTCATTGTGTTACATCTTTAGTCTGTGCTATGCTGGAAGCCCTGAACAACATGGTTCCTACTGAACAAAGAATCTGTGAATAATTGCTCTTAATTTTTGCCTTTTTTTTTTTCCACTAGTGGTTATTTTGAAATCCTACAGCAGAGTTTGACATCACAGATGAGATTTTAGTCAGTTAAAACACCTAGAATTTCTTTTTTTTTTTGTAAATTCAGTAAATTGCAGTATTGTTAAAAAATGAGATTTTTCTTTTCTCCACATAATGGAATAAGCAGGTACAAGCCAGATGACAAAAACACCTTTTACAACATTCCCTCTCTCTCATTCATGAGGCACTATTTGCTGGCAAATTTAACCTAAAAAAACCCCGTAATGGTTTAGATGCTGTTGCATTACATTCCCTATGATCAGAAGAAACTATAATCAACAATTCTCCTTTTTCTTCTACTATAATAATAAATAGTAAAAACTAGCAATTCCATTTAAAATAGCTTTAAGTGGCACTACAGATCAGATCAGACCAGTGACGAATTATTTGCCTTACAGACTATGAAGTCATGAAGGATTTCTTGATTATCCCTTTTCTTGGTAATATCATATAATTAACTTAGCAACATTCTGAGTTTTAATAAAGATTTTATTACTGTGTTATACAAACAAGTTTCATTTTTCCAGGTCCGCATGTAGGAGAAGTATTAGCAAAAATAAATATTCTAATCACTTTTGTCAAAACAAATTGCTAACAATGTCTTAACTATTCTGCATGTGAGAGCTACTTGTAACATTCATTAATCTAGCAGTTTATGATTTTGATTTCCAGATGGAATGATTAGCATTTCTAAGCTTTTTATATTCAAACTGCAAAAATAAGCCTTTTTCAGGGGTCACTGGAGGCAAATAATTTAAGTCTAACACTTTGCCCAGTTAAACATGGTGGTTCCTAAGTAATTAATTCAACACATTTTTCTGATGCCTTTGTTTTGAATATGATTTAAAAAATTAATTATCATATGAAACAGTGAAATCAACTGTTATTATCTCAAATAGCTACATAGGTCACTTCTACAATTTTATTATTTTCTTTTGTTTTCCTACATCTTTCTGATCAAAAATACCACACCTCACCATACTGTAAAACTAGAATAATAGAATCTGTGATTGGGGAAAAATTTAATTTTTCTTCATTTTGTGTGTGAACGGAGCACCAACATATTGTGACTGATCATAAACTGACATAATTTTGATCAATTTCGAGCATAGAGAGCAGTGGATGAAGCTAACTGTACACTTTCATATTGAAATCGTGAGTCTAAACAGGTCTAGTGGGTATCTCCTGGCATACCTGGTAAAAACTTATCCTGGTTTCACACTTTTTAGCCTAATTCTTATGCACATTTTCCTTCAAGTCATCTGCCAGAGGAAATGGTAACACCTCTGTGAAGTATCTTGCTCTGCAACACGCTAGTGGCTTCCCTTTCTCCTGTAAATAATATCAAGTAGTTCCTTTGGTTGGAAAAGCTGAGATCTTTTAGCCACCTATATGCAAAATCATTTGGTTACTTTTTATAATTTCAGAGTTTGTAAATTCCCAGCATTATTCTGCCTAAAGAACTCAATGGTGATGCTGGGGACCACGTGACTATTGCCACGTCAGTTGTCTGAGGAAAGAAATTCCTTCCTCACCCCAAACATTTTCCTTGAAAAGGGAGTTAGGCTTTGCTTGAAAATTTTTAAATTTTTAAAACATGGACTGGGTCACTCATATTGTAAATTGCATAAGGTGTGTGGTTTTACATCCAAGCAATGAAACAGCTAATGCAGCTAGTGTTTTAAATTTAATTTATGTCATTTAATGCTATATGATATAGGCATAATTTTGGAATTTTTTTGCTAAGTGATATTGATGGTGAAATTTTAGAAATCCTGGTAAGGCATTTAGTTGCTCTATATTTTTAGTTTATTGAGGGAAATTTTAGCAACTTTAAAAAAAAATCTTTCAAGTTTAAGGATTTTTATATTGTGAAACCCAAAAAACCCAGGGAAAAGCCAAATGAAATTAATAGAAAAACTGTTAAAGTTATTAACTTATCAGAGAGAACTCTAGTGGGGATAGAGCCTATGAAGAGCTAGCTCTGAATTCTCACATTCTGTAAAATTAGCATTCTAAATTAAAAATGATGAAGAGCACACCCTTCTGGCACAACAGATGAGCTTTATAGACAAAACATTTGTTTATGTTTATCTATGTTCACAATTATTCTGAAAAATCCTAAGAAAGAGAATGAATGTTTTCCTGAGGAAAAAAGTTTATAACTGAATTTTAAAATAAAAGCAAAATTTATTCATCATTAAGACCAAAGGAAAATACTTTTTTTAGTGCATGGATATATATCTGATTTGGTTGTCTGTTTCTAACACAAGCAAATTCACTAAGTTAGGAGAGAGGGAAGTAAAAATATATCTTTAATAAATGTATTTTCCCCTTGGAAATTAATTTTGTGGAGTTGAAATGAGTATGAGAATTAAATACAGATGTTGATACCTCTGTATGTACAGTTGCAGCTAATTGAGAATGAAGTTCTCAAAATTAGCTTTCTGTTCAACAGGGAGTAATTTTGTGATATAATGGCAGTTACTTTGAGTTCTTGGCTATTATTTGTGTAAGAAAAAGAAATTTACTTTTAAATGCTTTATTTAGAAACCCTTGTGTTAATAACATTAGATTTGTGGAGTTCATTGGTTAAGTTCTAGAAAATGTTTTAATCTTTAATGTCTAAATTTCTTTTATATCCTGTTGTGGTTCTAAACATCTAGGTCTGCTCTTCTAAAGTTTTTGCTGTGTTATCAATAACTGCTGTAAATTCACAATGCATGAATGAACTACAGTTGTTCAGAAATCACTTGGTAGTCGTGAGTAGTGCAGAAAGGGATGATGGATGTATGAAAACTGACAATGACTTAAGCTTCTCTTCAAGTGAATGGACAATTTTGGGAGTTATTTCTGTACTAGAGGAAGACCCATAAGAATTACTTATGATGGCAAAATCAAGCATATGTTTCAATGTTTGCAAAATTGGAAATATAATGATGCAAGCCTAGAATGTTATGGTAGCAATGGAGCCTGAGTCTCTCTGAACAGGATGGCTTTGGCCAGAAGCTTCAGTTCAGCTTGATGTGTCTTTGCTAGAGAATAAGTTAATTTTCACCATGGCTTTCTGTGTTGCATGTTTCTCTTTTGGGGTTACTCCTGACAATTATCAAGTAAACCAGGATTTTCAGTCTCCCCTGTTTTATTCTTCCAAACTGTTAGTTCCAAACAGAGAACTTCAGGAAGCTGCTGCCCTGGAGAACACTCTGGGTGCCTGTTTATGTGCATGAAACCTTAGAGAGGAGTTAAGGGCTGTGAATCAGAGGTGTAATCATCTGAGAGATCCAGGCAAGTAAGTAAGTAAGTTTCTATGCAATTTCAGTTTCTGTAGTTCGGTGTTTTGTTTTATTTGGAAGTTACAGACATAGGACCAACCATACTGTAATATTATTCAGAATTTGGGAGCTCTCAGATTAGAATGATTTTTTTAGAATAGAACTTTCTGAACTCGGGTGATAGCAACAAATGACTGGAAAACCTCAGTTCATGGGAACTGCATTATTTTAGAAGCACAGTGGAAAGTGGATGTTTTTGCAAAGTTTTGTAGACAAAATATTCCCCAGCACAATCCTTTCCCATATGGTGTCAAACAATTGGCTTGTTATTGATGGAGCTTCTGTTGATTTATTCTTCTCTTAGCAAATGAATCACTTGGTAAATGTTTCCTTGAGCTTGAATCTAGTTGGTCTGCTTTAAATATATGTTGTTAAATATGTGTGTGGAAATTACACAATATCAGATGAAAAGAAATCAAATAACAAAATTGCCTTTTTCCAAATCAGATAAATAGAAAATCCTATTGAAACAACACCATTTTGGGATTGTCATGGTCAGATTTGTAGAAAGAAGCAAGATTACAACAGCAGCTTTTTTAATGCTGGCCTGTGTCATTTATGGGACTTTCATGAGATCTCCTGTCAGCTCACGTTAACCAGAAGTCATTGTTTCCACTGGAAACATTGACAACTAGAAGTGTTTGGTTGCAGTGGGCCTTGTTACTTATGTCTTGTTACCTTGTGATAATACTGTAATAGGTCATTACCGTTCTTGTTATAGAGAAAAGGATTTAGTTAGGTGATGCATAGTGGCTGTTTCAGTTCAAAATGTTTGCACCTTGAAGCTGCAATGCCTCGTCACATCATTAGAGTGCAGTTGTAGGAAGAGGGAGGGTGTATTTACTGGAAACAATCAAGGTGGAAGGAATGGCATGTGTGTGTCTGTGTGTCAGTCTTTAATATGTTAATGGCAATATGAAAAATAGACAGTTGCTGCTCCATTGATGGTATGGAGGGGGACCGTGTATGGACCCTGCTATTTTTATGGAGAGCATTAATTTTCTGTTCCTGCAGTATTTGCACAACCATGGAAGAGGCTGAGATGACAGCAGTGACTTGAATTTTGTTTATTTCCACCTCATTATTTAACAGTGCTTAAACACGTGTTTAATCGCTCTCTAGTTTTGAAGTCGTAGTTTAAAGAAATCTCTCATAAAAGTGTCTGAATGAAACTACACACCATAAAATGTCTTTAGAAAAAAATCTCTTTAGAAAAGAGATTTTTAATGGAAACACTGCTGCAAGATTTATTGCACTGGTTCTGAAATTGCACTGTTATAATAAGGGTTAAGGCTCAATTGTTCACTCTCCAGCAGCAATAACTTTCTCATTGGAATCTGAAAATAAACCCCTATGAATAAAATGACACCAAAGACTTAAGTTGTTTTCCTGAGACAGCTAGCCTTTTTGTACAGAAGCTATTCTGAGGTCTGGTACTGTAGTTCTGCTGAAAAATTACACTGGCTTGCCAAATATCTTAATGACTTTTCTCTCAGCGGTTGGTAATGGTGAAATGTTATTCTAGTAACCATAATGTCTCTCATAAAACAATTGCATACAATATGTACTGTACTTCTATTTTAGTGAGCACTTCCATCGGGCTTGTACTGCTAGTAGCCATTTAGCATTTCATAGCAAACTGCTCACCAGTCCTTCAAGTGTAATATTGCAGAAACAGTGAAGAAATGCGTGATTAAAAGCATACACTGAGAGTGGACCATTTAGTTCTACCCTATCTTGCGAGATAAACCAGCCTTCACATTTGTAGGTGCTCATCATATAAATGACAGTTCTATGTGGTCATTTAATTTTACGATCTCAATTCTCGCATATATTGCTAACATAAATATAGCGTTCTCCTGCAGGGAGGTCTGCTGGGTATTATAAAATCAGTAAGACCTCAGTGGGTTCAAATGGACATCTTTTATAATTATTGCTATAAAATTTCTTGACAATGCATTTTGTTGTCCAATGAGTAAAGAAAATGATTTTCTGAAAGAATGGGTTTTGACAAAGAGAGCAACGGAGCTTAGGGATTTGTTCCTGTGCTCAAGCATATTTAAATTACCTCCGTTACTCTTACCTTTTGGACAGAAGCCAATATCCTGGAATAACTTTTTACAATGAAGCTCCAGTCAGTGCGTGGCTATATTTCGTGTTGTTTTCTGGTGTGGAGAGACAATGTAGCATATCTGGAGGGAAAAGATTAATTTGCTATTTAATGCAATTAAATTCTATTTGCCAAGCAATTCTTTTTACAAGCTCTTGAAGAGATTGGGGAATCTGAGAGAGGATGGGGGCAGTAAATGTATTCCCAGAAGTGGTTTTAAGGGAAGAAACAGACGTGTCCATGCTTGATTTCAGGACAGTCCTTTTAGCTGTAAATCATAAGGAGGCACCCTGTTACATCTTTCTTATAATTCCCTCAAATTCTTCTCTTTCACCTATGTCTGGAAAGGAATTTTTATGTCATTTGAGCACATTTACCTAATAAAAAGGTATTAAGTTTCCCACAGAAGGCAGAATAGCAAAGTTTCCGTGCTTGAATTGCCTTTGGAACATGGGCTTTGCCTGCAGAGTGCCTGGGTTGGGCAGCAGCAGTGCCCTGGGGACCACCAGTGGACTGTGGAGAACATGGTCTGTGTGCTGCCAGCCTAGGGCTGGAGTTAGGAGGCTCAGTACTGTCTCCTTGGACATGGAAACACTCAGAAATTATTCAGCTTCTTAGTGCTTCAATGCACTAGATATTGATTCAGTTTCAGAGAAAACATCTGTAGCAGTTGTTTTGGACTATTAGTGAATTTTGCAACCATCAAAATAGAGTGGTATCAATATCTGTATGGATAGACTGTATCCATGTACTATTACTGAGTTTGTATATATATTATGAAATGTACATCATATGTTATGGAAGGAAGGGCAGTGTTCTCGTGGGTTGGTGTTACTTCATGGATTTGACTGATTTTAGAATGATTGATGTTAGCTTATGATTTAGTTCCTCTTGTCCATCTTGGAATGAGCTGGTCTACATGACATGAGAGTTCTCTGCTACTTTTTTTTTACAACAAATGTATCTCTCATATATCTACAGCAGCTTCTTAAAGGTATGTGTGCATTCTTACATTATTTGATTGCCCAGTGTCAGCAATGGTGGCATTCTGATCTCTAAACAGCCTTGGAGGTGCTGCAGTGTCACATAGATAGTAACAACAGAAATTTAGCACTAAATGTGTGTTGGAGAGGGAAGTGCAAGAGCAATATGCATTTACCCCAGAAGTCAATTGGCTGGTTACTACATAATTATAGTAATGAAGTTGTAGGTTCACAGTTGATAAATAACTGCACAGTAACCTTTGATAAGTTTAGGTAGTAAATAAGTTAACTTGTTGCCACTACTGTATTCGTTGAAAGAAGGTGAAGCTAAAGGCAAAATAAACAGTATATTTATTATACTGTATAGTATATGGGGGTTTTAAGTGTTAGCAGCTCATGTTTTTGATATTTTTTTTCCTGTGCAGTTCTAAAGCCATTATATTAATTGTTTTTCTTACCTGGAATGAGAGCCAAGTGTCTTCAAATACATTTACCTTTGAAGTAATTAAAGTAAAGTGTCTACTGACCATAGCAAATAAGCAAACACACTCTGCATGAAAATAAGCCACGATAAGGAAAAAAATGTTATGCAAGAAAACAGTGAGGGAGAAGAAAAAAAGAGATTGTAGCTGTAGTTACTTTACTGGAACCTTAGCAAACCGAATTGATTATTCTGAGCCATCTCACACATAAATATGTGTTAGCTGCTATAGCTTGGAGATATCTGTTAAGAAGATCATCAGACTTTTGTGTGAAGATTTGAAGCCAGCATCCATGTTCCAGGAAGAAATAATTTACAGGAATTCCAAGCACTTTGGGAAGGTTCTCATTACATGAAAAGGTTTTCATGCTTTTTACAAGTATTAGAATTTATGCATACAAAGAAATGAGCTTGGGTGAGTGGCCAAATTGCTAAATAGATACAAAATAGAAAGGATTAGATAAGGAATGAGGAACTAAGATCTAGAACAAGGTGAGAAAATGAGATCTAGGCTGATTTTTGTATTTCAAATGAGAAAAGTTCTGCCCTTTAAAAGGGTACGTCACAGGTAAAAGCTTTCCAAATATTTAATGCTGAGATTAGAACACCTAGGTTCAGCTTTCGAACTACATAAATTGATTTTATTGTGAGGCAACAGCTCAGCCTGTGGTGCTTGGGTCAGTTGTGTGCTATGCACAACAGCCAGGAAGGGACTTCTCAAGCCCAGTTTGCTCAGAACACCTCAGCTGTGCCGGCAGCAGCTTCCAGCAGTGAGCTTGTGCTTCACTCTTTCAGACTGTGTCCCCCTACCTCTGGTTCTGTGCCCAAGGGCACTGTGTGTCCTCCTGCTCCCCACTGTGAGATTCCCTGGTTTCAAATGAGAAAAATGTTTGGCCACTCTAAATATAGCTTGGCCAACCACTTGTGTTCAGTTGTAATATTCATGAATACTTGTACAGGTTTCCAAAATCCATCCTTCCTTTAGAAAATGTTGTGAACAAAATTGTGTATGCTGACTGCTTATAGAAGTCACTAATAAATTAAGCACTTTATGGGTTTCTTTCAATTCACAGACCAAGTTTCTTCAGCATTTGTCTGCACCTAAAATTCATGTAAGTGTAAAATGGAGCAGCCAAAATAGTAGATCAATTTTCAGACCACATGGTACTTCTTGCTTCTACTTAATGCCTTCTGCCTTTTTTTTTTTTAAGCTGTTTATGACACTGCCTGTATGAACAAGCTTAATTTAAATTATGTGAAAACATGCAACAGATTTTCCCTGTACAGATGAAATGTGTGTCAGATGCCATAATAGTTTTCATAACAAGCCATTTACACTTTTCTTACAGTGCTGACACTGCTTGGTAAAAAAGTGGGGTTTGGTCCTTTGCTCTGAAGATAGAGGTCCAGGCTCCAGAGAAACAAAATACATTCTCCATAGCTTTTAAAATTAATTTTAGTAATAATTTTATTTTTCATTTCAGTGAAAGTAATTCTGCAATTATTGCTCCTGTGAATCTCAGCTGTGGCCTCTTGATTTCAGGTGCTGGGTCCCAAACCTGGGGCCCTTGGTCACCAGCCCATTAGTATTCTGGAGACTTTTTGATATTCAGTGAAAATTCCCCAAATATTGCTGGTCTGCCTTCCCTGTGTCAAACTCCAGTTAATATATATACTAAATTGTTCTGATTGTTGGCTTAATCCTGCTCTGGTGTTATTTCCCTGTACAGAATTTCCTTTAGGAGTACTGGCTGCTCTCAGATCTTTGACTTGTCAGCACTCAACACTTCTCCCTCTCTGCAATTTATTCCAGTTGCTGCAGTGCATATGTATGGCAGCTCCCGTGGTCAGCAGCGTGGAAAGAAAATGGGATTGGACAGTCCATGGGGTAGTACAGCATCAATCTTTAGTGGTGTGTTGTTCCTGAATCTGTTAAAGTGCAGGCAGTAACAGGGAGCTTTGGAAAGCTTAATGATTCTTTAGATTTAGAAAATGTGCATGGGGGACTATCGCTGAAACTCTCTGAAGTCAGCAGACAGACTCCAGTGGATTTTGAAGGGTTCAGATTGGTCCCACAGGGCATTCTGGTGATTTTCTGCATACACACTGCTTTTCAAATGAGTTGCCTTTTGCGTCTCTGGGGACATAAGATATTCCCAAAATACTGAAACATCCCAGCAGAGGAAAATTAACAATTTCTATTTGCATTTCTGTGACCTTTTTTTGGATTTTAATGTGTTTTCTTAAAGAAATCTGACAATAATAAAGAGGAAGGATTCTTCTAAAATGTCATAAAAATAAAAAAAGTATCAAGTGCATAAATTAAACTGTGATACAATTACAACCTTTTTCATGTAAACTTTTATATGCAAGGAAAATGAACTGCCTGTACATTGAGTTTATCTTGGAGTTTAAATTAAACCCACAGAAGCAAAAGCCAAAAGAAAAGAGGTCCAGTCAGGTTCCACAGAACTTCTGGGTATGTTTTCATTCAGTTCAATGTCTTATTTTGTATAATGGATCTTAAGCCTGCCCAAGTTTATGAAATACTCGGGACTTAAGTCTCAGACTTCTGCAGTACAACTTGGAGTAATTGTACTGAAGTCAATGGCCCATATCTTGCCACCAGTTCTTAAATAGAACTTCTAGTGAATTTCAATAAAGACTTTTGCTTAAAAGTCAACAGCACAGCATGGTTCAGGGAAATTACAAGGCTGCAAGCAAAAATGTTAGTTTATTTTTCCTTTTCTTTTCAGAATACCTTGTGTTTGGTTGTATAAAATAAGATTATTGCCTTGCACTGATCTGAGTCAGTATATCATCAGAATTGGATCTTGGAGCTCTCAGAAACATGCCTAAGCTTCACTGACAGTAAAATTAAATAACTTTTAATTAACACAGATTGAGAGCATGTGAAAGATATATCCCTGTGTTTCTTTCAAAAAAAATCTTCCTTTTGACAGAATGGAGCTAAGCCACATTGCTGCCAGTGCAGCCCTTACATTCATTATAAATTTCAAGCTCCTTTTCTCTTGTCCCAACAGATGAAGAAGTTACTTCACGGTGTAGAACTTGCCAAGGCATAACTGAACTCCATTCCCCAGTGCTGCTACCTATGTGCACAAGTAGAAAACAGGAATGTTTTTTTGAGGAGGTCGGTGTTTCAAAGGAGATGGTCAGTACCTGAGCTGTGAGATAGCACTGGGAGCAGACTTTGTCTAATGTGCTGGGGAAATGAAGTAGTTGCAAAGAAGCAAGTGAAACTAATGACAGGCTTATCTTTCAAGGACTAAAAAAAACTCTGAAGAAAAAAGTTCTCTTTATTCTTTGCCTAATTTTCAAACTGTTTATGAAATGAGTGCCAGAAGCTTGCTACACTCCCCAAGGTCTGAGTCACTATTTCTGATGAGTGGTGGAGGCAGCACTGGATGATGTGATCCAGTCATGTGCTGCTGTCGTTGCGTGCACATGTGAGTGTGAAATTTGGGCATTTCTCTCATTTTTTATATCTCTCACCTGCATGCCCTAATTGTGACTGGTAGCACCTAGAACAGAAAGGCAGCTACTCTTAGAGCTCATGTTTCTCCATTATCTTGTGATATGGACCAAAATGTGATTTCTTTAGTGTGGGTGAGATACAATGGAGAGAGCAGAGCTCCTTTACGTTGCTAGGAAAATAGGAAAATGGTCCAATGGCAACCACAGTGCGGGAAAAGGGTGTTGTGTGCATGCAAGAAAGCTGAATGATGAGGAGGGGAGCACTCTGCATGATAAGGAGCAGGTGGTCAATAGTCAATTTGAGGTACATTAAAAAAATATCAATTTGTAATGCGTAGGAAACACTGTTTTCTCATTCCTTTTAGGCTTTAAACCTAATCCTGGTTTTGCTAATTTAATAGACCATATTCTTAGGGGACCCTGTAAGCAGTTTCCTGTGCTCATACTATGAAGAAGAGATGTAATCTAGCTGCAAATGCTCACTGAGGAGTCCTAGTGTGGTGAGAGAGCTCTCTGCTGGCTATTGTCAAGCCAAATGTGGGTCTACACTTCTGGCACCTTCTTACAGCTCTGCAGAGACCACATAACAGTGATGTGAGAAGAAAGAAGGTCCCTGCCTACCACACTGCACTTATCATCTGTCAAAATGGGGCCAACTGAGGATGGTATATTCCAGAAGCAATGAGCATGGGCATGTGAGAGTAAATTACATGGTAATTTCAGTGTCCCAGCTGCCCTAGTGCAGCTGCCAGTGATGTACTTTTGTGCTGTAGTAGAAGTGAGGTAGCCTGAAGCTGTGAGCTGCCTTAGATAAACCATGTGGGAAGTTGGTGTCCCAGCTTTTTCCCACAATGTATTTTAGGAAGCTCACACATTACCAGCTCCAAACTGCCAGGAATCCCACAGAACTGGAGGTTTCCCTCACAGCTCTTCCCACTTTCTATAGCAAAGAGGATAGGGGGTAGGGAGTTTTTTGCTGCTTTTATGCCTGTCCCAGAATACCATTTGGAGATGAAGGAAGCAACAGTGTGAAAAATATTCCCATTCTGTTATTTTGATGTTTGTTTGTTTCTCTCTTGCTCAGTAGGGCAGTTATTTGATTACACAACTGTCCTGAATCCACCTAATGGAAATGCTTAAAGGCGAGCTACTTTAAATACTTGGCATAAGAGGAATGCACATTATACAATGACAAATACCTATATCATCATCAGGTACTGTAAAGCTCTTGGTGGCATAAGTCAAGATCGTAGCATCTCTGTTCCAGTCAAATGTATTTTAGGTTGTTGAGATACTTCATTTCTGAGAGAATTTTCTGTAGAAAATGTGTAGATGAACACTTTATAAACAAACCTGTTACACAAATTCTCAAGGCTCCGGTAACCACATGAAACAGAACAATGTACAGGAAAGTGCAATTCACAGAAAACAGGGCAAAGATACAAAATGGTCCGGGATAAATATGGACAAGCAAGCTCTCTGTGCCCAATAGGTTTTAAAGCTACTCAAAATCACATGTTTTCAAATGTCACAAAGATACTTTTCCACAGCTGTCATATAAGAGATGAATAGAATTTCTGTCTAAAAATATTTAAAAATATATTGGTGCAAATGTTTTCTATTATTATTATTGCTTCATTTTCCCTGAATTTTGGAGTGCAAGTATGAATTTACATTTGCAGAGATGGTTCACTGCCCATGATTATAGCAGAGCAGGAACTACTATGTGTTAAATCAAGTCCAGAAGCTGAGCATTTCTGTTAGCCCTGAAAAGTAGTGCTTAATTTAGGCACTGCCCCTTAGGAATGTGGCTGATAAAATGAAACTTCATTGGAAGCCACCAGCTTGGCTTGCAGGTGGAGAACCACCTGCCTTTCAAAAGACATCATTTCAAAACACGCTGTGAAACCCCTTTACAGTCAGAAGAAAATGGATGATGTGTTGTTCTCCACTGTCACTTAGATTTCCCTAATTCAGTGAAGCATCTCTGTTCCCATGTGGAGGCACTCTTACTCCTCCAAACTGTAATCTCATTTTGTCCTGAATATTATTTATGTTCCCTCTCCATAGGTTTGATTGAGTCAGTAATAGGAACAGAGTGAGAGAGAGCCATCTTGTGGAAGATCCCTTTACTATCGTGCACTTTTGGGTGCCAGGCACTCCAGAAGCTAATTCTGGAGACCTTATTTTTGTAACGAGAGACCTCAATTACAAGTGAGTGTCCTATAATATTCATACAGATGTATCAGTTTCTGCACAAAGCAAGTTAAGTGAGCAGGGAATGATACTATTCCAACATTTGCCTGCTGGCACTTGATATGTGTGAACAGCATGTTTTTCGCCCCATCTTGAACTACATAATCAGCAGTTTCTTCTCTTCTTTCCATATTGCTTCTGTGCACAATTTAGATATTAAATATATATCTTGATTTGCTTTGTAACAGACTGCAAATGAAGCTTCACTGCCTCATCTTGGAAATGTGCAGTGAAAGTAGAGTTGAAAATAATATTTTTCCCTTCATGCTTAGTGCTTTCAGTTGAATAATTGCACAATTCTTACAGACTACAGAAAACATTAAAAAGCTGTTCTCATCTACAGGTTCCAGCCTGAGATGTGCAAAATGGTTGTAATGAAGCTGCAAACCATGTGAAAGCAGTGACAAAATCCTTTGTGTAGCAGAGAGGGGCTCCAGCTTCAAGCAGAAGAAAGAGAGCAGAGGGCATCTTTCTGATAAGAGCGGATGATATGGGTCTAGGAAGGTCTGAGCTCTTGATAAAGTGAAAATGAAAGTGATGCCTGATGTTCCAGTTTCCCCTCCTGAGTTAAGGGGATGAGCTACTCTTTTCAACCCCTGTATGAGGTAAGGGTCAGCGATTAGCACAAGACTATCTGGTACCTTAAATGCTGTAGTCAACAGGTGCTCTGAGGGTATCAAATTTCCAGTTAATCAAAGGTGTTGATCCTTTTAAACATGCTTGATTTCGTTATCAATGGGAAACTTAGCCTTGATTTGAATTCTTTAAAAATGTCACTTTCCCCCCCGCTTTAATTTGCAAAGGGTTTGTGAGATGTGAAATAGGGGAGATCAAATTTAATCCAGTCTAATGTGATCTTTTCATGGATCGATAATAAATTCATTTATGGAGGGGGTTTTTTTGGTTTTTTTTGGTTTTTTTTGCATCCAGAATCACAGCATACCTTTATTTTGTTGAAGAAAATGAGCACTGTGTTTGGGATTTTCATCTGTTTTGTTTTTCTCCATCAGCAGTACTTGTTGTATTTCAGTATTTGTAATACTTGATTCAAAGTCAATTATATATGAAGGATGTATCTCTACGATGTGTCACACTCAAGGTTTAGGAAACTAGAATGAATTGAAGGAAATTATTATTATTACTATTACTATTACTATTATTATTAGCAAGAATATATGTTTGTGAAGTGTGGGATCTGAAATAACTAACTCAATAGTTGTTGCATAAAGCTGGCAAATCTGTAACCATGTGATGATGTTGACTTAAAAATTAAATCAGCCATAACATTGGTAGACTATTTTTCTATCTCAAAACACAGATTAGCTTTTTAATTGAAAGGAACTTTCTCTACCAAATGACATAACATTTCCCTTTCTTAAAAAAGCCAAACTGAAAACAAAACCCATATCAAATGGAAAAGAGGTTTTAATTACCAGTATATGATACAATCATAGAATTCTGGCATATTCTGAATTGGAAGAGATCCACAAGGATTATCAAAGAAGAACTCCTGGGGCCCTGCTCACCACCATCCCCAAGAATTACACCATATGCCTGAAAGCATTGTCCAAACACTTCTTGGGCTCTGCCAGGCTTGGTGCTGTGACCGCTGCCCTGGGGAGCCTGTTCCAGTGCCCAACCACCCTCTGGGGCCAGAACCTTTTCCTAAGATCCTCCAACCTAAACCTCCCCTGACACAACCTCAGGCCACTCCCTCAGGCCCTGTCCCTGGTCAGCACAGAGCAGAGATCAGTGCCCGCCCCTCCTCCTCCCCTCAGGAGGAAGCTGTAACTGCACTGAGGTCTCCCCTCCGTCTCCTCCAGGCTGAACAGACCAAGTGCCCTCAGCCACTCCTCACACGGTTTCCCCTCAAGGTCCTTCACCACTCACAGCCCTCCTTTGGCTGCTCTCTAATAGTTTGGTGTCTTTCTTACACTGTGGTGCCCAAAACTGCCCCCAGCACTCGAGGTGAGGCTGCCCCAGTGCAGAGCAAAGGGGACAATCCCCTCCCTTGCCCATGTGGCCGTGCTGTGGCTGAGGCACCCCAGGACAGGGCTGGCCCTCCTGGCTGCCAGGGCACTGCTGACTGACATTCAGCTTTCCATCCAGCAGGTCCCTTTCTGTGGCACTGCTCTCCAGCCTCTCATTCCCCACCCACAGGCAGGGGTCTGTATTTCCAAGGTTCCCCCATCCCAGGTGCAGAATTCAGCACTTGTCTTTGTTAAGCTTCATAACTCTGGTGATTGTCCAGCCCCCTAAATTGTCAAAGTCTCCCTGCAAGCCTCTCTGCCTTTAAAGAAATCAATAGCTCCTCCCAATTTAGTACCATTGGCAAATTTATTTAGTAACCCTTTGAGTCCTGTGTCCACGTCATTTATGGTAATAGTTGAGTCAGGTCAGAGCAGACCTGCTCCATCAGTAACACTGGTCTAGGAAGCAGCATTCCTTTCAACTTGATGGGCTACTGCTCTGTAGCAGCTGCTCAGCAATGCTAAAGGACCCCCTGTCCTTTAGCCACAGATCCTCTCCCAGACAATTACTGCTGTGACTGAAAATACGCCAACTCTCCCAGATGTTTTCCCATGTAGACTGTCCTTCAAAATAGTTGAAAACAAAGGATAATGCTACATTGCACTCTGGCTTTTTATGATCATTCATTAGAAACTCAGAGTGCGTATGTGTGTATTAAGCTGTAAATGTCATTACCTATTTCTCATGAATATTTCAGATTCTGAAATTTACAGGCTATTGTTCTCATAAGCTAAACATGTTGTTTCTGGATAGATGAGTAATGAGTTATACAGGAAGCTTCAGTAAGATGAAATAAATCTATTCTGAGTGTGAAGTACTATGTAGCCTGCTTTTGCCTTATTTTGTTTTTTTACTGAATAGTCAGAGGTGAAAAATGATGTAACATTTGATTTAAGTTTGGTTATTTGCCTGTGTGATATACAGATGCCATAATATTTCTTTAGTTTTTGTCAGATGTCAAGGTACCTGAACAGCTGGTAAATGTTAATGTCTTAAAGATAACTGGTTTACTGTGGCATATATTTTCAGTTGAAGCACTAGTAGGTGATCCAAGCAGAACTATAGCAAAGATGGGAGGAAGAGAGGTCTTTGTCTCACCTGCACGTGAACGATAGAGCAATTCAGAGCAAATAGGGTGCAACTCTGTCCCTTTTGCCATCTTAAAAGGGACTGCAGGTCTGTGATGCTGTGTTGAGCCAGTGGCTGTGGCTAAGGGAGCCCAGTGAGGTTGGAAGGATGTCGGAGGCCAGGGCATCCCTTTGGGTGACCTGAGACCCGAGGAAGAGAATTTGAGCCCTGGACAGGGGGGTGTGAAGCCGGTCCAGGGGGGTTGGAGACCTTGGCACACAGCCCAGAAAGACACCGAGTTCGATTTTAGTCCATGGGAAAAGCTTCCAGCACTAGGGGAAGAATTGCAAACCTCAAGGGTGTGAAAATAGTAGCTTAGCACAGCACAGGGTGAAAAATTTTGTAGTTTTAGGATTCTTAGTATAGAAGTAAATGGGGGACAAGATGGAGGATTTAGGGTGTTGCCCTAAGTTCTTCTCCTTCCTCCTGTTCCTCCATCTTCTGAGGTAGTGATGACACAAAGTAGTTTGAGGGGATTGGGTTAAGGTACAAGTGACCTTTCTAGTATAGGCACTAGGCATTGGCACAAATTAGTAAATAATGGACACGTAGTTATCTGTATAAGAGTAGAGCACCGCCTCACCGAGGGGCAGTCGCCTCGTGTCCCAGCCGCTGTCCGGACCTCGGCTGGGTGCAGAGAAAACTTTAAGATATCAAATAATAAACAACACGAGAAACCTGAAAACAAGGCCTTGGAGACTCTGCTTTCTTACGCGACGCGGCGCAGGGCTTTTAGAGGGCCAAGGACTCCTAACAGCCGGAATCTCGGGTGAGAAAACCAAACCCGAGAGAAGGAGTGCTCAGGAGGGTGCTCACTGCCTGGAGGCTGAGGGTGGGGGTCTGGTGCTGGGTGGGCCAGGGGAAAGGAACTGGATGGATCCTGCTCTGCTCTGAATAAAGTCCAACAAATTGGCAGTGGCAAGTTTTGTCACCCAGAGAAGGCACTCAGGTACTGTTCAGTGGTATCATGCAGTTAACAAATATAAAACTGCTTTCAGTGAATACAGAGGAAGTAAGAATGAGTCATGATGAGTGCTCTGCATTATTCTGATGTGTATTGTGGGTTTCTTCAAACTTTTACATTGCTGCCTGAGTGAATGCAGCTTTATGCCACTTTAAAATGGTCTTTAAAGCTGGAAGAGGGACAAGGAAAGTGCTGGTGCAGGTAAGATAATGTCAGATGCACAGCTTTAAATTGGCACGGTAACAGTCTGGAGTAGGATGGCTTACTTTTTCAGGGCCCACTTGATGGCCAGGCAGAATTTCTATTCTTCTGTCCTGAAGAGAGAGAGAAAGAGGGTTTTTAGAGAGATATGGGAGGGGAAGTGTGATGCAGACCCTAGGAAGAATCAGGGTGCCAAGAAATTTCAGGGATAGGGCTTGCTGTCCCAAGCTGGACAGGTAGTCAGGTTGTCTCGGGCACGGGAGAAAGAGGATATATTTATCTAGGAGGGTATATATATGGAACCCTCCTTTAGCTTTCTACCATGACACTGATGCTTTCCATCACTGGGTGAAAGAATAGCAAATTCTTTCTTTAGTGAACTGCTTTAAATGTCTGCTGTCTTGGTGCAGTGTAGGATAAATCCTGTGAGAAGCCCTTCTGAGATTGCTTGGGTAGGGAAACACTGTGGCTGGTGGGCAGGGATGCACAGTCTCTAAGTACTGATATAGGAGGGGGTGAGTTGTTGGATTTTATTCCAGGAGAGGTAAAACCCCAGGCCATTGCTGATGCCATATTGTAAACATCAGATCCTGAGAAATGGCTGTGGGGCAGAGTCACCTGGCCAGGTGATGGGGGACATGAGCTGTACCAGGAGGACGGGCAGGGCAAAGGCTGAGTTTTCAATGGTGTGGAAATACACTGTTGGAGGAAGTGCCTTTCAGTAACACAAATTGTATTACAATCCAACTTTTTTTCTGTAGCATTTCAGCTGTATGTTAAAAACAGTAAACTACTATGATAAAGTGTGATGTTCAAGGGTCTAAGCATTCTTTTTGAATCTCTGTTTCTAACTGATACTTGGGAATGACACTTCTGACATGGTTTGTATTGTTTTATGGTAAGATTATCTGAGTTATTTATACCCTGAAAAAACACTGAGAATTCATCTGCTTTTTCTTCCATCCCAGTGTCTCTGTGCTTTGGTTTTATGACTGGTGTGGCATTTGGTAATTAAAATTCTTCCTTTTTCTGTAATATTTGCAAAAATGCCTTCATCTACTGACACCATTAGTATCAGTTGATACTTTTTTATTCACCTGTCAGATTTGCTCATTGTAACCAGAGATTTGATAACCACAGAGCAAACTATTATTCTTATAATGCTCTTATTCCATAAAGAGTGCTGTAATTTCCCCAGGATAATTAGGAAAATAGATCACAAAATTTCAGAGATTTTGGCATCATGTTACTAAGTTTCTCGTGTGTCATTACTTCACCACTTCTCTCTGATATCCTGACTGTGGAAGAAGTGAATAGAAAATTCCAATTACCTTCCTAAGGTCAAGATTTCCAAATGGAAGTCTAGCACAAAATTGATTGCAGATAAATCTAGGATCCTTTCTGCATTTGTTGCCATACAAGATCATGTATGTCATCCAAAATGTCTCATGCTTTGAGCTATAGATTACTGCCTCTGAGTTCCCTATGCACTCATGCAGCTGTTCTTTCCTATGAAGCATCTATTTCCTCTTAGAGATTTGTCCAACAGAGGTTGCTGAGCCAAGGCAGAGGTGATGTCATTGCTGTGGATATATTTGGGGATTTTTGAGCACCCCCAGCATCTACTTTTGTCAGACTGAAGAGAAGCTGGAAACACTGTTCCCCCCACTCTGTCTCTCCAGGTACTCCCAAGTCACTGCTAAAGAGCACCTGTGTAAGAGAAGAAGTTCCCCAAATGGCAGGCGTTTTATACATATTTTGAGGGGAATGAGCTAGAAGAAAAGCTGACACCTCACAGTGTCTCTTCTCCCAGTGGAGAAGCCTGTGCTCACTGCCACATTGCTAGTGTAACAAATGGAGCTCTAGAGACAGGGTACACCTGCCCAGTACCTAGATTTCAACCTAGTGAAAGAGCCACGCTGCCTCTCTCCTGCATATGATTGAGGCAATTGTTTTGTAATCAAATAAAACAATTAAATTTATTTCAATCCAATGATACCGGCTAATAACAATGTAAGGGCAAACAGTGTGTAGGACTGGTGTGTGTAAATGCTGCTGTGAATTTTTTCAGTCCACCACATTCTGTGAGTGAGGAAAAGATGTTGCCTGGAGTAGGCAATTATTTCATATTGGGTGTTATGGGATAGAGATTTCTTTGGGTCCAAATGAGTGTGCCCTGCAGTTTTCTGACAGACTTACAGCAGCCTTCACCCCAGCAATGTCCTCTCCAAAGAGCTTTGTATGCAAGCCGAGATCAGCACTGTCTTGCACTAATAACAGAGATTTTACAGTTTTAGGGAACTGTCAGCATGGACACGGGAAAAAATCCTAAAATGTGTTATCAGTATTTAAGCTGTTTGGCAGGTATGTGGACGTGCTTTGTTGTATTTGTACACACTTATCAATCAGCTCCAGGATTCTCAAAGTTGTCTAGCCAGAAACAACTGTATGTTTTTGAAACTGGGGCACGTTAATTACAGTAGTGATACTGAACAGGTAACTTATGTAGTTCAGTAGATAGATTTAATAAATCTCCAGCTTCTTACCTCTTCTACTTTCACAATTTAAATTCTCGAGCCTGGACTACAAGTATTGTTTGATAAGTGCCAACAGCTACCATGACTGCTAACCTTGTTGTGACTGTTAAAATAAAATAAAAGACAGGGGTCTTCTGAAGGAATCATAGGTAGTGCTGAATAGCTGCCTACCACAGAAAAAAAAAAACAAAAACCAAAAAACAACAAGTTAGACAATCTTCAGACCTTTGATACATGCTAATTATGGTATGAATTGTGTGAATTTCATTTGTACTTGGGTATTTATATATATCTCATTAATTTGTTACAAAGAGGGAAAAATCATTACTGTAGAGTCAAATTGCCTGTAAATGACTTAAGGAATATGTTAATGATCCTGCTCCAAATGAATAATAATAACACAGGTGCACTTGAGATGTGATCATTTAACTGACAGCACACAGCTTCTAATGTCTTGAATATCCATGATAATGGTGATGTCATAGCAGCCAGTTAAAATAATCGCTCACATCCTCTATTTAATACACAGGAGAACTGTGGGTATAATTCCCATATAGAGCTATTGCCTTGCTTATTTAAGGAATGGTTAATTTATAAACAAATCAAGAAGTCACTCTGCATTGATTTAATGCAATATTTTTCCAGTAAAATGTCATGCTATTGTCTCCAGTAGAAAATAAACACTGATGGCAGAAGGGCATTACTGCATAAATTTGATATTAGAGTGTAAAGAAACTTAGCTCAAAATATCCGAGTTTAATAAATATATGAATTGTACTTCACCTGCTTTGCTACTACTATCCAGCTAAACCTTTTGTGTTTGTTGTTTTAAAGGTGCTTGTAGTTCAGTTCCCTCTGAAGCTGATGCCTGTGGGAATCGGGTTGTGTGCTCTGACGTGCACAAAACAGCCCGTCTACAGATGTGTTGCCTCATTAAGAAAAGATTTGACCTCTGTAAAGGCCAGTCTTCTTCTGGGCTTATGTCCCACTTCATTTCACACAGCTGTGCAACACATTAAGCTTTTCAGATGTATTTGTGGTCAAGATCAGATTTTAAGTGTCAAACAGTCCAAAATTTAAATCGTCTACCTTGAATGCTCAGGAGTTCAGAGAAGGCAGCAGTGTGCTGCCTAGGTGTTATCTCCATGATAATAGCAACGAAACTGGAGCAGTAGCTAAATATAGAACAGTTTTTCTGCATCTTATTTCATGTGTTGTCATGTAATTACAAATAGATGAAGAATTAAATCTCTAGCCTGTAATGAGGTTTATGAGGATAACTTAGAGAATTCCTAATGTAAAAGGGGTTGTTTCCCTTTTAACAGTTAAGGTTAGTTCTGTATGCCTTGAGAAGAATACTACCACCTTATTTACAATAATAGTACTGTACTGATGCAGGTTATGTTAGCAGCAAGAGTCTGTGCTAGGAGGGAAGAACTCTTTTGAAGATATCAGTTCCAAAGCATAATAAAACAGGTGCATCTTAATAGGTCTACCAGGAATGTTTTAGCTGTTAGCATCTTTTAAATGCTTCTGTTGAGAAACCCTGTTTTCATAACAAGGTTGGTGAGTATTAAACCTGTGATAGTTCTTTCTGGGATTACTATAATTTATAAAAACAATAAAAATCTGCTAGAAACATTTATGTATTTATAAATGTTGTAATCCAGGGGTCCCACTGATATTTGTGGTGAAGGATATGCCCAAGGGCAGATAACCCTGCTTGTACATTGCCAGGACTGCAATCTGGTTTATGACAAAACAGATTCATTTATCTCCAAATAAATAAATTACTTTTGTGAACATTTAGAAACATTTGCATAATTAGGCTGTAAGATCTTAGCAGCCTTTTCATAATAATTAAACTAATCTAATCTTGGACAGGGTAAACAGACTTACTAGGCTGAGAGCAGCCTTCAGGCAAGGAACTTACTACATTCTACAGGAACTGTAAGGCTGATGATGTTTGTTAATTATGCAGAGCTTTTACTCCCCAGTAATAGCAGCGTTTGTATTGCCTGAAGCTCAGATAGCTACTCCCAGGCACATAAAATTAGGCTCTGGGTTTGTGGTTGTTTTTTTTTTTGGTGGGTTTTTTTTTTTTTTTTTTTTGGTGGGTTTTTTTTTTTTTTTTGGTCATTCTTTAAAAAAACCCAACAAAACAGAAAAAAAAAAACAACCAAAAAGAACAAACCAACAAAACCAGAAACACAAAACCACAAAACAAAACAAAGAAGATACTTCAAAATGATTATACGCTTTCAACAAGGAGGAATTAACCTTGCAGCGTTGGATCCTGGAGCTGCACACAATTGGCTCCCTCTGCAGTCATGTGGTCTTATCTAGATCTGGAGTCTTTCATGCCATAGAGAGACACATAGAGAGTTGTGAGACTTGGTAAAAGAACAGCAGAAGACACCACTTTATTTTCTGGGGACCTCAGGAAGAAAAGATTGAGAATATCAAACAGATCTTACCCAGGACAGTTGTCAGTCAAGCAGTCAATCAAAATTTATAACCATAAATCAAAAAAGGAGATCAGAAACAGTACCTAGCAAATTCTGGGTTCTTTCTTTAAAAGTCTGTCATCTTTATCTAGTTTTATATGAGCCATCAATCCATGAAGATTTCAACTGACAAGTCAACTCAAGAAGAAAGAATTTTCTGCTTACAAACAGGACATGGCATTAACAAGGATGATATTCAAGCTCTGCAAGCGTATTTTTAAGAAATCATCTCTTGCCTGTTTTGTAGACAAGAATTTAATTTCCAAATACTATTTTCCTCAAAACTGGACATGCAAGGAAATTCTGATATTTTTTTCTTTGTGCTCTGTTTAATTTAGAATATAAAACCAAATTCATATGATTAGACCTTAAAAGGATGATTTATAGTTTATTAATTTTTTCCTCAGAATTTGTATACAAATTCATGATGCATTACCTTTTTCAGTAAAGATTTAATTATGCCTGGATAGGAATAGTGATGCCTGACCCCTGCAAGGCAGGTGGTTATACTGTATGAAAGTGGTGTAATATGAAGCATTGCCTCTAATAATCAAGGGCTGGATTTCACTAATACCAAGAAGTAGAATGCTTTAGGAATTTCTCCTGTTCATTTCAAAGGTTGTTCCCTGAGTAAATGATGTTAGATGAAGTTTTCAGAATCTGTCTCTTCAAACAAGTTACATCAGGATTTGCTTATGAAGAGGGGCTCATGGATCTGAATAAACACCAGTCTTTTAAAGCCTTGAGGGCCAGAAGATTTGGAACAGGTGATGCATCTGTGAATGTTTTTTTCCATAATAAATGAGTAGGTAGAGGCAAGAAATTGGCAGGAATTTGTTTTCAGCTTTTACCTCTTCTGGCCTGTACAGCTGAGCCATCCAAAGATGGTGTAATGCATGGATAATAAGCAAGCATCCCATTGCCAACTAATTTCTGCACAAGAACGATGCAAGATATCAGCTCTCCCACTGCAGTTTGAACTACCCTGCTTTAGGCCTTATGCTTTTTTACTGTGCTTTTTATTCCCAGCCACGTTATTTCAGCAAATTTAGTGAGTCCAACGTGTGCCAGTCAGTGGTATAAGCTAGTGGATTGTTGCTGTTCCAGTTAATGTCTGTGGTATTGCTAATGGCACAAATTCAAGTACCACGTGTTGTTTATTAACTTTTATGAGGGAATAATACAAGATTCTTGTATCAATGAACTTAATCAGAAAGAAAAATCCTGGTTTAAAGCCATGAATTGTGTAAACAAATAATGTTGCTCTCTAGTCTTCAGGTGGCCTTCCAAGAAGTTTCCTTTGACAACCCAGTCTAAAAACACCTGAGCTACAACGGTTTATCCCAATGCTGCATAAAGCCTGAAAATAAGGCTAGAAGGGACTGATCTGAATTTCCTGGTCACGGGAACAGCTCCTGGTCTCTGTGAGGAGCACACCTTCACCTGAAGCCCTATTTCTTCTCTCAGCAGTGCATTGTATAGCTATGCAGTATTTATTTGCCAGAAATACAGAATACATTTAGGATAGAGGTATTGCCAAGGCTGGATGAGCAGATTTACAGTGTGGAAATGTGGCACCACTGCTGTTTTAGCTTCCACCCTTAGTGCCATTTCCCACAGGGTCACTGCTGAGGACTAGTGCAGATCAGAAGAGTGAACAGGAGCGACTCCAAGCCTCTTGTCCTGGTTACAGCAGGAAATCACTGTGACTAGGAAAATCACAATGCCTATGCGCTTAGCAAAGAACACAGATTTTTAGATTATGATATGGACAAACTGCATTATGTATAATATTTGCTGTCTCTGGTTATTGATTGCCTTTAATAGTTTATATCTTTAACATGAAGCTAATGATCAGATTAGATTTAATAGGTACATGACTTGAAATTTTAGGGGCTGCTTGTATGTTGCTGATCAGTATATTTGACTATGCACTGTTCAATGTAATATGCACCTTCATCTGCCTCACTTAGCAGTAGAGGGAATTGAGCCCTCTCTTTTTCTTATCCTGCCCTTCTCGAATTTTCAGTTAAATTATAAGGATAACATATGAGACTGACTGCTGTTTTTCTCTGTGGAGACAAAGGACGACCAGGATAGAGATGGTGCCATTCTCTCTGCTCATCAGACTGCCTTGGTGTTGGAGTTAAATTTTCCTTCCCCTCCCCTTTATCTCTTCAGAAGAATGAGAAAATGGTACATAAAGCTACTTTGAGATACACTTGATTCCTGGGTGCTGTCTGAGTAGGTGCAGTTATGTCTGCTGCTCTTTCAGGACGGAATGTGAGATTTGGGACAAATTGGACCATCAAACCCATGTACCACCTATTTGCAAAATGGCATAGCATGCTGAGGACATTAGATGCATCTGAAGATGGTGTTAAGTTGAATACATATATATGACCACAGACAATTAGAATAATAGGGGTTTTTCTAATTATAATTTTATGAGAAATTTGCATTGTTATTGGGTCATCTGTTATAGACCAGGAAAAAGGTTGGTTTATGAAGATAATCCACATTTTTCAATCCCTATATAGAAAGAAATGTCATTCATAGCTATAGCATTTTCTCCAGTCTAGCTCTGTTTTGATGTTAGAATTTCATTAGGTGTACTAATTTCAGGGCTTAAACCCTGAATAATTGAAGTACTGAATATTTTTTTAGTATAAAGCTCATTTTCAACAATCACTTGTGATCAAGGTATTCTACATTATTTTTACCCTGTGTACTCTTTGAAAATGGTATTTTTAGGAAAACTTGGTATATACAGGTATCATTCTCTTGAGAGTTTGAAAGGGGGAAAAAAATTAAAAATTGTCAGCTTTCTTATTTCCAACACTTCAAAGCATACTTACTAAAGATACGTTGACTGGATTTCTGTGTAATTTTGTGTGAATGATTTATCTTGTCTGGTCCAGAATGTAAACTTGCTAAACATTGTAAATTAAGGATTTTTTATGGGGGTAAAATGCTTACTAATTTGCATTATAAACAGCAGCCCAACTTCAGACAAGCTATGTTTTTACTTTAGTAGCGTTAGAGACAGAGAGCACTAATTACAGAGTGGGAATTTTCAAAGATGGTTAGAGAACAAGAGCATGGGCCAATGATACAGATCTCCTTAAACTACTCAGATTGTTTTGAAAAGTCGAGATGGTTTCATTCTCTTCTTATTACTTCGTATAATATTTGTAGATTACAATAATATCTTGATCCCTCTTTTTCATGAAGTCACTAGTTATTTAATAGCTTGGGACTTTTTTTTCATAAATTGTATTATGTACTGAAAATTCATGCAATTTCATGATTGGTCAAAAACCTTGTTTTTTCTTCAAGTTAAGAGCTTGGGATCACTTCAAAGTGAAGGGAATCCAGACTTTAGTAAGTCCATCAAAAGCAGTAGAATAAAATTGTCAAAAGCAATAATAACTCCCAAACCCCAGAAATCAGTGGATGTAGGTCTAGAAGGTTGACTTATACGCCAGTTTTGTAGCATGTCACATTTCTTGCCTTGCTCTCTGTATTTTATTTGTGTACCAATGCCAAAAAATGCTACAGATGCATAGAAGACTTGGAAACAGTGCATCAAAACAACAGCTATCAAAGCTTACGATATTGACCAGAATAATGTCAAGGAAAAAGATTGAATGAGTTGGAAGCAAAAATACCCAAGAAAAGTGAGACTGGAATAATTCGACTAGCATCTCAAGAAAAATAAGATACACAACTTTCCCTTTTAAGTATCTGCATGTTTTTACTGGAGGTCATGACTAGTGATTATTTGAATTGTTAATGAATTCCATTTCAATTAGTTTAAAATTTTTGGAAGAAAATCTGCTGTTTAGAAGATGTGAAAGAATGTAGATAAATTCAGCCACTCCTGGGTGAAGCGAAAAATCTGTTAATCCAACAGTACAGTAAGTGTCTGAAATGAAAAATAGTAGCACAGACCTGATTTTTGTGATCCTTGATGTCCTTATTTGGAATTACTTTAGTCTAAATACATCTACTGTATGCACAGCAGAGGCAGGACTGTTAGGAGTCTGGTCTAAGTGAGAAGGTATGAAGGGACCTGCCTACTAAGGGTACAGTGCAAATTATCCCATCAAGGGGGAAGGACAGGAAATACAGCAGGAGCCTGAGCTGGCTAAATCAAGAGCACTTCCCATACTTCAAACATGAGAAGGAGGATTGCACGAAGTGGAAAATAGGTCAGCTCACTACGGCAAACTGCACGTGTATAAATCAGAGGAGCTGTTCCTGAGAGAGGGAAGGCTGTCTGAGGGGACAGTGTAAGGGCTTGAGTGTTGAGCCTTTTCTGCTGGATTTCAGGATAAAGGTCAGCTGCAGTAAGGTGGCCTAACACCAGCACCAGCAGGAGAGAATCAGGAAGAAACAGGTTTGATAGTGTGTATAAAATTTAGATGTTTTCATGCCAGCTGGGCAAGTGAACTTTGTTCTTGGTGCTTAATGGGCTGGTAGGGGAACTCTCAGAGCCTGTAACAGTTATCTGCAGGAACTTCCAAGAGGCAGACAAGTTACCTCGATACTAGAAAATGTAAATTTAGTGATTATGTAGAAAGAGTGGGAAAAGTGAGGAATTTATAAAACACCCAGTTGCTGGAAAGACACTGAAATATATAGAGACATGTACAGAGCAAGTATGTAACAGTTGTTCACTCCAAAATCTATGTTGGGTGAGCATCCAAAGGCTTCTGTTCTGGATCAGGTATTATTCTTGTTTTCATTAATGACCTAACTAATGGGCCTGAGAGTAGTCTATTGCATTTGCAGATGCCACCAAACTAGAAAGAAGTGACACACTAGTTTTACAAAATGCATAGGAGAGCACAGGAGAAATAAGGGTTTTGTAGAAAATTATGTAATGGTCCTTGTGGACCACAGGTCAGAAGCAAGTAAAAACTGGTGAGCTCTTGCAAAGTTTTCAAGTGATGGATTGTGATATAGGCATGCAGAATAATGCTACTGTAAGACCCAGGAGGGTCTGAGCAGGACTATTTGTTCCAGTTTTGGACATTCTACTTGAAACAAATTGTGAACCAAACAGAGGTGGTCCAAAGGAGAGCAGTGAGATATTGGGACCTGGAAGAAATTTGATGAAATAAAATGATTCTGAAGTGTATGTGTGTGTGTGTGTGTGTAAGCATATGATAATAGGCAGTGCAAAACCAAATATCTGCTAGAAAAAGAAAAGAAATTATTTGTTCTCCATGTCTCTGAAGAATAAGCAGGGCAGGCCTAGCATGATGCAGGTTAGTTATTTGAAAAGCTTCCTAATAGTGAAGGGTGTTGCTGTTCTGTGAAAATCACCTGTCGTAATAAGCTGTCAGAGGAGTCTATGGAATACCCATTTTTAAAGGTCTTTAGGAACAACTGATTATCTAATATAGGTCCTCTAAGCACAGTTATCTCAAGGTAGGATATAGGGCAGATGAAATTTTTTACTTTCATCACTTTGTACAGCTTATTCAGCTCTTTGATTCTACTTTATCTCCTATGTGAGTGTAAAATGAGTGACAAATTCTAATTTGAACCACCACATGCAAACCTGGGCATGAGGGAGATGCAAGTAGTTCCCTTTTTTGCCTGCTGAGCTCTTACTCTGATCCCTACTTCTTGAAAGTGTAAATGATGGGAGTATTTTCTGGGATGGGAGTATTTCTCTTTCTTCTCTTACTCTCCAAGTACAACTCTCCTGTTGTGAATCTAACTCTCGTACGAGACATGAATAATTTGGTTATGTGTATGGTCTAAGGCCGTATTCTACTACTTGTGGGGCCAGAGACTTTGCAGTCCTACTTGCCACCTGGTCTCCTAACCAGGCTGTTACAGACAGTTCTGGGAAGGGGTCATGAGAGGATAATCCATTTAATCCTGGTGACAGGAAGAAGACAAACAGGAGTGCAACTTGAAAGTGCTGTGTTTAGGAAAGTGGGGAATCTTCTGAGGATGGCTGACCACAGACTGGCAAGCACCTTTAAAATGGCTTGGATAGCGGAGTCAGTGAAAGGGACATTTGACTCAAACTTTTTCCAGGGAAGACATCTACTGCTTCTTTCACACGACCATAGTCTAGGTTGAGTGTGTCATCTGTTGAAATGGTTATTGCAGGCTCTCTGGGAATAAAGAGGCCTCTCACAGCTTCCGAAGTATCCAAGAGTGAACTGTAGGCGTTCTTGGATTAGTCAGATGCCCCCGCTGCCCACAGAAGAAAGAAGTGCTGCTCAAAGTCTAACACTGCACTGATCTGTGCCTTTGGAGCAGTCTAAAAGTCAGTGAGTTGTCCTTATCTGTACTTGGCTAAAGCAGGTGGGTTTTTTTTTTTTTCACTTGATACCACATGCTGTTTCTGCCTCAGCACCTCTTTACATCTGTCAAAGTGATCTTGAGCTCTGCTTCCTTCTGCAGTATCTGCATCTTCTCCTTCTATGCTTGGCAGGCAGAATGAGCCTTTGTAGCTTCTGCTCCCATTTCAATGGGGCAGAAGTTTGGCTGCCTTTTGCAGCACTCCAGTTTGTCCTGTCCCAGGCTTGATATCATTGGTGAGCAGGTGTGAATAGGCTCTCTTTGGTTAGGACTAGGGTTCTTGTGCAGTGACAACTGTTTAGTTGATTAAGAATTTAGATGTAATGCCAAGTTTAGGATATAAAACTTCTCTGTTCCATGGAAAAGTAGTGGGAAGATGTGATGACTGCCCTCTGAACACTGAGAGGTGTTTAGGAAAAGGTATCTTACCTTTTGTATGTTCAAGCATCATTTGTTACTGCCTACAAAGAAAGCCAGTTTACACTAGGCTTTGCCTGGGTTTAGGTAGCTAAAGTAAGGAGAGATTAATCCC
Organism: Trochalopteron elliotii; assembly: GCA_024734555.1. Taxonomy (NCBI): domain Eukaryota; kingdom Metazoa; phylum Chordata; class Aves; order Passeriformes; family Leiothrichidae; genus Trochalopteron; species Trochalopteron elliotii. The sequence goes on along the minus strand of JANPWX010020211.1, from coordinate 344,166 downwards.
ATCATTATCAGAGAATAGTTTAATTCAGTAACCACTAGATAGAAGTTAGGCCTTTAGAAATCCACTATGAACTCCATAGATCACTTGTGACTTCAAGTGAAATAGAGAATCTTTTCAGAGCCTGGATATGTTGCCTTTATTACTTGTCTCACCTCACCTGCTGCTTGCTGTTTTATTGCAGCAGCCTGTAAGGCAGCTTTCCTTACACTGCCTGAAAAATGAGTGTGAATGTTTCTCAGTTATATTAATTCTTCAGTAGAGAGAATATCCGTAACAGAAGAATGTAATTCCTTGTAATTTGCTAGGCGTGTAAGTTCCTTCTGAAAATTTTTGTGTTTATGATTTGGATTTTAATTAACTTTACATTTTAGCAAAAACCGATAGAATCATTCTTAGCTGTAAACTGCCAGTGCAGTTTGGGCATCCTATCTACCATCTCCACAGCAGTGTGTACTCCAGCATCATTGACACTTCAATTTCTCTATCCTGCCTAATGGAAAATTAGTATCGCAGATACTTAATCTCCTCTTTGAATGGTTATACTTTCATACCACTCAGCATTAAGGCAGAAAAACAACTATCAAGGTGTGAAAATCAAGATATCTTAGAGCTGGGAGATGTGTAGCTCCTTCAGTTTTGGTACAGAATCTCCAGTCCTAATTTGTAGTGCACATTAGTTCATCCCTTGGATTGCAAAAGTATAGCAAAAATTGACCATCTCTTCTGTCCTGAATATTTTACATACTCTGAAAGGTTTTAACCTCAGACCATTTTTGTAAGGGGTGAATATTAAAAGTATGATTCTTCATTACATCTCTTTGACTGTTGATTAGAGCAATGTTCTTAGTACTGATCTTCCCTTGAGCTGTCTCTTGAGTAGGGAGCAAGATTTATTCTTGGGGTACTTGGACTGGGTAGCCTGAAGTGAACAGTCTTCAGTTGCAGTGACTGTTATTGCCAGTGTAGAAAATCATATTGCATAAGAAATCAAAGATTCAAGCAGAAGAAGAGGGCTCATTTTTAAAAGAGCCAAGTTGAAACTGCTTTAATAGTTTGTAGGATGTCTAATTATCGAAGTTATGCAAATAAAAGTTTTTGATTTTTCCTTATAGTCCTACCAAATTGTTCCTTTGGGATCTGTCTTGACCTAATGTACAGAGAGTAAACAAAACAAAACTAGCAAACAGTAATATCACACTACAAAGTAATTCAGTGCATGGGCAGTGTGCTGGTGAGTGGATTTTTGAGGTGCTGTTTTGTGGTTTTGATGGGTTTTTGTGTTTGTTTATAAGCATTTGTCCTAGCAGGTAAGATAGATATATGTTTTCTTTCCCTTCTCAATATGGGATCTTGGAAGAGTTCATTTCCAGTCTTTTATACTGTTATGGGAAAAGCAGAATGATATTCTTGGCTGACGACAGTGCAGTTTCCAAACGTTACCATGGTGATCACCTATGTAACATCACTACCACTTTTCACAACAGCTCAATTTAAGATTCAAGTTGAATATTTCCATGATTATGGGAGGGTAATTATTTCATTACTCAAGGGAAGAAGATTTAGGAGGTAAATAGCTCTTCATTAGTTCTTAAATGATTTCCCCAGTCTTTTTAGGCCATAGAAATGCCAAATATTAAAGTGACAGAAACAGAGGGTCAAATTCTGATCTCCCTCTTCATCCTACCTACCTCTCAGCCCCTTCTGAGCAGCCAAAAAAGTAGAAATATCTCTAACCATTAAATGCTCTTGAAACTTCAGACATTTGGTGTAAGGCTTTGTCTTTAAAGGTTGCCCTTTTTTTCCAAGGTGTTTTTTCAAACATGCAATGCAGCTGAAGACCAGCAAAGTTGCAGGTTGGATCACTGACTACTCCATGTAACTTTGAAAAGTCACAGAAGCAGGTTGAAGGGAAGTAGCACCCAAAATTCTGGCCTGTTACTCAAGAACTTCCTTGTTTCAACTGTAGATGTTGATGTCTTTTGTGGCTAGGACAAGCCAAAGCCCATTAACTGTTTTCCTTGTTTTTTAATTCCTTCAGAATTTGAGCAACTAGGAACTTAGACTAGAGAGTGATTATGTGGGAACTATTGATACCTTCTATTATTGGTGGTGATATTTTGTGGAGTTTATGTGCACATTTTAATTGAACAAAGCCATCTATCTATAATTAGAAATGGATGTGAAAAACCTAAGAAATGAAATGTTCAATTCTACTGGGAATTTTATAAAAAGTTCACCTTTATTGTTAATTGCAAAGGGACTGTCTTCTACTAATTAAATCAGCAGTGGAACATCAAATAGGTTTCACAAATAATTTAATGGTTTATAAACAAATAATTGCACAGCAAAATAAGCACACAACAGAAAGAAAATGATTATATTGTAACACTGTTATTAATTTGTCCCTTTATGTTACAGAATACGCAGGTCACAGGAGACTTTCATTAGAGAAGAAAGCTTGCAGATACCTCCCTTTGAATCATACTGTTTGTTAGGAACCAAGGGTGAAATGATTCATGATTTCCTTTGCCTGTATTTTTATGTTTTCCAGTGAAAATAAATGAGTAGATTTACATAATCACAATAAGACATTTCAAGAATAGTGGCACAAAGTTTTTAGATGATATCACCAGGCTGCCAAGGTTTCAGGACACTACTAATATGTCTAGACAAGCAGCTGTTTGTGTTGTTTTGGCTGACTGTCATTGTGTTCCTTTATTTTTTATGGCCTAGGGTTCAGCAATGATGCAACTCCGTAATCAAGTGATTGGGAATATAAAAGACACAGGAAAATACTGCAATGTTATGCTAAATCAGACTGAGGTAGAACATGGCTAATCAACATTTTTCTGTTTTGTATGCTATTTCTCAGGGTTATCTGCCAGAGAGAAAGTAAGGCTAGGTCACAGTGGAATTAACTGGAAGATGCTTAAATTCTTTTCCCAGAAAAATCTCATTTACGGAAAGAGACTTCTCAATACCAGTTTTGTTGATACTTCCTCAGACTGAGAGTGAAACTGCACATTATGAAACACCTGATTCAGAATGCTTGCCTGGAGACCTCAAATTCATGCCCTACCTTGGTCAAACTGTGGACTTTCAGGTGGTTGGATTGACTGTCTCACAGAGATTTCTCAATATAAAATTACACTCTGTATATCTATGACTTATCCATTGGCTCAGAGGGAGAGGCACACAGCCAACATCTGCCTCCTGGACAGTTTAAACATGGTTCCTGGTCTAGGGGTGTGTCATGCTCTCTCCTGGAGTTATGGTGGCCTCAGGAATTCGTAGTAGGAATGAGCCTGAATGGTCCCTTACAGTTCAACAGTCAGCATGAACTGTCCAGCTCTCTACAGGGTGATGGATTCCCACAGGGTGCTGTTGTCACATCCTGTTTTAGAACCCCTGTGAAGTCCCTGATCTCTTTCACTCTTGGTGACATCAGGGATTATTTAGCACTCTTGACCCCTTGGTGCGTGTTACAAAGGAAAAAGAGTAGCTTTAATTGAAACTTTTATGGACAAGTTCTAGCAGAGTAATTATTAGAGAAGACAGATCCTGATATTTTTACTCTAATTTTCCTTGAAAAAACTCCCCAATATTTTGTTAGTAGCTGTTAGAACAGGGGAAAAAAAGCTAAGTCTTATAAACTTGGTGAAACAACATTGCAAAACAGTTATACTCAGGAGCAAACACCTTCTGGAACAGTGCCACCTTTCTCCTTAAATAACTCACATGTGTGTTTGCTGGTTAACATTCACTCAAAGATGACAATACAAAGTTTCAATATAGCAGCAAGATACAATGTGCATTACAATGCAAAAATTCTATTTGAGGTCAAGACTAAATTAGGAAAGCTTATAAAAGCTAGATGCATAGCACAAAATAATTGATTTTTCATAGAATCAGAATAATTTAGGTTGGAAAGAACCCTTAACATAATCTAGTCCAACAATTAACCCAACACTATCAAATCCACCTCTAAACCATGACTCTAAAAATGCCCTGTTTACATGTTTTTTACACACCTCCAGGGATGGTGGCTCAACAGCTTCCCTGGGTAGCCTCCAATGCTTGAACAAACCTTCACCTTTGTGCAAAGAGATTTTTCCTAATATCCAATCTTCCCCTGGCTTAAGGCCATTTCCTCTTGTCCTATCTCTTGTATGGACAAGTAATGGTGTCATCTTTAGAGCTGCCTGCAGTCACTACCAGCTGTGATTCACTGTTGGCCAGTTGCTAATTTCATTTTATGTTTTCCTAGCAAGGCAGCAAAGATTCTACCGGAGGAATATACAGTAAGATAGAAAAATAGAGCTGGGACAGAGAGGTAATGCCTGGTAGGAGGGGAAATATTTCACTTGAAGTGCCTGCTAAACTGAATACTTTCTGTTCTCACTCCTGTGTAAAGTGGAATTTATGCTGTTATGCTATTTTTGTTCTGAAGAAGAATGATTTAGCAGACTGCCAGTGGTGTAAACTGAACAAGGTGTGATGTCTGAAATTAAGGAAGGAAAATGAAAAAAATAGCTGTTCTTGAGTTTGAGCTTCCCACGTCTACTTTATGTGACTTAGTTCAGGCAAGAAACCAGCTTGGACACAATTCAGCAAATTATTACTCACACACTTAGTACTGAGTATTTTAATATAGTCACTGAAGTGAAGCACGTAGGAGAGAAATTAGACTTCATTTAGCACACCATTTCTTTTTCAAATTAGTCTTGTTTTGATTTCCTGTTGAAAAATTATATTTTGAAGTAGCAGTGAAATCCTGCCTGATGTCACAAGAATAAAACTTGTATTTAAGTCCTAGAGCTGTGATTTCTCTCCAAAGTCTTTCTACTTCTCTGTAGGTTGAGGTTTCTTCATGAATGATCATGAAGTCTGGCTGGTGCCTCCAGCACATTTTACAGGGCCTTTTTCTCTCCCACCATGTTTTATAATGGTGTGGGTTTTTTTCAAGACACTGTAAACCAGTTGCATGATTTTGCATTTCAGGAATAATTATGTCTTACTGCTTTTCCTACTTTATACAGAAAAGAAATCATGACAGCCATTCAGCCTAGATTTATCATACATAAGAATTCACAGTATTTAATTATCTAGCAATTTCCTCCATTGTTTTCAATAGATTTTCCTTTCTTTATTAAACATAAAACATTTAGTGTTCAATTGCAAGGATATTGGGGCATTTAGTTCCTTTCAGAAGGTTTCCTGACATTTGTCCTTATTATTAGTCTATAATTCCAGCCAAATTTCAACACAGTTGAAAAAGCTGTTCAGAAGAAGGTGGAGGAGGCACAAATGCTTCTCATGTGGTTTTGGGTAGAAAAGCTCCCCAAATACCAGCGTGTTTGAAGACTCAAATGCATACTCTGGGCTCTACCTTCAGGATGAGGGCAGCTGTAGGAGTATTTAAATGCCTTCTGTATGGTGAAAGGAAGACAAAGTGTGCTGCCTGGGAATCACTGCAAAAACATTGCTTTGCTGCCAGTTTACTTTTTGGAATGATCTTTATCATTTTCAAAACTAATAGGATAAAACCAGTGCTTAAAATATTTAAATGTTCTTCTGTTTTAAAGCATATGCTGGTATCCTGGCAATTACCTGTAAGTTCTCTTCAGTGTTACAACAGAAAGAAACTCACACAGAACTACACTTTCAATAATTTTTAAAAGCTATTTAAGTAGTGTCATAAAATATTTTAAAACCATATTTGTAAAACTTGTGGTAAAACCTTTAGGAGAGAAATGGTGATTTTTATCTTTTCTGTCACTTTAATATTTTTTTTTAAAATCTCATATGACATTCCAGTATCATAAAAGGATTCAAGCTTCAGTTGAGTACACAATATAATAGAACTAGAAAAGACTTCTGCTATCTCAAGGAGTTGTATAGAATAGAATATTTCAGTTGGAAGGGACCTCCAATGATCACCTTTCCCAGCTGTTTAAAATTTGAATTTATTAAGTGTAAGAATTTGTAGCACATTGTACATAGAGTAGAAAATTTACAGATTTTCATGAGCTTTGAATTTAGCAGAAGGATAATTGCTCAGACCTTGAACGTTGAATGAGAGAACAGAAGCAACAAGTGAAATTTAAAACCCAGAATGTGTCTCTCCTCACACCACACAGTCTGTACTTTCATGTTTGTTATATTTATTACATCTTGGGAAGTATGTAGACCTGGTTTTTTTTGGTTTATTTTTTAGGAAGTTATTAATCAGACTTGGGTTCTGTTTGTTCAGACAACCTATCTTTATCCTCAATTATGCTTTGAGACTGAAGGCTCATCTCAGCAGTTCTGGTGAAGTAGAGGGAAATATGGGCAGGTCACTGAGCAAACAATTCCCTCTTCAGCAGTGTGTCCAAGAGCAGTTTGCCCATAGGAAACTCACTTTTGTGAATATCAAAGGCAGAGCAAACACCCCTCACCCCACTCCCCACCATTTTTCAGGAAAAAAAAATCCATTTTTCTTTTCCAATTCAATTTCTATTTTTTTCTGGTAAATAAATACTTAACTGAAAAAGATAATTTAGTTTCATTGAAAACTCAATTTTCTATTAAAACAGTTTTGTGATGAATTTGTGACCAGGCCTCATATTGCCATGTTAATGACCTGTTTATTTTTCCTTATCAAGGCTGTTGAATAATTGTAGTTACCAAAACATGGGGTTTTTTTGTTGTCTGGTTTCTTTCTTCTCCTTTTTTTTCCTCTGAGGAGAAACACTCCAATGTGAATGGAAGGGCCTTCACACATTTCAGCTGGTGGTCAAACAGGTCAGTACTTTACAGTTGTTGCTCAACTGATGGTGCCATGTTCTTGCCTGTCTAAGACTTTTTACTTGGCTTTTAGCATATTTTTTGGCATATATTTTTGAAGTGAGATTCTTAAACTCAAAACTTTATCCAAAATGTTTGTGAATAGAGCTAAATAACATTTGTTCTAGGGAAATAAGCTTACAAAAAGTAGCATTTTTAAAAGAGATTAGAGTTAATTTAAAGTTTTGATGAATTACAGTGGATAATTTTGGTAGAGAAAAAAGTGAATGGAAAACATGAGAATGATGATTTTTTTTTTTTTAGAATATGCTAAAATATTTCATTTGAACATTTTTAAACAAAACAATTTTTTGTGAGACTCCTATCCTGTTTAAAAATCAACCTTCAGCTGGGGAAAAAGGTTTAAAATAGGTTATTTGAAAATGAAATGAAACAATTGATGCAGAGTAAACTGTTATTTTGATTTCTATAACATTTGTTTCTTATACTCTTTTTATAGCTTTATTTGGCCCAAATTACCCATCAAAGCAAAAAAGAGGTATTATTTGTCCAATTCTATTTGCAAATTTAATTTAATTACTTGCAGTGGATGCTTTTTCAATCCAGGTTGATCTGATTTGAAGGTACTTTGCAATGTTCTGTTTCTTTTACAGAGAATTCAGAATGTATTGTTTTCAGAAAACAAAAAAGCAAACTTTTTGACATTGGTGTAGCTGAATGAACATAGGACAGTCAAAGATTACTCCGCCTAACTCATGGTTTGACTTATTATCTGGCTCTTTACCAGATGCCCATTGGTAAGGTATAACGAGTGGAATAATAAACACATGTGATTGTATGAAATCTTAAAAACTGTGGCTCTTACCTAAAGGAGAGTGAAGCTATAATCAGTTGATTGATTTGTAGCTAATGTTATTTCTGTTGAGATTCGTATGTTTGTTACTCTGTAGTTAGAAAATAAATAATTAAGATGTAGGGTGGAAAGACATGGGAATTTGTTCTGTGTGCGATTAATTAGCTTATTTGATCCAGTTTATTTTTGATCAAATAGAAGATGCTGAAAGAGTATAAATTAAGGTCCTTAATATACTCTAAGGGCCTGTTTCTGCCCCAGCTGACATTAAAGGTGAATTCCCACTGATGTGGCTGATGCCCTAATTGCCTGGGTTGACATTGATGGTTTCTCATTTCTCAATTCCAATAGCTTTGCTCTAGAAAGGATGTTGGGATGATGTCAGTTTTCTAAGCAGTGATCAGATAAAAAACAAATACTTTCAATGGAAGATTAAAGAGCTGGAAAAAGAAAATGATGCAGCAAGCGATTGGTGACTATCAAGCCACCTTGTCACAGGTGAGAACATACAGGAAGGAGGGCCCTGTGTGCCCAATTTTGATGTTGGGGAATGCATTTGAATTCTCTGGGTTTGTTGCACTAACTTTCCTCACTGGGAGTCACAGAATTTAACTTAATAATTTTAAAAGAACTGTGTTGTTTGGAGGTGACTTGTTTATTTTTAAACCCAGAGCCTACAATTAACAGGTTTTTTTTAACCTGGTAATTTTGTTTCATTTTTCACCTCTTTATTATTCATTATATTAGACTTGAATGCAGCCTTGGTGCACTATGATTCTTCCTCTCTTTTTTCCACATGGCTGCCTGGTTTGCAGAGGATGCCTCCTTACAGATGTGTTCCTTCCCCTGACAAACAATTACCCCTGTTCCCCTCTGCAGGAGGCCATTAGGACATCATCACGGGTTCTGCTAAGTCATCTCACAATCACAGTTTTGTGCAATCACCTCTCATCTGAGTCTATCTAGGCATATGCCATGCGAGGAAACTAGCAGTCACAAAATGCAGCACCTCCAGGCATATTATTTGTTATTTTGGTCTAGGAGTGTGACAGATAATGGCCACTGTCTGAAGGTCTCATTGGCTGCAGAGACTGGCATCATATGCAGAAAAGCTGGGATGGGTGAACACGTTCCTACTTAATAACAACAAAAGGAACAGTTTTGTATTTTTGCTGCAGATAAAAGCACTAAAAAGGCTGACTCAAAAGGTAATGTTTGGAGAATTATTCCACTGAATAGAACCACAAACCTAAATTTATGTCGCATCTGTTCTTTATTACTTATTGTTTATGAGATGTGTGTGCAAATGGCAAATGTGTCAATAATTTGCTTCATATTTAGCCTAGTTATCATAGTGGAGCTAAGCATTTAACATTATTAGACTAACAAAACACCATAAAACTGGCCATTTTTAAGCTTAAATGTGCCAATTATTAGGAGATACTCCTTAAAATCCAGATGTACCAGGTGGGTCCTTCCATGCTAGAGTAAGAAGAGCAGAGAGCTCCATTACTTATAAACAATTTGAGAAACTGTTCACACTTTCCCCCTAGCTGTTCGCACAGTTCTAACTGGTGTTAAAAAAAATCCTTAATTAAATATTATGATTCCAAGGACTGTGTTAGACCTTGAAATAAATGTGCCCAAAACCATGGGTTTTTTGATAGAAAGAAGCCAGCTGTTTTGTGGAAGACTCTCAGTCTGCATAAATGTTACAAACTGCTGAATTACTAAAAGGTCCCTTGACATATGATCTCATGTTGCTTAATAGGCCTCAGATTACTTTGGGGAAAAATGGGTTTTATTGTGTTAATCATATGAAAACGAAGTTACTAATCCCTATCTAATTATGAGGGGTTTTTTAACTTGTAATAATATCCTAATTATTTCCTCTTATTGAAACAAGTCTTGTTCTAAAAGTAATCCTCAAGAAAGCATATGGAAAACTATCCAATGAAATACCTTGGCTTTAATTTTAATTTATGTGGGTTTTGAACTGTTATTTTTTATTATTGTTGTTTCAAATATTATCGACAAATATTGTTTTGTATTTTACTCTAACAAATTCTTCTTTTTTGATAGCTCTCTGAGCAGAATCTTAATTCAGGTTCCATACAAAATGTTTAGTTTATGATATTAAATCAAGTGAGTATAGACTCAGGACAATCAATCCTGAAATAAATCACAGAACAATGCAATTTAAGATTATTTGACTGCTGACAGGCAGATGATTAGATAGCATAATCATTTCCTGTACTCTGCCTGCCTCTGAAAGTACTCTGGTTTTGGTATTTTCTACTACAAGGTGCAAGAGATTGGAAAGCCTTGGGGAGGGGCTGGGGGGAAGGATAAGGCTATTAAGGATAAGAAAGGAATAAGAATTTATGAGTAATTGTGTAGATACCACTGAGCAACATCTTAACCTCATGCCCAACTTAAAATGTCTTTGCAGCAAATGAGACTGAGAACTGCAAAGTGAACCTTGTAGTCAATGGAAGGGAAAAAAACCCCATGGTTTTCCTGCAATGAGCTCATCAGGGAGCTCCTCCCTAATTTAGGCTCTAGCTTGCAAAAAAGAAGTCTCTTTTTTTGTCTTTTTTTTTTTCCTCTGACACTATTAGATCAAAACAGTACCCAGGCATTAGACAGTATTTATTAGCTTGTAAGGCCAGAGATAATGATCCCATTCAATCAGAACTCATGAATAATTCAGAAGTCCCAACTCCACATAATTTCTGTCTTTACTTTTAAAACCAGTAAAGCACCATTTGCATTGCCTTTTTGAGGGGAGGGGAAATGACAGTAAGCAGGAAAATAAAGCGGATTTTTTTTTCTTTTGGTTCTGCTTCTCAAACATACTCAGCTCTCTTAGAATGCTGTCTCCCTTCCCTTTCTCCCCTCCTATCTCCCAGAACAAAAATGACATCGGAATAAATATTAATCATGATACTATTGAGAAGATGCTGTACACTAATTATTGTCAAGAATAGTGCTACCCATATTTATAGAGGATTTTGTAATCACTGCAATTTGTTCAGTATTGTTACTTATACTAGCTGCTATGAAGTAATTACAGGTTTTTCACCTTTTTGTGTGTGTGTGTGTGTTTTGTTGTTGGGTTTTTTTTGGTGTAGTGTTTTTTTGGGTTTTTTGTGTTTGGGGTTTTTTGTTTGTTTGTTTTGTTTTGGGGTTTTTGTTTGTTTGTTTGTTTGGGGGGTTTTGTTTTAAAATAACACCCACACTTTTTTTCTTTTTTAGTTTCCAGGCAAGCTTGCAAATAGCCTTTTCCCCATGAGCAGTTTCTGAGAAATGAAACATTTTTTCTGTGAAACTTGTTTCCTGGTGCTGAGCTGAAGAAGCCCAGGCTCATGTGGTACCCATGAAGCTAAAGGAAAAGTGCTGGGTTATATGTCCAGTGAATGGCAGGCACAGGCTGGAGCTGAGGTTTTCAGTATCTTGGAGCCTTTCTCTGTTTCACTTGCCCAGCTTACTCACTAGGTGCTACTTATTGTAACAGTATTTAGCTTATATTTCATGGCAGATCCCACACTGCATTAGATATTCCCCCTTTACTTAATGCCCTTTGCTTCTTCAGGTCATACTGAGTAGATTTATTCTGTAGGATCTTGCTGCTGCTTTATAAACCTGCTTTTGTATTTTATGTGTGTCAAATTGTGACAGCAATGAAGTGAGTATTACGTGGCTTGGTCCCTTTCTTGGGCATCATGGTAGGGACCTGTTCCCCTTAGTCCACAGGGCAGTTCTGGGGTGAGCCTGCCAGGGGGAGAAGGTTTCCATTTGCAGTGATGCTCCCACTGCGCTCCTGAGTGGGATCCCTGAAAACAAGTAGCATGTTCCAAACCCCAACTACAGCCTATTAAAATATACATTACCTTGCTTACTGATGTGAGTTTCTGTAAAGAAAGAGGGATTACAGTTCTCATAAATTGATTATTTTTTTGTTATAAACACAAACAGCTTTGCTGAATCGTGGGAAGGAAGGAGAAGCATTAGCAATGACATTCTGATCCTGTCAACAGCACTCTACAAGAATGCATTTCTCTGACATCTCTGTTAACTCAACTAATGCAGATGTCAAGAAAGTCATCACGTGCATGCGTAATGATGTGGCAGAGTGGCTGAACACACGGAATTCACATCTGTGATGCAGTGGGAAATATACAAATTATCTTTCCATTTTTGTATGAGTCATTGGCCTGTCTTTCCATATCTGGGATGATATATCCTTGGAAAAGGGATAGGAAAAAGGGTTTTCCTGAGAAAGCATTTTAAGAGCTGAAGATTGAGTTCTAAACATACTGGAGAGTGCATGTCCTTACTGTGGATGTACTTGATGTGCTTCTTTATCAAGTAGAACAGAAAACGAGTGAACTAAAACCTAATTGTTTTCTTTCATGGAGTTATGTCAATGTTTGAAGAAGGAGAAGGTATTCTGGCAACATTTAAACCAAAATATTTAGAGGGCAAATAAGCAGCAGCTCAGCAAGCTGTAGCTTAAGAAAAGACTGTCAATAAATCCTGAGGGACTGCAGATATATTTGTTAACTTCCAGTGTCAGTCTGAGTGAGAATGTTTGTGTATTCATGTCAGTCATTAATTAAAGGCCTCTTGGGAGATTTTAAGATCTTCATCTTGGATTAGTGAAGCTGAGGAAAAGGAGAAATTGGGCTTTGCAAATTGCCACAAAGATGGAGAGGAGTGAGTGAAAAGGATCTTCTGATTCAGATATTATTGATTTCCTCATAGGTATGGTGGTATGAGAACTGCTAGTTTAAGGGACATCATCAACCAAACATTTACATTGCTAGTAGAAAGGCTGCAATGGGTCTTGTATTAACAGTTGGTGCTAAACAGTAAGAAACCCCAGAAATTTAGGGCGAAGCTGTATTCAGTTTAGCACAAACTAACATAGTGCTCATGAATTTTCCACCAGTTTTTAGTTATGTCTTTGCAGAGGAGTTTGAATTATGAAAGAGATAATACCTATACAACAGAATGTTTAGGCTTGTCCTTGTGTACCCTCTGATCAGCCTTCATATTTAGAGGAAACAGTAATACAAGTCCTGGTATAGAGGAATATGAATGTGATAGGGAACATGGAAGCATAAATATGAATGCCTGAGTGTTCTGGTGAGCTCTGAAAGTAAAATTGAATCTGTAGAGTGATACAGGCAAGGCCCAAATGTTCATCACAAGTGCTGGGTATTTCAGTTAGGCTGCCTGTCTCTCCAGGCCCCATGGGCTGAATGTTGTTTAGCAGCAGGTGCACAGGAGATGCCTTGGGTTTCATCCAGGGGATTGTGCAGCCTGAGAGTGCCCTGCAATGTGAGGCAAAATGTGGTGAATGTGGATGACAAGGTAGAAAAATGAATTCTGGATTTGAAACAGAATGCTGATGTAGATATACCTTCTGTCATTCTGCAGTGCTGGTAGCCATCTCTAAGGCTTGGGTAGTTTCCACTGAACTCAGAGGAGTTTTCCTTGTATTGGTGTTTGTGGGAAAGGGGATCAGATACTGGGTTTTGCCGAAAAGAGAGATTCTGGCTTAAGCCTGTGTAAATTTACATGTCAGCACATGTGACTCTGATTGCCAAACAGGAATCTAAATGTGCAGCCACCAGATATAAGTCAAACCATATGAAATAGATCTGTAAACTAAATAGTCTCACATGTTTCACCCAGGGACAAATTTAAGCAGTTGAGTAACTTAGTATGGAAAGTCCTTACAGTTTAAAAGCAAACACAACAACAATGATAATATGTGACAAGAATCCATGTTCTTTATTGGGATGTATGATGCACAACATCACCAGCCAGGCAAGGGAGGGGATTGCTCCCACTTCTCTGCACTGGGGCAGCCTCACCTCGAGTGCTGGGGGCAGTTTTGGGCACCACAGTGTAAGAAAGACACCAAACTATTAGAGAGTAGCCAAAGGAGGGCTGTGAGTGGTGAAGGACCTTGAGGGGAAACCGTGTGAGGAGTGGCTGAGGGCACTTGGTCTGTTCAGCCTGGAGGAGACGGAGGGGAGACCTCAGTGCAGTTACAGCTTCCTCCTGAGGGGAGGAGGAGGGGCAGGCACTGATCTCTGCTCTGTGCTGACCAGGGACAGGGCCTGAGGGAGTGGCCTGAGGTTGTGTCAGGGGAGGTTTAGGTTGGAGGATCTTAGGAAAAGGTTCTGGCCCCAGAGGGTGGTTGGGCACTGGAACAGGCTCCCCAGGGCAGTGGTCACAGCACCAAGCCTGGCAGAGCCCAAGAAGTGTTAATGCTTTCAAGCACTGAGTCTCAGATGTGGCTCTTGGGGATGGTGCTGTCAGGGGCAGGAGTTGGATTTGATGATTCTTGTGGAATTTGTGATTCTTGATTTTCCTTATCATGAGCTGCATAATTCAGCACACAAGTGTCACAGCATTACTTGCTGCTACAAACTCTACTTTGTAATGGATAACGATGTATACGCAGCCTGGCCCTGGGAGCTTAAAGTCAAAGTGATAATCCTAAACATAATTATATGTATACCTAACTTCACGTGTGAATTCAGTGGGGCACAGAGGTGCACACAGTTGAACAAGCATGTGAGTAATGATTTTCCAGAACAGAACACAACTTAAATCTTCATGGTGCAAAAGTCCGTTATAATATGCCCTGAATATTTGTATATGAAGCATTTCCCTCTTCCTTTGGTGGGGGAGTAATGCCATTTTTATTGTATTGCCTTGCTTGCGATGGTTTCTACAGAACATGTAAAAGTTGAAGCAGGGATTTAGAGTCTTGCTTCTGACTCATGTAATACTAAAAATTTCTGCCCCACCACCCCATTTCCTCCTTCATTCTTAGATTAATCAGGTTGTCTTGTGGTGTTTTATGAGAAACTCTGCCCAGTACCAAGCTGTGCATCAAGAATTACCTGCAGCAGTTTTATTTTCAGCACTCTCTGCAGCAGTTGCACTGACACATATCAGAGTGCAGAAATAAAGTAACCTCCAGCTTTCTCCCAATGTCAAGTGTCTCAGCATCAGAGTTCAGCATTTGAATGTTCTGAACTCTTATAGGATTCCTGAGTTAAGCAAAAATATGCTGTAAAGTACATTCAAACTCTACTAATGATTTATTTAAGCCTTTGGAAATTAAAACCTTATCCTACTTTCTCTGAAGGTGATGGGAGTCCTGCAATTGACTTCAGTGGGAACAGGATCGGGCCCTAAGTCACTAAATAACATTTTCCATGGTAATAACTAATAACAGCAGTTTTGAAGCTAAAGAAATTCCTAATTTTTTTTTGTAATGCAAGTATCCAAAATTGCAGGTGGATTTAGGAAGAGAATCAAACAATTATCTGAGGTATGTCCAGGGAGGACAAGCTCTGAAATCAGGACACATCCAGCGCTGCCGGCTGAGCGAGATACTGTAGGATGGATTAAGAACTATCAAATGCTGTAAGAGAAAGGTAAGTATTATTGATTGGGGGTGGGCTAGGAAAATAAAATGCTAATAAGGTGCATTGCAGAGGCCTTAAAACCTGGCAGATGCATTTTTCTAGGGGGATGTTTGTAGTGTGAGGGGTTCCAGAAGATATGTCTGAAAGGAGACCCAAGGGGAAGTTTAGTTAATCTTGGATGCTTTTTAAAAATATTGTCTTGCCTTGTGGTTAAATAATGAATGCAAATCTCCTTTCATGGATTTAAAGCTCTGATTGCTGACATGGGAAAACCAGAAAGGTTTTGTTGTTTTTTCTTTTTTTTTTTCTCTTTTGTAAAATAACACCAAATGACACGGATATCTCTTTGTTCTCACATATGAATTTATCTTTGTTTTAAGATAAAAGGAGCACCAGATGTGACTGGGACTGCATTAGCAGAAAAGAGCTGTGCAGAGTATTGTGGTTTTCATTTGTCAGGGTTGTTGGAAACATTTCTGTAAGTGTCTTTCAGCGGACAGCAGTGTAGCTTGCAGCTTGAGGTTCAAGGAAATTGAAAAATACAATCAAGTCTCTCCGATTTAGGAACAGAACTGTGATGTGATGTGTGCAACAGTGCACCCTGGCTATTATCCAACTGGGTTTCATTAATTCTAGTAGTCCTTCCATGTGCAAATTTATAACATCACATGATGTCAATCACATATTGAATAGTGCCATCATATCCAGCTGCAAACTTTGTACACGGTTCAAAAATGAGGCAGCATTTTTGTTTTGATCATACATGATACTATGCTAAATTGTGTGGTATTTTGTCCCATTCCCAGCATGGTGATTTGTCCTTTCCCAAAGCCTAAGACAGGAATGAATCTTTCTGAGATTGTGACCAATCTTCTGCTTGTCTTGTTCCCATTTTGAATAAAATGAACACACAGTATGGCCATGTAAACAAGAAATGGGGAATCAGCCCTTCTGTGGTTATGGACAGAGTATACCAGAGACAATTTATCCTTCTTTTTAAGAAATAATCTGAAATTATATTCTGTTTACTGTGGAGTTAGAAGCAGTAACTGTGCAGGCAGTAATTCTGCAAGTTATCACTCATCAGCTGGCTGTTAGTAATTACTTGTTGTGTTCCCAAACTTGTAGAAATCATGAGACAATTTAGGTGATGTCCCCAGTTGATGAAGATGATCTGTTATTTCAGAGTAACCTTGCTTTCCATCAAAAGAGACACTATCTCCCCAAGGAACTTGGAAATGTAATACAATAATACTTAACCTGATTAAACTAAGTAACTGAGTGGGAAGTAACTTATATTGCATGACTTTAAAGAATCTGTCTATTAGCTTCTCTATTATATTGCAGCCCTCATTAACAAGATAATTCATCATACTGGAAAATGTGAATTGTGCTTTATGAATTAGTATAATAATATTCTGCACCTGGTAATTATTAATTCCAGTTCAGTCTGATTTATTAAACTATTCAGTGTTTGAATAGAAAAGAAGTTAGTTTTCATGTTATTCCAAGATACAGTGTGTAGAATGTTTCAGAATAATAATTAGATATTGGATACTGCTATACTTTCTGGGGCAGAGACAGTGATTGCTTGAAAATGATATTTAAATGATCCTACTCTGTTTAGAAACCATATAGCCTAAATCGTACCATCCATTGCTGCTGGATGGACCTCTACAAAACCATTTCTTTCAATGAGAAATGACACTATTTTTGTGCTGACAGTTGCTGTGTAATAATAGTGTTAGGTTTTGCCAACGAGCTACAATTGTTTCTAATATGACAGTTTGTTGAATTGTGGAATTTTGAATGGAGAGTAATTGAAAATGTACATTACTGTGGACTTCACTGGGTGAGGCAGGGGAGGGTGGAATTGGAATTTGCTTCTGGCTCTAGTCTTGTTTAAAATGCACATGATGCAGTTCTGATTGTGTGAACAATTTTTTAAACCAGTCTTAGAAAGCAGTCATTTACCAGCAGTTAGCAGGGAGATTATGCTGGGGAGATGATACAAAAATGTGTATATTGACTTAAATTGAGATAGATTGCTTTAGCTTATTCTACATGCTATTTCTAATAATATTGAGTGTCGGTAACGATTTCCCTCAGAGAATCCCAGAATTCTTTATAAGCCTTTAATGAATTTTCTTTTGAAAAACAAGACATGTCAGTGTTGAAAGTACAGGAACACATCGTAAAGTAGTTAGCAGTGAGAAAAGAGTCTAGGTTTGTTGATTCCCTGCTTTAGCCTCTCTGTTGGGACACTTTTCCCTGGGGCTGTGACAGAGTCAAGGCAAAGTTTGATCTGAGATATTGCAGTGCCTGGTAGAACAACCTGGCACAATTTTACCAAGGAGCAAATTTGATTGTGAATGGGTCAGGTGGTAGCTGAGGACTAAGGTCATGTTAGCGATAGAAGAGCTTGATTCTTGCTGTCAGGGACTGGAGGCAAGTTCTCTAGTGAGTCGCACCAGGTTTCAAATGGATCTGCAGCTCTGGGTGTCAATGGCATTGCTCACGGCGCTCACCAGGGGGCTTGAGAAGAGAAAGAAACACTGTGTAGAACACAGAAAATGCGCTTGTCTCATTCTGTGTTGCTGGCCCTCTTCTTCTCAGGATAGCTAGTGTCCATATTTTTATTCTCACACAATTTCTTTACTGTCTAAAACTCCTTTTTGTGGCCAGACGAGTCTCTTGCTCAGCTTTGTACTTGGGACTCTAATGGAACAACAGTCTAGAATCTTATGCTTGCCCTGTATTAGGTAATTACTTAATTACTGTGTTTTGGAGAAGCCTATCAAAATCTTTAGGTAAGTACCTATGGAAAGCCATGGCCAGCTTTAATTCCCTTCTTGTTTGAAGACTTTAAATAAAATTAAGTCTTCCACTCTGGTAGTGTTGTCAATTAGAAAAGACATTCCTTAACTGAGTTACTATATGGTATGATGTGAGTAATAAATTCAGAATTTCAAAAAAAATCATAAGTGATACAATGTCAGTTTTGTGCTTTATAATTTGAAAAATACTTTTCAGTAATAATTTTGTCTACATTGCTAAGTATCTCAATATGCAGAGGTATCTTATACTAAGTTTATTCATGGTTCACATCACAAAATCTTTCATTTGTTTAAGAACTCATGTTCCTAAAATAAATACAAATGTCTTTGTTGGAGTAGGGTTTTCCATTTATGCATATTGCATTGTTTGAAGGGTAATCATTTGTACACACTGGAAATATATAGGTTTTGATTGTATTTTAGATGTTTCTGAGATTAGAGCAAATATGAGTCTCCATAAATGGTCTAAGCTACAGAGCTGTGAAAAGAATGGATTTTCAATTTTCTGAACAAAATGAACTCCGCCAAATTATTTTAGGTCAGGTGAAACATTTTTCCAAACTGAAATGGATTTTTAACATCTTTCTGTTACTAATTTTTGTCAGTTTAAAATACTGTGTATGAAAAACTCAACAATGCTTTTAGAAACATTGGAATAAAATGTTTCAGAATTGCACGTGTTTTGGATTTAATTTTTTTGACCAGTGCTGCCTGGTGAATTAGGTCCAAGTTGGCAGATAGGTATGGCAGACCTGACTGCTTTTCTGAGTGAATAAATTATTTGTCTGAAAAGTTTTAGCAGGCTGTACTCCTGGCAGAAATTCATCTGGGTGACTGCTATCTTTTCTTTCTTCCAGTTCAGGTCCAGGAGTGAGAGGTGAGGTATTTCCTGTTTACTGACAGCACATAGACACCACTTTAACTGGTCTAAATCAGTACAGCTCTGGTGGATTTCTACCTGCTGAGGAGCTGTCCCCTTCTCTTCATTACTAATGCCTTAAAATCATTCTGGCTTGATTTTCAGTTAGTTCACCTTGACTTATTGTCCTTCATTATTTTAATATTCATTTATGGTTTTGATCACCTGCTGACTCAATCACTTTTGAGGCCTCGTATTTCATTGCAATAACTAATTTCTAATACTAACAATCTTGACTTTTCTAATAATTGTTTATTTTCTTTTTTTCTCCTTTTTCTTTTGTTGTCCTCATTAATCTTCTGTTACAGAATTTTTTCTGACACTTCAACTTTTTTCATCATGATGATGATTAATAATTTACATTTCACTTATTTAAACTCATATAATTTCTTCCCCTTAAACAGTGAAAATTGCTGCAGAGTCCATTAAAATCCCTCAGCTAATTCCTGGTGGGTTCTGGCAATCTATGCGAGTTCTTGTTGCTAGAGTAGCATTTCTTGAGGATAAGTAATCCTGGTTATCTTTTTTTGGTTTGGAACTGGTAGCATACAGGAACCAGTAGAAAACATTTTAGAATTTTGAACAGGAATTCCAAAAGAAAAATCATTCTGTTTCCACTGTTATTGATGTTATCTCTACTGCTGCTGTTCTGCTTCTGATGGGAACCTTGGCAGCAAACCTCTGATTTCTGCCAGTGCAGAGGAAATGTAGGGCGATATTGTTGGTCAAATCCTGCATCAAAGGTATCCCATGTGTAAGATGAATCTTTGCTTTACACAGTGACTCATTTTCTGTGTGTGGATGCTCAGAAAAAGAAAAAAAGCTGCTACTTCAAGTTAACATTTGACTGTGAATAATTTACTAACACTGATATTCTTCTAGTTCTGTGAATATTTTATGATAAGCTTTGGGGAGAATCTGTAAATTCAAGCGTGAGATCAGCATGAAAAATGGCTTCTAAAATGGCATTTAGATTTCCATGAGTGTATTCACTATTTAGTAACCGTGCTCTTGCTCATTTGATGCAGTACACATGACTAGGTATAAATTAAGAACTAGGTTAATTGTTACACTACTGATCTTATGTGTTGTACTGAAGAAAGACCTTTTAGGAGTAGATCAACAGACATTCTTCTTAATTTTGGCCCAGTCATTTAATTGTCCTTTATTTTAGTTTATCTGCAGTGACATGAAAGTGATGTGATGGAGAAAAACTGAAATGAAATCTTTTGTCATACTTCACCCGAGAATTTCATTGTGTTTTAACTACAGCATTTAAGCAGCTCCACAACAAAGATCAAATTGTTTTAGTCCTGAGATTGTCATTCTTGTTTTCCTTTTGCAAGTGCTGATTGTTAGAACTTCAAATGTATCTGCAGCTTATAGATGTCTAAAAAGCATAAAGCACAGCACATGTAAAATATGACTTTGGTGCTTTTATTGGATAGTATTTCTCTCTGAGTCTGATTTCTCATTCTGAAGCTCTCCACTGTAAAGGGGAATCAAAATCAGGTATTGTGTGTTGGTTTGGGACTGAGGAGGTTCACAGAGACTCAGGGAAATATGTGCAGAGGTACTATTCCCTAGCTGTACAAACGAGCTCCTGCTGGCATTCACCCACGGGAGCTGTGGAATGTACTAATCCTTTGGGCTGGGTACACTGTGCTGATAGAAAAATCAGCCCTGCAAAGTATTTTCAGAATGTTTCCTTTTCTGTTCAGAGCACCTCTGTTGTGAAAGGTTTTGAGAAAACGAACCACTGCTTGAAGTGGAGGGGAAAAAATCAGGTATGGTTTTGATCTCAGCAGGAGCCAGGAGTCAGGAGCTGCTGATTCTGACAGAGGTGCAATCCTGATTTTTGTATGAAATGGGGGCTGTGGAGGTCCCAGCTCATGGTAAGAGCTTGTTCTTACATGTCAGCACTGCTGGAGCTGCAGCAGTCCCTCTCAAGTTCACAAAGGGAGATGTGCCATTCTGAAAAGCCAAAGTCTGTTGTCTGGGTATCTCCTGGCTCCAATTAAACCTGAACTCACCTGGGGATGCTGTTTTCCAGTGGCCTGGATCTTGCAACCACCTCTCTCAGCTGACTGGTGGGATCTTCTCTTTCCAGCCAGCAGCCCTGGGCTGGGAAGGGCTGGGCAGCCCTGCCTGCACACTGGGGAATACAGGCTCAGTACCAGCCTGGGTTTTGCAGGGACTAGAGCAAGCAAGATTTTCTTTCTCCCCAAAGTTTCCAAGACAGCCTAGCAGCTGTGGAGCTTCTTGTGGATTTGTGAGAGGCAGTAGCTCAGGAGTCAGGCCACTCTGCTGTGCTTTTGAAGACCTACAGAGAGTAGTGGCTCTTCCCAGGTAGCTGCAGGCACTGCAGCTACAGCTTTCTCTCCTCTCCCAAGAACTGGCAATTTGCCTGGCTTCCAACTCAGCGAGCAATGGTGCAGCACACAGAGTGCTGGGTACCACGTCCTCCAGAGAGCATGAGCACCTCAAGAAGTAATGATGAAAACAGATCTTTCTAATAAGCTGAATGCCATTATCAGCTCTCATTTTCAGGGTCTCTGGTGCTGTGTAAAACCTGAATATTTAAACATATTTTAATAATGGTAAAAAAAAACCCAAGTATTTTAGCATGTGGCTCTGTGTGTGTGTGAAGGACTAAAATAAACCTTGAGCAGTGTGCCATGACAGTGCATGTCTTTCCTAGTATTGAAGAAAGGGATGTATGCTGGGGGGTGGGAGGGCTGGTAGTTGAATATTTATTCTCATAAGCTAGTGCAGAAACCTTTCTAATTAGGACATGCTGTTCTGTAGTGGAAGTTGCAACCAAAAGTTTTCAAATCTCTTTGTGGCATCTCCACGAAGTCTGAAGATTTATTAAAAAGCTTCTTGGTCAGGCAAGGGATTGAGTGTGATCTTTCCAGAATCCTGGTGAAATGCAAATAAATCCATGAATTCAGAATTACTAGACTTCAAAGCAGTTCTCTTGTATTTCTAGCCCAGAGAGAGTGATTGTAACTTCAAGCAATGTTTGAAAGGACCAAAATGGAAGCACAGAAGTAATTTTGCTTTGCTGATCCAGTGGCAGGAGAGGCTGTTTGAGGGAAGACAAAGCACCACCAATACTGGAACATCATGAAGGCCAGATACAGTATCTCTATTTGAGTGCCATTTACTCACCTGCAGGAATCCCAATTAACTGGAATTACCACCCCAATTAAGCAGCAGTCCTTGCCATTAAGTATCATTAGGCTTAATTTGGTTCCCTGGGAAATGTCCCGATTAAGCGGATTTCATGATTAAGCACCTGTAATAAATGTTTTAACTTACATGTAAAATTCTTTTTAATTTCATAGAACCTGATCACTAGCACCCAAAAAGCAACTGGTATGGCAACTACTACTTCTGTAATTCTGTTTTATTAACTGGCTTGTATATGCTAACTTCTTATCTTGGCTTTGCAAAGTTTTGACAAGGAAATCCTTATATTTTTATGTAGTGGTTTTGTAATCCAAACATATCCCTGCATATCTGTCTGACAGCCTGCTTAATATTTTGTCACTATTTTTAAGAGAGCAGCAAACCTCATGTGAACATCAGTCATATTTTGAGGAAACACGTAATTTACTATACTTTGGCCAGCTGCCATTTTCAACTTGATGGAAAAATAATATTTCACAGCCAGAAACAGATATAGAAAACATCTCCAGTACCAAAATGCTCAAATGACCATGCATCAGGTCTCATTTTTCTAAAACTAGGTGGTAACAGGTAAGATGTTTTAAAGGAAAGATCTCTTGCCTGAATCTGTGGCCTAGAGTAGGGCCCATGTTGCAGATTCCAGGAGAATGTGGAGGTACCCTGGCCAGCTGTAAATCAGGAACCACATCACCCTCAGTGCTTTGTCGGGGTTAATTTACTCTACAGCTCATGAAATAAAGCCCCTCTTGAGGGACTATACAATATAGTGAGAAATGGAATGGAGAATTGTGGGGTTTAGCACTGCAAATACATAAAAACCTAATCCCAGCTGGTGGTCTGAGTGTGGGCTGGTTAGATGTGGTTTACAGAAGAGAAGACAACCAAGGTCCCTTGCAGTATTGAAAATTCACATATAATCCTGGTCTCAGATTTACAAGTCTTCTCTCGAATAGCGGCAAATGCGTTTGCCGAAGAAACATGCTATCATTGAAAAGTGTTTACTTGTAAATCCCAGAATATTTTCTTGAAGCATCTCTGATTCACTGACCCTATTAATCGAAAGCTGGGATTGAAAAGATTCTCACCAGGCATTTTTGGCCCTATGGCCAAGCAGAAATTTAATATGAATTCATTGTAAAAGTTCTTAAAAGGTCACAGAAGCACCTTACCCCTCTAAAGGAAGAGCTGAAGTTTACTTTTTTTGCTGAATTTAAATCTACACATCAGATAAAAGGGAATATATATGGGCAAAATCTATTAAAAATAACCAAGGAAGAAACAAGGAAAAGGAAGTGGTTATTTCTCTGAGATATTCAACTGGAAAGGCATAGAATGGATCAGAAAAAGGGACTCCTTTAATCAGCCCTCTTGAATAGGAAAGTATGACCAAGGAATCTCTTTGTGCATGTAAAGATCAAGGGGGTTTAATCACAAAATAGTGATGGGAACACACATTAATTTGTTGGACCAGAAGACACTGAAAAAATGGAAGGGAGTACAAGTACTTCATGGCATTATGTAGAAAGGGTTTAAACATTGTGAACTTGTGCCTTGTACACGTTCCTTAAATGGGGAAAAAAAGAGAAAAGGTCTTTTAGGGAAGGGAAACAGTTCTACATAGAGTTCTAAATATATGCAAATATGCTTTGGGTCCCTCAAAGGCTAAGGAAAACATACCAAGAGGAACAGAAACTGTTCTAAAGAATTTTCAAATCTCAGGGGTGTGTTTCTCTCTTTTTCCCTCTTCTCCTTCTCACCCCCTTTCTGCTCACACCCCCCACTCCCCCCACCTCTCTTTTTCTGTCTCTCTAGCTCCTCTCTTTCCCCCACCATACAGGTACTCAGCAGCAGAAATAATATGAGAAATTTTTGCAGTTTCCTTCAGATAAATCCTGCAATTGCACTGGTCAGAGAAAAAATATTCAGATTATAAATTGCTTAATGTAGGTTTTTCTTTTGATGTGTGTATAACTCCCATAAATGTTAATGCTAGGTCTGGGCTTCAAAAGGAGAATATGTCCCTTGCTGTACTGTAGAGTTAAGGCGAGAAAATTTAGAGAACTGAAAAAACCATCTGCCTTGGCACTCCTGCTATTTATTTGGTTTTGGACTACGAAGAAACAAGACAATTAAATCTCTCTATGTAGTATTTTCTAGTTTTTTTGCATACTGAAATATTAGCTTATTAATATCAGTTTATCAATTTCTATCAAGTTATCAAATATCATGCTAAAGCATCAAATTATTTCTGTGCTTTTCTCCTTAGTTGCCTTGATTTCTGTATTAACTTTTTCTTTTCCCTCCAACACTTACATGTAAAATAAAACTTTGCCAACTGAGCCACTCACATTGCTTGTGTGACAGGATTGAGTAATGTATCACTGACAAAAAGGCCACTTGACCTTAAATCTTCTAGTGCACTGTGTGATTGGAGCATACTAATGTAAAAAGAAATTGAAAATAATTCATTGTAAAGATTGGGAAGAGGTCCAGATAATACGAATAGGTGCATCAATAGCTCCAGCCCTACCTGTAAACCTGGAAATGATCATCTGGGTTTCAACAAAGAAAATGTGAGTGGTGTTTTATTAAACCAAAAACTTTAATCTGAATATCATGGCCTTCCTCCTAGAGCCCCAGTCACCTAAAAATGATGAGTCAAATGCAATGTCAGCCAGAGCTATGGAAATGGGCTGCTGGTTGGAGAGCATGCCCACTCACATGGATGGCAGCCGCCACAGAATGGCCTTTTCTGAGGACCAGAAGATATGAGGAGAGAAGCAGTCTGCTACCTGAGATGATGTGCTTTTTTACTCTTCCATAATGTAAATATTAACTGGGGTGGTTTGGTTGTGTTGGCAAAGTGCATATTTTAGTGACTGTGTGCTTTCTCCTGTTTGGCCACCTTTATGGAAAATAGAAAAGAGGGCAGTGGACAGCTGCATGAGAGAGATCGTGGAGGGCAGGTTGAGACCCAGAAGGAAATCATGAGGGGCATTTCATACAGTGCTATTGCATATTGTAGTATGGGAGGTGATTTTGAGAGCACGATGGAAGTCTCAGCCACTGCAAATATGTTTCATGCAGTCTTGAGTAAAACAATATGGAGCAGAACTCCTCTGATTTTGTAGTTCAAAATGACAGAGCATTTTTCCACTTGCTTATGTTCCCTGCAAGGGTGCCTTTTCTAGACTAGAAACAATTATTCATGTACTTCCTTCCAAAGAGGACTTTGCTGGTCTTTTCTAAAAAAATGGTATTTTGTGGTGTTTATCCACGGTGCCTTCAAGATGTATCAGTGAATTTCAAACAGTCTCAGAGACAATACCTTGGTTTTGACTGCAGATGTGTCTTGCTGCTTCCTACTGCCTGATTCCCTTCAAGCACAGTGAAATTCTCAGCACAATAAAAAGTGATGCTTTAGAAAGCATTTCCTTAGCTGAGGCCTGTATCTTCCACTGATGTGAGAGATATTTTGTCCATATGGGGAAAAGCAGAGGCAGGACCTCTGACTCAAACATTACTCTCTTTAAAAAGCAGGGCTGCAAACCTCCCTGTAATCACTGAAAATAATCAGGAGAATATGTTGCATGGAGTAACTTAGTATTAATTAGTAAAAATAAAATAATTCAGCCAGCATGGTAAGCAATATTCTAGTATTTCTAGTAAAATAACTGATGAGGGACTTCAGATATACTAGAGAGCACTATTAAACAGAAAATTCTTCAGATTTCTGCCCTCATTTATAAAGTCAGTTTTATTTCTGAGACCTCTGTATGCCCATACTATGACAGTTTGTTGTTAATCAATACTGGGTGAAAAAAATTCCACTTGTAAACAGAACGCTCAGTGATCAAAAGTATCATGTTAGGGAAGAAATACTTCTGCTAACTGTTATGTATTGTGCTTTTTATTTCCTATTTTATTTTTATTGGCCTGAACAACATGGTGTTAAAATGCTGGCATGTGTTATCCCCTCTTCTGATCATCCGATCTCAAACAATTGTTTGAATCCTGAAAAAGAGCTCCCTTTATTATTATTCTTTCACATGATGAGAAATCCTCCTGAGGAGAAAGCTGGTATCTGTAGAAAGCATCTGACTTCTGAACAGATTGTGGGTTAAAGGAGTCAAAGGAGTCACTTGGACAATACAAATAAGTAGTCATTTATTATATGCAAATATAACAGGTTGATGTAAAACCCATGACTTCACTCAACTAGAAAATAATACTTTAACTGAGATATGTTTTTGAAGTTTCTGTTTAGCTTCGTATAAGGGGAGAAAATCTCCTGTAGCTCAGATGGGCTTATTTGAAACCAAAGCTTTTGATGTTACAATGTGCAGTCTAAATTCATTAATCCCTCTGTTAAAAAAAAATAAAAAAAAGAAAAAAAAGGTCTCTTAAATGAGTAATAAACATAATAATGAAAATAACTGCCAGGAAGAACATGAGTTACATCACACTTAGTGTTCCAGCTAAAGATGAAAATTAACTTTGGAAACAGGTTACGCTAAATGAATTTAATTTGTGTTTTGATACAGAATGTTTAAACATGTTGTTATTTCTGGCACCGGGGCTGATAGCTATTAAATGAGAACATCTAAGAACATCAAAGGAACTGGACCTTTTATACTCTTCAGCACCCCCTTGGAGATGTTTATCTGGGCTGTTATCTGGATCCCATACAAGCATCAAACAATGTGCCAGTTTCACCAAGTTACTCTCTTTTTCCAAAAGTTCTGACATATGCATTTCCTGCACAAATGTTCCATATTTTAGAGTTCACTACAAGTGCACAAATAGAAGTAGTTTGTACTAACAGACTTGGTTGTAGATGCTTGAAGTTTTCCTTCTATAAAGTATTTGAAATAGAAAAGAAAACTTCCTTCTGTTTGACTCAAACTAAGTTTCCAGATGTCAGGGTCAAAGGTTGGAGATAAAAGTATCAGGTTTTGGCCTACTCTAACTAGACTCCAGACCCAAATGTGTGAGATCTTCCCTAGAGGGGGTTCCTTTTGTGCTGGTTCATTTTTCTTCTTTAGCTTCTCCCAGTAAGAGGTCCCATTCCATGCTGCTGAATTATGATACTTCATCTCAATCGTTAAGACACTTAAAACTTGTATTTACTGTTTAACACTTGGCTGCAAGTCAAACCTTTTAAATATCTCTTTTTAAAACTTTTCCACTTTTGAAGGCTGTTAATTCTTTTCTTCCTGGGGCTGCAGTGACTGTGTGTGGGTCTTCTTGGCTGACATTACAAGACTCCTGCTTCGACTATGCCAACAGTATGCAGTAAAACAAGAGGCCTTACAATTTACACAGAGCCTCAGTAGATGTATAAAGGCTACAGGATATTAGCCCTGCTCTCCCCTTGGCATGTTCACTGGCTTTTTGGTTTGTTTCTTTCCACCAACAGCTGAAACTCCTTAACTACCCGAGAGAAAAATCTAAAATTGGTGCACAAATGAACAGAAGAGCCTGAAAAGTGGTTGAGTCAAATACAAATGTAAATATTAGGGTTTCATACTGTAAATTCAAGGCTGTGAGGGCTAATTGTAGGAGTTACGGTTCAGGTCTAACCCATTTCTGGTGACAGGGTGAGTACTTCAGCTAAACCCTGAAGGTTTGCATGTGTGAAGAAAGCACCCATCTGGTCAGAGAGGGGCTGTGGAGCCAAGAGACCCTGGAGGCATTCTTCCTGCACTCTGGCTCCACGGGGAAAAAGGTACTGCTTGGTTACGGATCCTGACTTCGCTCATTCTCCTCCTCTGCGTTTCCTTAGGCATCTACATTCCCATGTGGTACACAAATGTGCATGCTCCCCATGCCTTCCCCACAGTGCTGTCCTGTCTCCACTCATGGAAGCATGCCAATTCTTCGGCGTTTGGCAAAGAAGACAGAACACACAGTCTGAGAGGTGACCAGCACTGTGACATTCAGTGCATAGTTTGGAGAGACCAGTTTCTTAAAGGTGGCCTCAGAGATGGGATTTTACTCTGTTAAATCACTCCATTGAGCAGGAAACAAAAGAAAATCTTTCACAGGTACTAGAGGAATAACTAATAAAATCAGTAAGGATAATTGAACTGGCACTTGTAGATGCAGACCTAAGGCAAGGAAGTAAAGTTGCATTAAAAA
Source organism: Trochalopteron elliotii (assembly GCA_024734555.1). Lineage (NCBI taxonomy): Eukaryota > Metazoa > Chordata > Aves > Passeriformes > Leiothrichidae > Trochalopteron > Trochalopteron elliotii. The sequence goes on along the minus strand of JANPWX010020211.1, from coordinate 315,975 downwards.
ACCTAGAGCCATTATTTATACTGTAAGAAAGGTTCACCTCCAAGTGCCAATTTCTACCTTAGTGCAGGAAAGCACTAAAGGATATCACAAAAAGTGGAGACAGAAAACACCTTTTAGGTTGCCAAGTTTAGTCCCTTGTGAATATTGGGTTTTACCCATGTGTGCAGTGTGATGCCTTGTACTGTCTGGTTTAAACAATTCAGACAATAGGAACTTGACTACTTCTCTTGGATGGTAATGTTATGACCAGTGTGAAAGGCGTTTGGTTTTGCTTTTTCTATGACAGGGCAATTAGGGAAGTCAGATGCCTGCTATGTTTGGAAGTCCCTTGAGGAATGAGGTAGTAGGAGAGTCTGCAAGTTATGGAGGTGTGGAAAAAAGGCCTCTCTTTGTAAGCTGTCAAGGAGTTCCGTGCATGAGGGCAGTGGCACAGAAAGTCAAATGAACAGTGAAATCAGTGGAGGAAATGGATGCTGACAGAACAAAACATTGAGGGAAACTTCACAAAAGGCAGATCTAGTCTGAGTTCAGGTCAGTAATCACTAACAAGTTGGTGCAGTTGTAGAAATTGGACTTCCTGTAGATGGGGGACAGTCACAGTGGGACTATGATAAAGATGAGCTCAAAGAGACAAGGAAACGCCAGACAGATAGGAATGAGAAAAATTTCCATAGTAAAATCCTGGGGTCAGGATGTGCTGGAGCCTTGCTGGTAGTAAAGCAGCAGTAGTTGTGGGCTGGGGCAGAGAAGAAAGTCTGGGCTGGATGAGACGCAGGAAGAAAGAAGAAGGGTAGACAGTCTCACAGTGAGGCAGAGCAATATTTGATATACTGTGCATTCATTAAGGTTGGTAAACATGATTATTATAAGTAATTATTTTAATGTTGCTAAAGCAGGGAAAAGAAACTTCCCATCTGTTTTGCTCTACTGCAAATGCATGAATTGTTCCTGTGTGATATATATATATTAGCATCAGGGTAGTAATAATTTTCATGAAGGAGCCCACATTGTAGTGATTTTTGTGGCTGCTATTTTATACTTTGCTTCTTTACAAACAGGCATTTTTTTGCTTCAGGTGACTTGTTTGGTTTGGTTTCAAGTAAATCCATGGTTACCTGTGTTCACCCATGGTCTTTTGAGGAAATTCTGTTCCTCTTCAGTTAGTCCAGTTATTCTGACTTATTTTGTCCCCACTCTGAAATAACAGAACTTCTTATCAGGTGTTTTTGTTTGTCAATTACTTACAGGCCAATTCTTTTGGACAAAATTCTCCCTTGACCTTTGCAAGCCCCTGAACTACAATCCAATAGAAGCTCTCTGAAGTCAGGAATTATGTGAAGTCCAACAAAAATCCACATGGTTCCCTCCTTTTTACTGGTCCACTGGTAAACTCAGGCAGGAATTAGAGAAGTAACCAGAAAGCTCAGGAGAAACTCAAGAATTAATGCACAGTCCTTCTTGGCTCTCAACTGCAGAGCAGCTCAGTGAAATGCTACCACTGGTGGCTTTTTTGCAGAACTAAACTGCCCTTTAAACAAGTTAAGCCATATTTTATACATTTGCAGTTAAGAGGTCAAAAATCATATATGTTTCCACTAGTATTTTAAAAATTAACCTGGAGCTTTTGAAAGTATTAGCACTTGATTCTTTCTGAGACCCATGTGACTTGAAACATTTTAAAATGCAGGTTTGACTTTTTTATTAGATTTCATAAACTCTGTCCCTTTACATACTTTTCTCTTCTAAGATCTGCTTTCAGTCTGTTACTAAACACACCTGCAAGGAGTTCTATTCTTCTCATGCACCACTGTTTGAACAGTGATTTTATAAAAAGCAGCCTCTGACAGCTACCTGACAATGAAGAATGAATAGAAGATATAAGAAAAGTCATATTTAGAGTAAAAAAATGCTGAATTTATTGGGAATGCAAAAGCAAAGCCACACAGCAGGTCAGAGAGAAGCTTAGTTATATGTATGGGAGGATTTTTCAGGGCAGTTTGACAGGACCATGCCTGTGAGTAGCTGGGTCACGGGCAGCAAGAGACAAGGATGAAAACCCATATTGTTTTCTGCAGAATCACTGCTGGTGCTGCTCTGGGAGAGAGCAAAGAGAGTGAAGGAGAAAGCAGAGTGATATGAGATGAGCACTGGTGAGGAAGCATTTGGGTCTGTGAACAAAGAAGCCTCTTGCTGTTTGCTTCCTGCTCTGCTTGCTCTCTGATTGTCAGGGGCTGGAGGTGATTTACTGAACAGTCTGGACATTGCATTTGGTATTTTGCAGTTACATTTTAACAACCTGGCTTCCAGTGAGGTGTTGTGTTGGGGTTTTTTTTCCAGCTAAGTTTGCATATTGCAAGGACAATATGTTACTGTTTCCTCTTCTCTCTCTTTTCCCTTTTGCCTCCACTGTTTTTAATGGAAGATGCATCTGTAAAAGCTTTATAGGATCTGGGGTAGAGTCACATCCTGACAACAAGGCAAGCAAAATATCTCAGTAATTGATATCAAGAATTTATTTATTTATTGATATCACTAAAATCCATCTCATACATATATATGATATCCATGATTGTATGTATCCATCATACACATGATTCATCTCAAATATACGTGTCTTTGTGTGTGCAAGTGCACGTGTGCTTGTGTTAATGAGTACTTTTATTTTCCTTAAAGCGCCATCAAGTAATTCAAGTTGTAAACTGCTCTGGGCAGCAAAATAATTTTGACCCATCTGCAGTGGGGTAATGACCTTTCTCTTCCTTTCATTCTTTTGTTCCACATTTTTAATGCATCTTTAAAGTACATTAAATGTAATCAAATATAGTAGCTATGAGAGAGCCAATGAACACTTTCAAAGAAAACCTGCTGTTTGATCATCTCAAATGAAATGAAGGAGAAATACACTTACTTACTGAAGTCTTTCTGTAGATTTGTTTTTGTTATTAAAGCTACATTTTTTTTCAGTTTGTTTTCAAAAGAAAATAACAGACTGCTCCAGATTTGGAAATAAATCATGAGGTCACCTGAAACAACAGAAAAATCCAACACAAACCTCCTCTCAACTTATCTCCTAAAATGTTTTTCACAAAATGGACAAAATCAGTTATATTTGAGAGACCATGATCATTCTGATTGTATGTTTTATTAGTGCTGTAATTGACATGGGGTGCTAATTTGATTACATTTGAAGAGGTTGTAGAGAGTACAGCCAGACCTCTGAAACATATTCTTTAAAATAATATGTCATGTACATCTGGAGTCTGGCTGTGGTTTTGCTGTTCTAACATTGCAATACTTCCATTGAGGTCAGCAAGTTAATTCAAATTTTACATGTTTATTGACCTTATCATCTGATTTTTGGTGTCTTAGCAATTTGTTGTGATCGTGGAATGACTGTGAGATGGCCAGAAGGTTGTCACTGACAGCAAATACTGTAATTGATGTACAGTACACAAAGGCATTATTTACCCTAGTGTTGTCATTGGACTGATTTTATAAAAACCCCTGAAGGGTATGGTCTTTTCAACTCCTTTGCTGCCACCTTCAGTTCTCCCACACTTATCCTTGTGCTTGGGACAAATAGGAAATACACTGGGCAACAACATAAACTTAATCAGGGAAGACGTGGGATATTAGGGAAGAAGGTAGATCTACTGGTAGCATTTCCAGGATTTAAAATGTATCAGTGCCATGGGTGTGAAGCAAAATATGAGTTAAATATCAGAATTAGACTCTACATCTAACAGAAAGGATTGAAAAATAATTGCTCAGACTTTCTGCGTAAGTACAGCCTAGAATTTGGCTTCATTTTGACATTCTCCATTACTGACACTGGCTTTGGTTGAACTGGAGGAGCTGAATGAAGATAAACAAACTTGATTGATAGGCTTCAACTGGCTTAAAATCCTCCAGTGATTGCGTACAGAAAAAAAAGCATTTGTAGCTTCAACTATTCAGCAACTCTTATCAAATAACAGGTGCTACTTCTGTCTGTAAGCTTTTCTTCCTAAACTCCCATAAACTGTGGGTAAAATCCAGGGTTCTCTCCATTGAACATCAGTCAAGGTATCCATGGGTTTAAGATGTTACCTTGGGAACCTGACAGATATTAATCATTTCTTCAGCTGCTTTAGTCTCTCAACATTGCAGGAGTTCCAGGCTCCTTTCTCAGAGTTTAACAATTTGCCAAACTCCTTGCAGAGAGAAGTCAAAAAAAAACCATGTGAGTTTTTAAACATCATGTTAGAAAAATTTGCTGGTATTTGCACAGAAATCTTGGTCAGTGCATCACAGATGGTTGTGCTTTGAAGGGGGGCTGGGGGTGGGTGTAAGTGTATGGTGTATGAGGGAAAGGAATTCAAAGAACCAGCAGCAATTCAGCCTCATCCCTGATATGATGCTACAACCCCCTCACTACCCAAGATGTTTGTAGTGAATCTGCCCCCTAAGTACATGAACAAGTGTATGTATTTCAGAAAATCAAATTAATTTAAAAGTATTTTTCATAAAAGTCAGATGGAGCCAATACAAGAAATACACTAGAATTGTATTTGTATCTTTTTTTGTATCGTAACTATATTTAAAAGTAAATGGAACTAAGCCATTTCCCTTAATAATTTTCTGCTCAATAATATAGTGTGAGTATCAATGCATATATGGGTGACTCAAGACTTGTGTAAATGGGTACTTTCCAGTCAGAGCTTTATAATAATTCTCATAATTTAAATATTTTCCCCTGACACTTAGTAATTTTAAATGTAGCCTTTAACTGAATTTTTAAATTAGTAAGGGTTATACTTTAATTTCATTAATGATCCTGATAGTTTCTGAGTGATCCCATTATATTAATTCTTCTTTAACACTGAGTTATTTACTCTTTATTTCAGTAATTTTCTCTGGATAATATTGTTCCTTAGTAATTTGCAGCATCTAACTGATTCTGCTGATACATTAAAGAAGCAAAAAGAAAATTAAATTGCTGCTCATTTCAGTCAAATAAAATGCTCTTACCGATTAGTCTGTAGCTAAAAGAAATGTGGAGGGAAAATTGTTGCAAAAACAAAAAAAAACCCCTTTTTGTGATGAGTAAAGTCTACAACTACACATGAAAACAAAGTGCTATAGCTACAGTTTTACATCTCACAAATGCTGAAATAAATTAATAATGTCTTACATGTCTAAAATCTTAATGGCTTTTTAAACTCTTCATAAAAAGATCTCGACAGGTTTTATCCATGTTTACAATTTACCACCAGCTTGAATGTATAAAATAATGGAAATTTTAAAGGAAACATTGTATCAGGAGATTTTATACTTAAATTTGGAGCAGTTTCAAAGAGTCTGTAAATGCAGTTATAGTTTTAAGCCCCTGTGATTCGTAATGTGTATTCCTTTCAAAAATAATTTATGTAAAACAACTCCAGATGCTAGATATCTTTATACATTAGAAAAAAATAAGTGTATTGTAGACAGAAAAAGGCTTAACAGCAAAAAAAAAAATATTTATAGCAATTTTACTAATTGGAAGGAACAAATTTCATCACTGTATGATGCTGCTTTCAATAACACACATTACTAGGAATAGACTGTGGGCTACAGAGAGAATGAGAACATTCTCTTTCCTTTTTATGGAAAGGGATGGGGTGGTTTACATGGGGAAGATTCATAAAGACTGTGTCAAAGAAAAATTGATCCTGTGGACACTTTGGGGCAAATACAGTTTAGTTGCACAGCTTTGCCAGCTCAGGCATCAGGTCTCCCCTGAGATTTGCTCCCCCAACCATTTCCTCACTCCCAAACAGTGGTTTTGTTTGTGTGGCTGTCCCATTGGCCACCTACACATTTACATTTTTATTGTCACCCCTGTTCCACATGGAAATGCAGCTGTTCTGTGACAGAGAGCAGGCAATACAATAACTGCAGTCCAGTGTTCCTCTGGGGTGGGAAATACTGCCTTTAGAATGATGAGAGTTCAGTTACTCAAGGAGTCCGTCTTGTCCCTCACAGTCCAATTGCTCTGATGCTGCTTAAAGTGTTGGACTGCAGGCTGAGAGGATGCCCAATATGTAGCTGATAATGTCTTAACTTACATGATCTTCTAAAGATACAAATAGCTGTAAAAATATAGCAGTAAAGGAGCATCCAGGGGTACACTGCTAGCTTGCTGGCTTCTCCACTTGCATAGAGTTTTGAAGTTTGTTAATGATAATAGAAGTGAAAATTACTCCATCTGTTAGGAGAAATGTTTACTCCTCTGTAACAGGAAGCTTGCATCTCTCTGCAGCTTATTGTCAGTTTTACTTTGTCAGTTTTACATCAAGCAGCAGGAAAAAGAAAGCATAAAAATCAAAATGAGCTGAAAAATACCTTTCAAGCTGGTTTACGGAATAAGATATATTACTGAAAAGGATCTGCTTCCTTTGATGTTATCCAGCTCACCATACTATGCATAGTTTATGGATATGAGAGGTAGGTGATTCTTGGAAAAATGCATGTTCCTCAAACAATAACAATTTGAACAGGTTAATTCTAAACCCTCTAAAACTTAGACTCTGAAAACGTTGTATTATAATATTGACAGTAAAACACAAAAAACCCCAAACAGTCTGGGACATATCTAAATTTTGTCCTTGGGAATTTAGGTTGATACTGCCACAGAAATTGAGATAACAGTTTGCAAAAGAGCTGAGAAAAATGACCTTGAAAATCAGTTAAGGTCAAAGACCCACACACTTCAGGTTCTAACTTCTGCCAGAGGACTCCAGCTAAATGCCCAGATTTCCTGTAACACAGCAAAACTCTGTTATGCTTAAGGAATCTAGATCTTGCAGAAAAATCGATCTTCTGCTCCCTTATTGCTTTCCTTTTCACCTGTGGCTTTTTGGTCCATGTGGTTTCTTTCTAGGAAAAAAAAAATAGCAGATAGGAGAGTCTAAGTAGCCATCCTTTCTCTAGGATGAGGCTCACCTCTTCCCCTCCTGTTCTGTATCCTGCTATCCTTCAAAGTGAAGGAGTGGTGTCTCTGAAGTCTTTGTCATTTAGTAGCTGTGGGAATTGAATTCATTTTGCCTGGTGTCATAGACAACCCTTCTCATCCCAGCAGCTACAGCCTCCTAATTGTTTGGGTCTGTTCCCACCCCAACATGCCTGAGGAAGGGCAGTCGTCACCAAGAGACTGTGTGACCATAATAAGTTCACCTGAGCTGTGGGATATAAGTGCACATCCAGGCTGTGATCTGACTTGTGCAGGATGTGGGATTCAGGCTTTTGTTGTGCAGTGGCTGAATCCTGGTTTTGGAGGGAAGGGTGACCCTTCAGGCAGAGAGAAATGAGTCTGACTGAGCAGTGGACCAGACACTCAGGGAGCAGCACAACAATTAAGTGTCCTGGAGACTGTTGTCTCTGGCCCCTTTCCATAAATGCACATAAATATAGTTAGACATATGTAAGTGTGTAATCACTTAATTCATAAATAATCCCAGTAGCTAGGGGGCTTCAGTGCAGAAAGCAATGTTACTGTCCTCCAAATCCTGAATAAATACAGTGGGACTGTGACAGTGACCTTTATTGTTCAAGTCTTTGAGGGAACTTTTAGCATCTGCTATGGCATGTTGAATTTGTTCTACAGTATATCCTGTAATCTGGATCCTAAATCAATGCACTCACCTGTCCAGGGTGAGGGGACAAGTGTTAAGGTGTTCATAGGAAACTTGCAGACAAAACACATCAGTGCTTACAGGGACTTGGAGGGATTTTCTGGGTTGCACTTCAGAGCTGGGTCCCCACATGCCATGAGCTGCAGAAGCATTCAGTTGCCTCCACACAGAAGTTTAACCCTATTTTTGAAGTCATGTTCTGCTGACCTGTCTGCTATTCCAGAAAATTCTGGTATCTGTCTGTCCCATATCATATCTGACAGCTTTTGCCTCCTTTTCACTGCTAAATAGTTGAATATGCATTTAATACTTAATGCCTGAAAAGCCAGAGAAATCTTGATGCTGTGGTCTTTGAAGTCCTACTCTTGCCCACTTTTCATTTCAAACACTTGTCTTGCATGGGGGACACACAGATTGGAACCAGAAACAGCAAAAGTCCTGAGAAAGCTGCAACTAAACAAACATTTTCTGTTCCATGGTGACTTCTGTCTTCTCCTTTCTGTTCTATTTCATGTGTTAAGTCAATCCTGCTGAGCAGTTAATATTCAAAAGTTGATTCAATTAATATTGATAAAATTAGTTTCACAATTACTGATTTTGGATTTCACATGTGCATCACCTTTTGCAGGATAAGATCGATGCTCTTGTCAGAGCAAGGGATTCTCTCCTGTTTGTGATTTGCTGAATAAAGAATACTAGATGTCTCACCCATGTCCTTCTTTCTTAGCACTATTATTTTTAAAAGAAATTATTATGGGACCTGTATACTGGTGTTACCTGACAGAATTAAATACATTTAATGACTCTGTATTGGAGAAGTTTTACAATATCTGCTCATTATAGATTTACTGTCAGCTGTTATAATACAGCATTTCAATATTTCATTGTGTGCAGCTCCTGTGTGTTTGGAAAAAGCTATCTTATGAAGTAAGCAATGTATTCTGGCTGATATTTGAAAAAAATGAAAAGTCTGTGTTTTGGTTTTGATTGTTTGTTATTTTTGTGAGACCTCTCTAGAATCTGAAGTACATTTTGGGGCTTGAAGTATGCCTGAAATGCAATGGGTATAAGAAGAATTACTGAGTTCTCAGCATTAGTCCTGTCTCAGATTAGTTTGAAGTTTAGAATTTAAACAATATATTATCATATTTTGATGATTCCCACAGTAGAATGAAAATAAAAAGTGCTTAAAAACAAACATATACTTAAATTTTGGCAGATAAGTCCTTCTTAGTTAACACTTCACAGAAATTACTTGTATGTACTTGACAACGGCATACATTTTTCATAAATCTGATTCTTGTGTTCTCAGGGAAAATATAAGGAAAGAACAGCAAAAAGGAATATGACAAAGATGACATCTTGGCAAACTCACCAAACTTATTATCATCTACAGTAAAAACCAGGGATATCAGCCAGGCACATAACTTTAGGTCATTCTGTGCTATTTTTTCTCTTGATTTTTAGACTGTGGCCAAATTTGACAACTTTTTCCTTTTAAATACATGAATAATGTATTTAATGTCCCACCTATCTTCCCAATGAGACTGTTAAGTTCCTGTTACCTGTAACACAAATGATAGCAACTGTCTGCCCTGGAAATGAGCCTGGATCTTTTTCCATTTCACAGAAATACTGGTACTGGTGGTATTGCAACCCCCTTCTTCTCAATCATAGTACTCTCTGCTCTTAGTTTGTTTTATGTTATTAAAGTCAAGTTGGTTTTACTCCTATTTTTAAGACCTCACCACTGGTTCCTTAGTGGAGGTCACTCAGATCCCTTTCTTACAATACAGGATGTCCCTGTGTGTAATTAGTGCACTCAACATAATTTTGTTTTTCTCTGGCCTTATTTACAAATAGGACATTACCCCAAAAGCATTGTGGTACAATAACCCCTGGTACTGTGCTGTTGTCCAAGGGGAGCTGCTGCTGCCATTGAAATCATCAGCAGACCCTGTGTCCTCATTCTGCCCAGGGGGAAAGCTGCTGCTCTTAATAACAAGTGCTCTGCTAAGACAGACATATCCTAGAGTCCAGGATGTGAGAGGGACATCTTGTGTGTGACTCCAGAAGGAGCCCAGTATCAGGGACAGAAGGAGAAAAGACGGGTGTCTGGAAGGGTGTAGATCTTGCCATGTTGTGTCTTGTGCCAGAGCACACAGAATGTGGCACTGCTACACAGGCAAAAGGCTCATTCAGCAGCCATGAGGAACATATCCTTACTTCTCAGTTGGAAAAGCTCTTAAGGGTTTGCACCCTCCTCTTTTAATGATGTCCAGCTGTGGATTTAGGGGGCTTATTATATGGAAGTGTTGGCATTTAACAGCTGTGGTACAAACAGCACTGTTTATCTTGTTTCAGAATGGTCTGAATCTTATCATGCATATTACACAGATAGCAAATACTGCACATCAGAAAAGAATTTCCACTTTCTGTTGCATTTGGGTAATATAGTTTTTGCTGAGTTTATCCTGTCTGTTGCCTAACTTTTTGTAGCACGAAATTTACATGTTATGTAGGCGCTTTAAAACATCTCAATTTGTTTTGGTTTTGTTTTATTTAAAAGATATTTCAGATTGCCCAGACATATTTTTGTCCCATATCACCAGCAGGACTCTTAAGCTCAGAATATATTATTGTTTTCTTGATGTGTTATGTGTTATCTGACATCTGCTTTCTTCGTTGTGCCAAATCCTCCAAGCAAAATTTTGAAAGACCTGAAAGATATTTTTAGTAAACATCTTCTGGCAATAATGCTTAATTTCATCACTACTCTTAAAAATTTTGTCTGCATGATAATTGCTTGTGAGTTTCCATACGGTCTCTCCATTGGCATTTAGGATTTTTTTTCCTTTTTACTACACACCTCATGTAGCTGATGCCATAACTTTTAGAAAGATAGTTATAAAAAGGTAATAATCTCTGTGATTTCCATTCCCTTCAGGCCAACCTCCTGAACAGAAGAAAAACTAAATTGTTGACGCATGAGAAAACAAATACAGTGCTTTTATATGTACTGTAGTTTGAGTTTTTCTCTATAGCACTCCCTTAAAAACACGATTGCATAGTTATCCTAATTACATGGTTGCTGTCTGACCAGCAAAAGAAGAGTTCAACAAAATAAGCTTCAGCAATTCTCTGAAGACTCCATTGGACTTTGGTATTATTTTCTCCAGTTCTGACCTTAACCTGGGACTGGAAGTTATATGAAGACAAAAATAGACTCAAATGCTGAATACTCCAAATTTCCTGCATCAACAGATGTTTGTATGTTTGTGCTAAGACTTCGTTTTCTACAAGGCCAGCCTGAGTTTCTTTCCAGTGTCTCAGTTTTCCCATTCATAGACTGGGTTACTCACTAGTTTGAAATCTGGGGATGTTGAGTGTGTGTAAAAGTAAACAAGTATCATTATTCATGAATTTATTTCAGAGTTTAAAGGGTGCCATCTTCTACCAGCCTTTGCCTGGAAGTTCTTAGCTATGCAAGACTGTGGGAGCTGGTGTTTGCTCTTTTTTAATAGCTCACTTCCTTCTAGCCAAGGGACTGAATGGATTTGAGGCTCACAGGTGGAGCTCTAGGTCATTGAGGAAGAGGATTCTCTGGTCTCCTCCTCACACCAGGGCAAAGGAATACAGACTGGGGTCCCATTTCAGCCCACTGTGAGCAGTCCTGCTTCCAGATCCTGGTCTTATACAAGAAAGAACAGCTGAGTTCAAAAAGGTGACTCCACCTGCTGATTCATTTGCTTGTCTTTCACTTCATCTTCCCAGGAAATCTTGGCTCACATCAGATGCTGATTTTTTTTTCCTATGTTTTTAACACATCACAGACAGGAAAATAACTAAAAATGAATATTGGGGATGTGGCTGTGTGATCTTTGGGGTATAAGCAAGAGACCTGACCCTGTGCTTTAGGAGAACCTGGATCTGTGAATGTATGAAAGGCAGGGACAAGTGTGAGCCATTTCCTCTGTCTCTCAGCTGGGCACACAAGTGTGAGCTCAATACCACGCTGAAATGACTTTGCTCTCAGAGTGTGGGCAGACCCTGCTCTGCTCCAAAGACACAGCAGAGACTTGCCTTGTAGTCTGAGGGGAAGGCAAAATTCTATTAATGTAAATTAAACTTTCACATTTTCCATTTCAAGCACACAAGAATTCAAAGATCTCCAGAATCCAGACAGTTCGATTTTCTTCCAGAATATAATTTTTCACTTCTCTAGATTTCTATACCACTTTATTAAGAAATAACTAGGAAGCAGGGAGAAGACAGAAGCAAGTATTTCAGGAGTGATATACTCATGAAAATCATATAGATAAATATAAGTAAAGCTGGACTGCTTCACTTTTAAGTCAGCTTCTGAGTCAATGGACATAACAAGGCTCACTCTCTCCTCAGGGGAACTGTGGGCTGCAAAGTGAGAAGGGGCTGTGTGGGTATGTGTGTGCTGGAATCTGAGGTAGTGAGAAAAGAGAGATGCCTTGTTTAATAAACATATGCCAGAAGTGTGAAAGCTGCAGTAATTTGGTTTCTAAGCCCTACCCACATCTCCAATTCACTAATTGTCTCTTTCATATGGATATAGGCTTGACCTTGCAGGCTTTTAGGCTTCAAGTGAACAGGGTCACTCAGGGCCCAAGCCACCGCTCAACCTCCCCCACACATACCCCAGTTATATCTTTTTACTATCTCTGCTGGACACCGCACCTTTCTGTAATTATAAATGTCTGCTTTCTGTCACTTCAAAGGTTTCCCAGCACTGGGAGTCCTTCTTCAAAGACTTTACATTGCTGAAGAACCTCTGTCATTGACAGGAGGTCCGTCTTTGAAGTTTTTCATGCCATTTATTGATTTCCCCTTTTTAGGATGTTCATATTAGAAAATATTTCACTGTGTTTGAAAATCTGTATATTTTTATGTTGTTGAGGGGTTATCACTTTGAAGAAACAACACTGTTGCAGCAGTGCCTCCATATGAAGAAATCTGATAGTGTATCTGCTGTATACTTTATGTCCCTTCAAGGTTTCATTTTAAGAAACATCCTCTCTTTGTTTCTCTTCTAATTGTAGATCTCTTTTAAGTATTTAAGTCAGTGGGAAATTGTAGTACCTATGTGAACAGGCCTAATCTAATGGTCCTATCCATGTGCTAAAGACTTTTCATGTGCTTAATATGCTATTGATTTAGCGATGGAAAAAGTGAAAATACTAACTAGTTTTAATAAACGAAAACAGTGCATGTCTATTTAAGCAACAGCTGTTTGGTAGTGTTGTGTTCCCTTAAGCCTGAATTTTCTATGTTTGTACATAAAAGTACAAAATTCTACAAATTAAAACAGGAGGATGTTTTGGTTTCTTTCAGGTAGCCTTCATTAACTCTTTGCTAAATTGCTAAAAGGATTTGTGTGCACACCCGCTGTCAGCTCAGTGTAAACTCACCCTCTCAGCATAAACTTCTTGGAGAGTGATGTGAGCAGGCTGGACACTCATGTGTCCAGCAAGTTCATGGAAGCTGTTCTGGAAATTCAGCTGAGGCAAATAGTGAACACCTAATGGGTAGGAAGGCCTTCAATGCTTCAGCTCTTTCTAAAGCACTCTCTGATTGTGTTCTAATGGGCAATTTTGATAGCTCACATTTTTGGATACACAGATCATGTTAATTTTTTAGAAGAATCTGTCTTCTGGGGATTTATTTATTTAATTTTTTTGGGGTGGGAGTGGTGCAGAGAGTTTTTCTGGTTTTTCTTTTCATTTTGGTTTATCTTGAATCCCTTTATTTATTTCAAGGTTGTAGGTTCTTTTTATATATATATACCTTGAGAACTGTTGTCATTATCTGCCAAATGTCTGAGAAAATTAAGGAAGTTTGGAAATTTCAAAGGAGAAATGCCTTAAACCAGCTGCCACTTTGCTCATTTCAACCTTTGACACTATGAAGAGTTTCAAGGACTTGTCTTCTGAAAGTGTTTACCTTGTGAGGTGGCTTCCTGGGTACGGTAAGTTCACATTGCTCATATAGTCTTAAGGGGAAACTTTTGACCTTGGATTACTTCAAAGATCTGCCAGATTCTCTCTCTCTCCCCCATTCCCGCCCCCCCACTTTGCCAGCTCTTCTGTCTTTGCACATAGGTTAATGCTGGCCTTTTGTTCTTTAGGATCAAAAGCTAGTATTGCCTTATTCCTTGTATGCCCTAAAATGCCATCATCTGTTCTGATCCATGGAAAAATGATGAAAATAAATGCCTGGGGTATACACCCAACTGAACAGAGCATTCTTGAAGAGCCATAGTGTGTTTTAGAACAAAAACCTGCTTTCCCTTAGTGATGAAGTTGGCACTAAGTATGTCTAAAGGCTGCCTTCCACTGTGTCACTGGGCAAGACTGCAGCGGTTCATTTTGTCTCAGAGCTGTGCTGTTCACACTGAGCTGATCTCTGTGGGCATGAGAGATCTGACAGTTCTGTACTCACCACACACTTGGCCCTGCATCAAATGCGCTGTGAACCTTTTGTGTGAGGAAGCATCAGCTCTGTCATGCCCGTGCACAGAACACACTGGCAGTGCCATGGATGCATGGGTTGCATATATGATTTGTGTTTACCATCCTCCCTACCCCATGTTCTGTATTTCTGTGCTGTAGAGGCAAGCCATGCAGAGCAGACATTGTCCTTGCCCCTGGACTTGTATCCATGTTTCCAGAAAACTAAAGACTTAGCTGTGCCGTGTCACTGAGGAGTGAATGACTGAAGTTGTAGGTTTACCCAGAACTCATTGCAAAAGTGTATGTGTTGCCAAAACACTTGGAACTGTCAGGTATGTTTAAAAGAACACACTGCTTTGAAAATGCAGAAAGATATGTTTTATGATATGTACAATACCTGGGCAAAGAGCCAAATATTTCTGCCTTTTTTTTCCACAGTTTTAAAAGACCCATTTAAACCTTGAATATGGAAAAAAGCCTCAGGGAAACTGGCTGATGTGATAAGTGGCATAGAGCACCCACATACAAGCATGTCGTAAGGATAATAGAAATAAGCTTCAGTCAGAAACCCTCAAGTTAATGTCCTTATACTGCAGCAAATATTGTCCAAGTCTGTATTCTGTGGCTGCAACACTCCTATTTGGAGTCGTGATACCACGGTCTCCCATTCCTTTTGTCATATGGAAAAATGATAAAGTTACCAATGGATTTTCAGTTATGTGCAAGCCACGCTCCTTAACAATGACTGAAGAAAGAAATTCTAAAGGTACTCTAGTTAGTAAAATAAAAATCCAGCTCCTCTCCTGGAGACAGGCAATCTACAACAGGAACCATGTATCATCATGTTATTAGGATAAATTAATTCAGACCAAGAACCTGATGTTGCCTAGACTAAATAAATTTTACTTTTTATTTGGGTCACACCAAGAGAATATCCTAACTTTTTGCTTAGAGACAGGAGCTTACTGTTCACCACAGCTGCTTTAAGTGCTTCATATCTCTACAGGAATAATTCAGAAACCTCTATTGAAACTACCTGCAAAGTTGCTGTTCATGAAGCTATCCTGATTTCCAGCTCTGCGTTACTAAGATAGCAGACTGACTTCTTTTGTAGCCATCTGGAGCTGACTTCTGTTGTTCATATACCAAGTTGAGCTGGTGCTGTGGCAGGCAGGGAAAGAGTAACTTCTCATCTTCTTGTACATGTTTGTCATGTTCCAGCTGAGACTTCCCTAACTACATTTTCTGGATATTATCCAAAAGAGTTTGCCAATTTATGGAATTTTTACTGCTTTACTACTACTCTTCCTAATTAAGTTATCCATAATGCTTGATAAGACTTCTACTCCTTTAGTGTCTCCATATGGATCCAAAAGGACACTTTCCCTTTCAATTAATGATCTGGGCTTATGTAGTGCACAAGTACTTGGTACTGCTGTACAAAAGAAAAGATCAACTTTTCTGTGTCATTAATGTTTTTATAAGCTTTGATTACACTAACTTTTAACAATGAAGGAAATTTATGTAAATGAAACAATATATTTTTCCTTCTAATGAGATGCCATTGATATTTCTTGAATATTGAGGAATGAAGAAGGAAAAAAGTTTGGGATATATTATCTATCCCATATGTTTACAGCTTTCATAGAGTAATTATATAAAGGATGGCTGCTTGTAGTGCTCTCCTCTGTGCATCATTAATGTGATACTTCTTGTCACTAGATTTAAACTGTAGCATTGTAAGACAAACATCCCCCTTCAGCTGCTTCCATTATACTGCATACAATTATAAAATGAAAGGGGGATGTTGTACTTTATCTCTTTATATATTATAAAAATAATGAAGAGGATAATTATCAAGGCTGTAGTGCAATTTCATGGCATTGCTGTCAGTTACAAACTGCTTGAGCTGCATTCCTTTGGTATAAAATGTCAAGAAAACCCCATGATTGAAATATAGTCATCTAATTAATTTCCCTCTATTATTACTTTCATGGGCTGTGTCTGTGCAGAACACTTGCTGGTGGTTAATAAAAAGAAAATGAAATGTAGACAGTCCAGTTTTAGCTTTTAAGTTCTGAGAACCTTTCCATGCCCAACCTTTCATTGTGATGATAAACACAAATTAGCAGACTTAAAAAAAAAATCTGAAACTTTGTCTGGCATTCTGTGAAGAGCCTTTGTTGAGTGTCTGTTTTATCATCTGTTTCTTCACCCGTTCAGTTCAAAGCTGTGTTTTTATTTGAAACCTTCCCTGTCTCGCCAGTTTCTTGGTTTGAACAGTTTCTGCCATAGCCATAGGGTCCCATGTAGTCTGAAACCCTCTTCCTTCTTTACACCACTGACCTTAACGTTTTGCAACTTTTTATAATCCTAAAGATGTCCCTGGGCCTATATACACCAATAGGAACAATGCTGTTTGCATGACTGCCAGCCACTTTCTTGATTTTTGCTCACTGAAATTGCATTAGGAAAAATACAGAGATATCTCCATCCAGATTTATCACCTTATTTTGTTTTTAACATTGAAAAGCAGGCAGATTAGATGCTGCCAGTGAGTGGTAGCTAGCTCCTGCCTGAAGGTGAGCACTGGCTTCTACTTGAATATCTTGCTATTAAGAAACTCCAGAGCGCTCTATGAAAATTTATGCAAAGAACTAAGAACATGGACACCATAAAAGTAGAAACTAAAAGATAGGTTGCAGTTTTTATTTGGAGAGGAAAAAAATTTGAGGGTAAACCCTCGTGTTTTAAATTGATGGCACTCTTCCCAGTTTTGCCCTTGACCAGATGTTCTTACCATACTTCTTGCCATTTTGAATTTCTTGGTTTTAAGAGAAATCATGGTCTTAAAAACCACTGAAAAAGTTCATTAGCATTGATAAGTTCTGCTTTGCACAGATGACACTGCCTCCTGCAGGCTGAGCTAGAAGTACCAAATATAATTATGGTAGACCATAAATAATGAATATGCCTATCAAGGCTTTGCAGGATTGCTTGTGATGTGAACATGAAACATCCTGAGAATGGGAGAGGCATTTGCTTGGTATCAGCTGTTTAATTATCTGATTTATAGAGATGGAGTTGAACCTGGGCTTGGGCCATGCAGGACATTCCTTAATTCTGGATGTTTGTGCCTGGGTGGGTTTAAGTTGTCTGGGATAGACCTCTCTGCAAAGAAATCAAATGCTGGTTTTGTCTCTCCACTGCTGTTGCTGCTGTGCTGTAAATCCTCTGAGTTCTTCTGAAGTCACTGAAAGAGCCAGCTGTGTACCTAGAATGGTTGGCAGCATGGCAGGGAGCTGCTGCCAGGTATTCCTGGTACGTTTGGCAGCTCAAATGAGGAATGAGTTAATATCTTTTTCCAGGGCTCAGTGTTGCATTTAAGCAGAACCCCACACTGGAGGGAGCTGCATCCCTTCAGTCATATTGCCTCAAGGACTCATGTCTCGAAATGCAGAAGCCCTATTAGGTGTCCTGGCAGCCCAAAGTAGTTGTCACTCTGCTGCTCCACTTCAGGGGATGAAAAATCTTTCTGTTCATATTGTCAGTCAATTCTGGTAGCCAAAACATTGGGTAAATTTCAGCCATGGTCCTGCTTTTCCATCCTTCTTCTGTCCTGCATTTATGTACCACAGCAGAACGACATAACAATGGATCCTGCTCCCTTGCTATTCTTTGATGGTATGTATATAAATCTGTGGGACATCTGGATGTCAGCAGGTCTTCAATTTGGACTGTGCAAACAGTGAAAAGTGTTAGATATCAATTGGAAGAACATAATTTTAAAAGGTCATTTTCTTGCTAGGTCCATAAACGAAAATGGAAGTGTGTAAATGTCCATGTTATTTCCTTTTTATTTTATATGATCCACTTATTCCAGTGACTGGAAGGAACCAGAAGAATGTAATGTTTCAGAGGAAAGTAAAATTATCATGAATAGTTACAGAATAAATTGACCTCAGAGAATTTTTTTTCTCTGACATTCAGGAGACAGAACAGATTCTCATATGAAGCTGGTTTCTTTCTCAAACTTCCTACTGTCACAATCTAAAGGTATCTTCATGTTGCATTTCAAAATAGATTGTGAGAGCGTTACTAATTCTGTACAGGCCAAATATTTGCCTTGGTTGAACTAGTAGATATCTGGAGTCACCCCATTGTAGTTGCTTGAGTTACTATGTTTGAAGACACTGCTTACACTTGAGTGATGGGAAAAAAAAATAAAAGCCCCTAATTGCAAAAGGGAAAACTAAAGCCCTTTTAAATCTTAGGCAGGGAGATTTGGTAAGAAACTCAAAAAGGAAAGGAGTCCAGCTTGTAAATACAGATTAGGGTCTGATTTGACAGTGCATTTGGAAATTCACTGTATAGCCCATCATAAAACAAATCCCCAAACCAGTGAGTTTATATGGAATGATTCCTTGATTTGAGCATAGTATGGTGTTTGCAAATGACTGTTCTGTGTATTGTGCTTTGCCAAGCTCATTTTGTATGATCTTCAGTGTGTTAAAGGCTTAAAGTGCTTGGTCATTATTTTTATCTCAGGGAGTCTGTGGGTTTTACAATCTGCATTCCCCTTATGAACTCTCCAAGTCTAATTTCTTTGCTTACCTTCAACTGAGGCATTTCATAGTTATACAAATATGTGTTTATCTCTTTCTCTGCTTGAGGCTGTTCTAAACTGCCAGGATCTCATGGAGGGCTAGTTTCAGTAATGTGAATGCATCTGCAAAGGTGGCAAGGGATGGAACAGAGGAAGCATTCTGTAATGCTTTTGGGAGTGAAGAGAATACTAGTGAAAAACAGGCACAGGAATGCCACAAAAGCCAAAGATGTCATGTACCTCTGACAAATTCTGCATAAATTTCTATACAGACAGACTCCCTGTTGTCCTGGCATGGAAAGCTGGTTATTTGCAGGACTTGCTCTGTGTATGTAATTTATAATAAAAGTCACTGTCTAAACAGCTCTCTTGAAGCTATTTCTGTTTCTTCTGATCTCAGCTTACACAGTGATTCTCTTTGTGGATTTGCTTTGCAGTTGTCTATTTCATTGATTCTATTTTCCTTTTTTTTCCTCTGAAATTGGGTGCTTTTTCTTTCAGATACCATTAAATGTCTTTCCTTGAGAATGTTGGCTGCTTTCAATGTGCCGTTGGATCCAATTGCTGATACCCTAGCTCACCATCTGGCACTTGATTTTTTCCTGCCCTTGTGTTCATGAAAGAATAGTTTGTCAAAAATGAAAATAAAAAGAAAGAATTTGATGTGTTACGGATAGCTTTTCTGGAATCTCTATGCAAGCAACTGGCGAGACAGCTGATCTGGTTTTGTTTATATTGTTTTGGAACAATCTCTATGTATCATTTGGTTCTCTTACTTACTTAGGACCAGTTTAGACAAATAAATAACCCCTTTAAACTCAGTGATACAATTTAAATATGTGAATAATATTTGGCTTTACATAAGTAGGTGCTCAAATGAGGAAGAACTAAGGAGGAGCAGGTAGGAGCAGGTTTTCCCTCTCTTCCATGCATATATACAGCAAGGACTACTGCAAAGGTTAAATAGAAAAAAAAAAAGCTTCCTCTTGGTGCACCAGAAGGGTCCAATGGAGTTATTTATAGTGTAAAATCAAGTCAGTACTTCTTCACTCTGGAACCTTTGCTACTTTAGATTTTTTGTGTTTGTTGCTTGGGATGCAGTGGTCTGTAAACAAGCTAAAACTTGCAATTTCCATGACCTAAATTAAAGAAGCAATTTAAAAGATTGAGGCAATATTTGAATACAAAGGTCAGTATAGATATAAAGAAGAAAGAGTATTGTCACATAGCTTTCATTTGGAAATTATTGGTGTGTTGGAAAAGAAATGAGAATGATCCACTACTAAAGCAACAGGATAGTGAAATTGTCCAAATATTTGAATTTTTGCCATACCTTCATACAGGGATAGAGCCCATATCCAGGGCCTGTATTCATTCTTTAATCATTATGACATTCAGACCAAGAAACCTGATAGGAAACTTCCTCACAAGAATGACTTTAAAAGCACAGCACTAGGTGTAGGATAGCTGCAGATGAGGAAGGATGTCTCTCCAAGTTCAGCATCATTTTAATGCTAAACATGTTGCTTCTCTCACCAACCTCACTTGGCTGCATTGCCTGTGCTGCTATGCTACAGTTGCCCTTAATAAATACAAATAAAATTAGACCCTTGCCTGTAAAATCTGAGAGAGCTGTAAAACTTCTCTGCTATTTCTTTATAGCATTTCCATTCTGATTATAATCAAAAACTTAAAGATAGAAGAATTTTGAGGGGGGTTTTTTGTCCCAGATGGTTTGAAACATTACAAAATACAAGGCTGGAGTCTGGTATTGCTGCAGTCCAGGTAAAACAGCAGGAGCTATTGTAATACAGTGAGAAGGATTCAATAAATCTGAAACTGTTACAGCAGCAGTGGGATATTTTCAACATAATTCCTATTTCTTTGGGAACAATTTTGTAATTGAAAGTATTTATTTACAAAGAAACAGAGAAGTAAAAAGTGGTAGTGTTTTCAGTTCTTAACTAGTAATCATAATCTCGTTCAATTCAGGGTAGAACAGCTACAGTAGCACAGGAGAAACACAAGATATTAAAAGGGTTTGAGCTGAGAATACTGAACATCTTGTATTTCTAATTGTATCCATCTCGTAAATGAACAGAAACTCTAATTGACAAACTTATTACAAGAATCACAAAAAGCTGTCTTATGAGCCTTAAATAGACAAATGTTATTTGTAATAAATCAAATTCATACTATTAGATTGGTGAAGTGAAAAGACATCCATCAGCAGAGCTTTCTGTAGCTACAGATGTTGAACATGTCAATATTTTCTTCTGTTAAGGAGCCTTTTAATGACAATTTTCCTATGCTGAATTCTGTTTATGATAGAAATCAATAGACATGACATGATAGAATCAACATCAGTCCATTCTTAGAATATTACAGAAAGAAATTTTAGTAGTAAATTTTGATGAATTATTGGTTAACAATATATCTTGTCTTAAATAAACTTCAAGATCAAAGGCTGAGGAATTTATACCAAAATAATACTGGGAGCAGGGGCTGGATGTTTCAAGACAATGAATGTATTGTGAGAAATATTAGACAACATCCTAGACCCTAGCCAGACACAGGAGAGATTGGTAAATGCTATGCAAATCATCCCATGACCATTACAAATAACACTGAAAATACATGCTAAGCAATAATGGCACTTATTTTGAAACATATCCCAAACTGATTTTGATTTCTCCCTAGAGCAAAAAATGTAGAGGTTGAGTGGTGGGACAGTGCCCCCCGTATGAAATGTGGAAGAGGAAAAGAAGTGGAAAATTTATATTTATTTCATATAAATATCTTGTATGCAGTTTCACAAAAAGTAGGGTATTACACAGCCTTGCTATCTGATCATTACAGTTCTCAAATACTGGGCCAAATCACAAGTGGAGTAGGATTTGGGTAAACATATTTCACTGTTTTATTCTGCCATTTCCTGAGCAAAAAGGAGGAAACAGGTTTTTCTGATAAGGTTATACTTCCCTTGAGAAAATGGAAAGACTTTTTTAAAAAACACCAAACAAAAAGTACCCCAGAAACAGACAGAAATAGAGGTTTGATTATGTCTGAAAGGAGAGCAGTAGTAGACTAGAGAATTGGTATTCTCATTCCAGTTTAGGAAGACCTGACACCACCAATTCCATCCTTCATTTTTAATAGTGCTGTCGAGTCACTGCCTAGGCATATCATTCTTTAGTTTAATTGCAATTCATCACAAAAAAACTGTGAGATCAGTGGTATTTCTAAACACACAGACTGGAAAAAGTACCCCAACAAATTAGCTAATTATGATGCGTGTTTGTCCAATTTCAGCATTTCACACTTTGCAAAAGAGTGGGCAAAGTCTTATCTACCATGTCAGCCTCTACTCAGTACAATCCTTAAATCCAATAAACTTGGATGCAAATGTGACTAAAATAATTTTATAAAGGAAAAGCTATTAAAAGAGCTTACTCATTGCCATTCAGCTGAATCCTGTTTACACAACAACTCTATGTGTTCAATTACTTTAAGAAAACCATCCTAGAGCAATGTGAGAATTGGAACTTGTCTATAGTTTGATTTGCTCCTGGAGTCTGGGGTAGAGCTATTCCTCCCGCACGGATTACAGCCTTTTTACACATGGAAATTGAGCAGAGGAGATTTCACAATAGCTCCCCTTGTGGACAAATTGTTTTGGAATAAAAGATACTTTAGTCTGGAATAATTAGTGCAGCAATTATTCTAGAACAGAATAAGTGCACTAATTATTCCTACAGTGTCTACACAGGGACAAACAGAAAGCTATTGAAGAATGGCTTATTCTGCAATAGCTATTTTGGCCCATTTCCTCATATAGGCAAATCCTATTGGTGTTGTCAGCAGGTAATGAGCGTATAGATGGAGAATGTGGATGGATTGCATTAATGATCTCTTCCCATTAGTGTTTCTTTGTGCTTCACTTTTGTGTGTTTGCAGAGTTAATTGCTTAAAACTCCCTCTTAAGCCAGACACATTTCTAATCCTAACTTCCCAGTTCTTAACAGAGACCCTTCAAACTCTTTTGTGGGTGATCCACCACCAGCCAGCTGAGCAAATCCATGCTCATATCTGACTGTAAAGTTGTTGATTTTCATTGAAATGTATTTGTTTTTCTGGTAGGTGTTAAAGTTGGTGCTGCATTAAAGACCATTTATGCGTTTTCCCCCAGGATTGCTTTGCAAAGTAGTTTTGCAATCATTTGAAAAGCCACTGGAAAATTCACCCTTGTGATTACTGTTTCAAGGAGACAGAAGATCTACCTGTGTAGAGAGCTGAGGGAATTACTTACTGGTGGAAGGGTAAGAGAAATGTCCTTTAGATTCCAAACTACATTTCTCCCTTATAATAAAACAACACTTAACATTCACGCAACAATTCATTACCTTAATTTCTGAACTAAACATGTTTTCACACAGGTTACATAGCCATCAGTATCAATATTAGTGTCTTTGGCTTACTCTGCATGAGCCCTGTTACATTTGGAAGTGCATGTTTTCCTGAAAGAAACAGTTGTTCCTCCACTGGCATGTGACATTTGAGGCACATCTCTCACTTGTTCTCTTGCCAAAGGGTAGAGAAATGCCCTGGTGGGACAGGGAGGAGAGGGGATTCACATCAGAGATTCACCAGGCACACAGAGAAACTAGTATTTACTTTCAAACTGAAAATAAAGATAGTTTTATGGAAATTTTTCAAAAATTTTACCTATTTAAGTACCTAGTTTGAGCCTTTTTAAGATGATCTCCAACTCTACCTATGGGAAAGAAGAGACAAATAATCTCTGTCTATTTAAAAAGGAATCACCAGGCAAATGCAGCGGACTTTGTCTAAGCTCTGCATAGGTTCTGTTTATGTAATTGTAGAAACTGTAGCCTGTGTGGAACTGGAAGGAAAATAAACTTCAGCTTTCCATTCTCATGCCAACTTACTGTATAAACTTGGGCAGCTCGTTCAGCCTTTTGGGGCCTCAGTTCTGCATACGTGCAGTGGGCTAAAGATACAACCCATAGCTGAAGCATTGCATTAGAAAGGGTTTAGTAGATTTACAATCAAATCTGTTATGGGGAAGTCTAGCCCTTTAAAAGCAGGAAAGCTGCAATATGAGATGAGTGAGATGCTGAGGGGGATTGTTCTATAGCAACTGAGACCTGTGTGCAATCTATGCATGTGCGTTAATGCTTATTTCATTACAAAAAGCTGTTTGAAAAGTACTATTATTAAGACCCATGAGAAGATAGTCTGGAAGATAGGGATGTACCTGTTCATCCAGACAATATGTCTTTTAAAAACGCTGCCCTCAATGAGTGAATTTCCCTACTAAATTGAGTACTACATTCCTGGTTAAAATCAGGTTCTCTGTTCATAACCTTTTGTTCCAATACTGTGTCATAAAACTGTAATTTAGGTGATGCTAGCTTGCAAACATGAGTTTAGCAATGTGCCCATACTATGATTTCAATAGAGAAAATTCATCACTGGTGAAGTGCAGCCTCTCAAATGAGATGGTAGGTGATAATATTTGGAAATCTGTTTTCATGTTAAGAAAGGGGGGCATACAAGGAGAAATTTCTTTGTCCCTCTGTTATTATGCAGTTCTGCTTCTCTTTCCTTTCTGCAGTAACAGTGGAATAGGATGCAGATGGGTCTATAACTGGAAACATTCTAAAAATACCCTAAAATTCCAGTGCCAAGCACAGGAAAAAATACCTTATTTCTCTTTATTGAGAAGTAGAGAAATGAGCTGTTTGGTTCAACAGCAATTTGGGCAAGAGAAACTATTCTATCATTAGTCTGATTATCTGAATAAAACTATAGGAATATATGCTGTACTATAGAAATATAATATCTTAAGGACACAATGCCACTTTGTCACTAAAACCTCAAGACACTCGTTGTGTTTGCAGCTGCAAAAATGCTTATAGTTTGTCCAGCTGAAGTAACATTTTGAAATACAGCAAACCAACAGGTCCTCTGGTGAAACGCCTCTTCTGATTTGCAACGGCAAACAAAAATCCAAACAACTGAAGATTGGTTTGTATTGCACCCACAATTTAAGGACCTGGTCTGATCTTTGGTACTCTACTTCCATCCAAATCTTATATGATTCTCAAGGAACAATATCTTTCTGTATTTTTGTCATTACATGCACCCAAATCCTATCTAGGCAAGTGCATAGGTTTAGACTTTCTCTGTAGAATCTCACTGAGTGAGATGAAAAAATTTTGCAGTCCCCTGTGCAGTGTCAGATATATCAGGGATTTTCAAGGTTGGGATCCTCTCTGTGTTGGGGACAGCTCTGACAAAAGAGGGAATTAATTTTACTCTTCTCCTGTAGGAGTTTGCCATATGCAATTTAATGTCCCAAAGTATTCTAGATGCTGTAAGTTAATCCAGGTACTTAAAAGATTAAACATAGGAATTTTTAGATGGCAGTACAGCAGAATCAAGGGAACAGAAGGTGGCTGACAAGAGGAGGAAGGAAAAGATGCACCCTCATTATTTATAATGAAGAGAAAAGCTGCAAATTTAACCAAGTGTTTCCTATCCCATGTGTTCTTTTTTTATTGCCCTCTAAGTGCAAAAATTGTTTATAGTTGGGTCCCCAGCTGGAACATTATTTAAGATCTCAGAGAAGAGACAAGAGTTGGACTCCAGGATATTCTTAGGTGTGAAGCTCTCTTCACACATGCCTCATAGGTGTGAAGCCCTACCAAGCAGTCATGGGAATGTTTTCTCACTCCCCTTTCTGGTAACGTTACACATTTTTATACAATCAGGCCTTAGGGTGCCACAGATTCCTTCTTCATGATGCTGCTGAGCTCAGCAGTGCTGTTTTGTTCTGAATGAGTTTTAACTTGGAGAGAGGGAGGCTGCAGAACAGGAAAAAAAATGTGACTTAGAGCATCATGAGCCTTGTGGGAAACTTCTTTCCTAAGAGCTGTGAATGATCAAAAGATCAGAAGTTGCTTTACCTACCTAATGATCTGTAGAGTCTGGAACAACAGAAGAGAGGGGATTTTCTCCTTGCAGAACAGAAGTTTTTATTTGAAGTGATAAAATCTCTGGTTGTGTTTCCTTTACTGTGGGCAGCACTGGTGGGCATTTCACTGTTGCCTTTCTTTGAATTTATAAGGTTTGTACTACCTTTTAAAATAACTATCAGTTATGGAAATAAAGCAATGGGGAAGCTGTTTTTCAGTTTGAAGGGGGTTTTTTTGTTGCTGTTCTTTGGAGGTTTTGTGTGTGTGTGTATGTGTGTGTGTTTAGGAAGAAAAGAAAAGGAAAAGGAGAAATCTATTCTGGAATGAGCAGGCAAGTCATGTTATGCAACTCAGGGAATGTGGACCTTATCCAATTTATGTAATGAACTCAAAAGTTGTTTTGGTTTTGACAGACCCACAAATTTAAAGCAAGGCAGGGTCAGACTTTCATAAATTATTTTCTTATTTTTACAGGGATTCTCAAGATCTTTGTGAAAAACTTATCCCATTAACTACACACACCATTCTGGCTGAAATCTTGTACAGACTTGGCCAGTTTTTAATATGGTTTCACTAGAGATCCCATTACCTGAACCTAGTAGTATTAAAATTAGGGAGAAAAAAATTATTGAACATATTTAGTGTGAGACGGCGAGTATAATTTGAATCCTCCCAGCCTTTGAACTCAGTTGCCTGCTGTGCCACTGTAGGTCCATCTCTGGTGAAATGAACCTGCCCTGTTGAGTTCCCGTGTAGCAGTAGTGCTGCAAGTTAATCCCTCTGACTCTGCCCTGCCATGGTATGGGAAGTACCACAGCTCAGATGACAACCTGATAGGGGATATTTTTTCCCATAACTGTTTGCACTGCACATAAATATACTCTAGGAGTATTTATGTGCATGTCACTGGAAGTTGTCATAAAACAAGGTGAGACAGTATCAGGAAGGCTGAGAAAACCCAGCCTAATGCAAACTGGTGGTCCTAATGCATCCCAGTACTTTACTAAATTTTCCTAATACAAAGGTCAGGTCTCTCTGAGTTAGATTTGGATCATTTAAATTCATAGCTTTGGGTCAGACCTATGAACAATTCTCTTTGTGTTCAGGCAAAATTCTTTGTTTCTGTATCTTTAGGACAGCATTTCGAGATCATTGTCCAAAGTAAAGGGACAGATTCTGCTTTAAATTGCATTGGTTTAGATTATTGGTTTAGGACTGTTGAAGATAGTGCAGTTGCTCCAGTTTTACACTGGTGCAGACGTGCTGAAGTCAGCTCGTAAACAACTTAGATTTGTGTGATATTCTCTGAAGAATTCGTTGGTGTAATAGTCTACATCTACACTAGGAGCCTGGGAGCCTGTCCTTGGCCACATCCCAGCTCCTCACTGGAGCAAGACCCTGCTACTTGCTGTCCTTTCTCCCCTCCTTTTCCTTGGACAGGAAAGCTGGGGAATGTGTGCTGGATGGAGCTGAGGCACATTTCGACAGCTGCTTGGTTTGATGAAGAAACACTGAAAACCTCAGGGCACAGGATGGCACACAATGGCACATGCTCAGAAATGTAGCCATACAATGACAGCTTGTGGTAAAACTTTATGTGAAGTGCCTGGTCTATGAAGTGCAGACAGCTTGGCCATTGTGTTTCTTTTAAAGCCTCTGCAGCACATGTAGCAAGAGGAAAACATCAGCTCTGTGAAAGAGTGAAGGTGGGAGAGGGAACTGCCCACCCAAGGTCAGACTTTCCTTTCTGAGCTTTGCATGTGGCAACAATTCCTTGGTGACTGGTAATTTCCTACGGAAGATTCCTCACCTGCTGTCACCTTAGCCAGGGAACAAGTAGTGCCTTTAGGTATAACTGACCATGCCAAGCAGTGCAGGCTCAGTGCAATTGCAGACAAAACTTGTAAATAGACATTTAGAAAGCTACTAATTAAATCCATAACCTTATGTAGAGTGTAGAACTGCAGATGTGTGCATAACAACGTATTTTATGTTGCCTGACTTGTCCAGAAGTAAAGGACCAGTTGAATACAGACCATGCAGAGGGTTGTGCAGCTGGTGGGAGCAAGATTACCTTGGCAAGTTATGGGGAAAGAAAAATGAGCACATAATGGTGAAAAGCTAGCAAAGAGTTTGGCTGTGATACAGCACGAGGCTGCTCCTCCTGACTTGGAAACTAAAGTGAGGCTAACTCCACTTCTGCAGTCCCAAGGTTGGAAAATGGATGAGTCTGTATTAAAAATGATCTTCCCCATGATGTCATGTCTTGTTTTCTCTCCTCAGCACTTAAATATATTTTACGGAGAATATAACTCCTCTCATGTGTTTCATTTGCCCAGTATTAAATAATCTTCCAAAGAATTTCAACTTTGTTAATGTTTCCTCAAAACATCTCCTGATTTCGAAGGCCCACTAAGTCCAGATCAGTGCAGGGTAGGCTGAGATAGGAATGAGTTTCACACTAAGTGCAAAGTGTTTGTTCTAAGTGCAGATGGTTCCTGTTAAACTTCATGAAAACCTTAAGTAAACTATGTTTTATTCCATAGGCATGAACAAAATCTCAGTGAAGCTTCATTTCTGGGACACCATTTGTTTATAGAAAATGGAGATATTCTGCTGTTTTTGAAAGAGAGCACAATGCTGCACCAACCGGGGAGAGTAACTTGCTCTCTCACTTTCATGCTCATGAGAGGAGTGGGGTGTTTCTTGTGTGACTGTAATAACCTGACTGGAGATGACAGGTTCTTATTCTTCTGATGTTCACATTCTCCTGTTTCTCAGAGGTCACCTGAAGTACTTAGGAAATACGATTGTTCCAGCAGAGAGGGAAACTTCCATAGATGTGAGGAAAGGGAAGACATTTATTGTATTTACCTATTAAACGCTTCTCTGTTGTGCATAAGATAAAGCATTGTAAATGTAGGGAATACATAATTTCAATAGCAAAATGTCCTAATTATTTTGGCATCTTCAAGGTGCATTTTATGAAGGTAGATATTGTTCCAGGTCTTAACTGTCTTTGGTTTAATTCCAGGAGACACACAGTCTGTGTCTTTTTGAATTTCAGTGTTACTTTTTCCTTTTCATAGCCAACTTTTTTTCTCTTTCTGAAATGTGTAGCTTGGAAACGAGGTCCTTTTAATGAACCTTTTGAGTCTCACAAAATATGATTAATCTGATTAGTGGTTCAGACTCTTTTTATGCTTACATTAACTAACACAAAGAGCCCCCCTACAGGTTAAAGTTTAAATGTGGATTACCAGATAAAGCTAGTCCTGACGAGGTTTCTATGGTGCAAGGAAAAATTGAATTTGCCTTTCACCTCATTTCAGCCTTTGTCATCCTGGTTTTTGCCCTTCTCCCTCATTCACAGTGAGGATATTAATTTTGCAGTAAAATCTTTAAGCAATTATGCAGATAGCTTGGAAAAAGCAACATACAAACACACTATGAAAAGCTTAACTGAAAAATGGACCCCAGATATTCATTAAAACCAGATGGTAACATTCCTAGCAGCATAACTTTGGATGTTTGGACTAAATTTGTATTAATGTGTTACAACCAGACAACGAAAATGAACCAGTGTCATGATTGTCTGTATGTTTGTATTGTGCTTTTTATTTACAAAGTAGTGAGGTATGGTACCTACTCTGTGAATGTCCTTTTTGATAAACAGCTAAGAAAGGCTATCCTTTCACACACAAACACATCCATCTTTAGATAGCATTCCTCTGTGGGAGGCTTGCCTTCAATTTAACAGATAATGAACTTCTTCAGATGAATCAGAAAATTGATAGTGAAATGAAGTTTAGTATTTTGCAGTGCAGCATCTACC
Source organism: Trochalopteron elliotii (assembly GCA_024734555.1). Lineage (NCBI taxonomy): Eukaryota > Metazoa > Chordata > Aves > Passeriformes > Leiothrichidae > Trochalopteron > Trochalopteron elliotii. Next base: position 286,396 of record JANPWX010020211.1, on the reverse strand, counting down.
AATACGAGGATGTTTATAGTTTCAAAATGTGGTTTATTAAAAATGCTCATCTTTAGAAAAAATTCTCATCATTCTAGTAACCCTAGCTTATTTTTATCCCTAATCACTTTATTTTGCAGATTATTTGTGTTATTATTCTTTCAGAAATGGCTATAAAAAATTGGAGACAAACTGCACCTGCAAATAGCACTTAATTAAAAGCATGATTGTGTACAGGGGCTTTCTGTATATTTCTCTCTCAACAATGAAGATGGAAAGGTGTTTTTTCTTTTCTTACATGGCATGCTCCATATGATCCAATAAAGCACAACTAACATAGCACACCAGCCAGGGTAGACTACAGTTTCCCCTCAGTGCACACACATAATTCCCATTACTGCTAATGGGAGATGCATGTCCCCACACAGAGGCAAGAGGGATCTTATATGTACATGTCATACATATGAAAATATCTGGCATGAAAAGAGGTGTCTGGTCCTGACAAATTGCCAGGAGGCTTTTTTTTTTTCTCCTGTTAATTATAGTAATTATTTATCATGCATTAAAATAGTGCCCTAAATTTGCATGGCACTATGTGCAACACAAATAAGCTGCATTCATTGCTGAAAAGAACGTACAATGAAAAGCTGACAAACGTGCACAATGTGAGGCACCGGTGCATCTCGTCTGGAGTTACGGGAGGCAGCAATCCCCTTCCTGGAGATGGGGATTTTGGAGGCTGGAAAGAAGGGCCTGTCTTGGGACAGGGGGCAGTGTGAGCCCAGCTGAAGAGCGCTCATTGCCAGGAGGGAGGTGAGGGCTGGTGAACACGCCGTGAAAGGAGAGCCCCGTGGGGCTGGGGAGGGTGTGCCTGCCCTGCCGGGAGCCGTGCCGTGGGCTGGGAATTAGCGAGGGGAGCCGGGCGGGCGCTGTGCCTGCGGTGAAGGGAGAAGGTGAGCTCAGCAGCAGCTGAAAGGCAGGCCTCAGAGAGAGAAAGCAGCAGTGTGCAAGGTAAAAGATGAAAGAGCTTTGGCTAAACCAGATGGAAAGGCAGACAAGTCCGATGGAGGGCAGCTTAGCCAGGAGTGAGAGAAAAAGGTGTTTTCTGTGGCAAAGACAGGGACACTGCTGATTGTGTCAGTGCTTGCGTGTGTAGCCTTGGCCTTTTCTTATTGTTGGTTTTGTCTAGACCCAAGGAAATCTAGTTTTTATCCTGTCTGTAAATATGCTTTATACCATCACACATCTCTGCATATATTTTATATCTGTGTCAGTCTGTTCCCTATGGGAAATGAATCTGCTGACCAGTTGCTATAGGTTTTATGAATATTGGGAAGATGTACATAATTTCTGATGAGGGAGAGGTATCAGGAGTCCTTGCAGAACAGAGAATGTTCCACCTGGAGCAACATTTTCCATTGGAGACTTGCACCCCCTGAGGTCCCAGGGAATCTAACTGTGAGCACAAAGCCAGGGGAGAACAGGCATCTTTCATTCTGCCGCTCATGGAAGCACTTGTATTGTAATTGAAATTTAATCTGAGTTCATGAAATGTTTATGAACCTGGAACAATTGTGTAAAGTTTCAGTCAGTTGCACTGCAATTTTATTTGCATATTTGTTTTTGGAAAGGAACATGGACCTTCAAATACTGCAAAGAAAAATTTCTTTTCATTTTTTTATTTTTTTAAAGTCTTGAGTTGGTCTGAGGTAGAGTACTGGAATCTCTTGAGTAATCCCCCGGATTAAGAGGAGTTTCTTTGGACTCCATTTTCTCAAAAGAAGTTGCTACAAGCTTTCAGCCCTTGTGCTATCTTTGAATCAGTTGAAAAATAACTGATGGCAATAAGCAGTGGCAGGCCTCCCAAATTGTCAGCTGAGGGCTTCCTTATGTATTCTTTCCACCAGAAGGATTACCCAGGAGAGTGCAAGGGGGAGTGCAACTGCCTGAGTGCTGCTCTAGGGACGCTGGAATGTGTTTAATTCAGCAGAAGCTGAAGGCAGTTAGAGTGTTACACATTCTTTTCCATAAGGGAAAAAAAAAACCATCAGAGAGATACTATCTGAGGACTTTAGATTATGTGGCTTCTTGAGCTACTCCGGAGGTGTAGGTAGTTTAGAAAAATCTCTTGACCTTTTCAGGCTTCCTCCGCCATGATGGTTCAATGTAGCTGTGTAAAATGATAGAGGTAGTTTACAGCTTGCCTTCCCTGGGGTGAAGCTGATTTACAACACGCTTTGTGTGCAATTTGGCTGTACAGAGATGGTTTTACACCCAGCTTTTGCATTTTGGCTATGATAAAGACCGTAAAAATGCTGTGATCCTGGAATATGCGTGTTCTTAAATTGTTTCTTCTTGGAGATGCAGAGCTTGCTGAGACGGGTGGTGGACTGAGGTAACCCACTGACCTAATATCTAGACCTAGACTGATTAGATAATCTTCTGAATTAATGCATATTTATTTTCCTGAGTCAATGGAGTTATTGTTCCTGAGCCAGACTTGACTTCCCCTCAATGGAAAGATTGGGCAGCTGCTTCCCTTCCTCCTTCTCCTCCTCCTCCTTCTCCTTCCTTGAAGTCACTAATCCTTCAGCTTAATCATGCATTGAATGATCCTGAAGTAGCAGGCCATGCAGAGATCTCAACTATTTTCTGGAAAGCAGAGAGGCAAATATTGATGTACATCAACAAACCAACAAGTTGGGTGCCAGTGCCAGGAGTGTCCCACTCTTCCCAGCTCAGCTCCAGCAGTGTTGACGTTGGTGCTGGGCTCCCTCTGCTTGTCCTCTGCTGGGTGCTCTGCCCTCTTGGCCCATGGCCCTCAGCTGAGGCCTGCTCACACAGCTCTGGCAGCTGCTCACCCCACTGATGGCAGCATGTCATATTCTGGGGACTGAAGCCATGTGGTAGCTCCTGGCAGCCACCTGTAACCAATATCCATTATCCTCTCCCCTTGTGCTGGTGCTGAGCTGACCAGCACATGAACAATGGTTCATATTTTGAACCATTTGGTTGTCAAGGTTGGATAACACTGTTGGATAAAGTCCCACATCTCATGAGCTCAGGGTTCTAGGCAGGGGTTTGGTATTGCATGGGCTGAGTGTTAGGACAGCTTGATTTGTAGGAGGGCTTGGAATGGAACACCATCCACCATGGACCAAGAAGGCTGAATTGCTTCTTTCTTTACACATACCTTCCATTCATCTAAACTTCTAAATCTCTGCCCAGAGAACTGACATGCTGGAGTCCTCTTGGACTAGCCCTAAGAATCCCACATGGCAACAGTAATTACAGCGTATGTTATTACTGTGCTTAAATTTTAATATCTGTTTTAAAAAAAAGGTAATGGTAAGGGTCTGCTTATTAACAGGTATTGTCAGAGCAGCAAAAGCTATTGTACTTACTTTGGAAAACAGATATAGCATAACACTGATGCTCATATAAATATACTTTCAAAAGCATAAGCCTACTACACTAAATGTTCATTAAATTATTGCCTTATGCATAGTAGGCATTTGAAGAGTAATTTATGTGCTTGAAATAGAACAGAAACTGCCATATCAGCTATTTTTTCCTTTCTGTTTCCCACATACACACACATACATATATATATTTATTCATATATATTTTGCACGTGTAATGAGAAAAATTGTATCTATACGTGGAGAATGTGTGAGTCTGTCTCACTGTTGCAGACAAGAAAACTGCTTGTAGGTTAATTCATCCTTTCCTGATTCTTAATTTAACAGAAAAGTCAGCCTGGCTTTACAAAAATAATTTGCAATGTAATTGTTTTTAGAGGGGATTTTTTAGATGACTTTGGAAAAAAGCTGTTAAAACCTCTTTGAATCTGTCATAATTAGTCAGGATAATTGATGTTGATATTACTTGTAATATTTTCAGTAATTTTTTATAGAAAAATGGACACGTTTTATAATTGTGACTGCATGTATTTACAGTTAAAGAGGTGGGGAGCAGAATTTGAACTTCTCTTTTGGTATTAGAAGTGAAAAAATTAACTCAGCTGTGAGAAAGTTTGTCCAAATAAGCTTTACTGCTGGCAGTTTAGCAGTGTATCTTTCCTTCCCCTCCCCCAAACTGTTGATTTTATTTTTTTCCCCATCTTGGCTTCTTTTTCTTTTTATCAGGTTATATATTCACATTTCTCAGCTGATGTTTCTTATTAAATTACAGACACATGTTGTGCCGAATCATTTAATCTCTCAAGCTGGAGTCCAGTTTTCCTACATAAGAAAAATCTCTTTAGATTCTTTAGGACAAAAAGCATCATGTGTTTGAGTTCTCCAGAAGCATTTAATAAAGCATGAAAAGATATGACATCAATCCCAGTAAAACACAAGGGCAAATGAATGATGTTACTGTAAATCTTTACATCAATCACGCCCAGGACTTTCGAAACAATATAGTTTTGTTTGCATTTCAGAAGTGACAAACAACTCTTCTGACTGGCTTAACATAGTCACTTTCCATTAGTCAAGACCAGAAGCAAGTCAGAATTAAAATGTGGCCCTTGGTTGCCAGGCAGCCGAGTTGTCTTGACATGGTGGTTAGTTTCCTTTTCATCCAGTGACAACAGTGAAATGAAAGAAGTTTTGAAAAACTTGATAATGGTTTTCAAAGGAGGAGGATAATTGGTGGGGCTAGCTTGTGCGGCTCTGTGTGGAAACTTTCGTCTGTGCTAAGGGAAGACTGTCACTAAAAATTTAAACTCTTGTACACAAACTTGACCTGGAATCTTCTCCAGGTTTTCACTGGTTCATTTGTAGAACACTTCTCTCAGCCCAAGGGGTGCTGGGATGAAAGCATTAGGACAGATGGGTAAAGCCCCAAAGGAAGAAAAGAATCAATAGTTGTGATTTAATCCATCAGTGAAAGGGAGGAATTAAGTAAAATCCTTAAAATGGGGAATTTGTAAAAGATCTTTTGATAGTACCTATAGCTGAAAATAATTTATCATCTGATGGCTGTTGAAAGTTAATGGCATTTGGACTTAGAAAAGCATATTTTTGACTCATTCTGCCAGATACTAAGCAATTTTCCTGCTGTTATTTTTGATATTCTCTAGACAGTAGATAATTTAATTCAAACAAATTTTCCCAAGATGACAAAAACCTAAAGCATAACAGGATGATCGCAAGGTAAGCTTTTGCTGCTGATGTTAAAAATGCAAAAGCTAATGGGACATTAATATTAATAATAATATAAGTTGATATGAAGTAATATTTGTGGTAAACTGTTATAAAAGTCAAATGTATGCATAGCTGTCCATATCATTCATTTGTTAAAAGAAAAAGGCGGGGTGGGGGGAAAGCTCAGCAAAATGCACCCATAATGAAAGAAGGGACCAATTAGGGTTGGATTAACATTCATGGTTATTTACAGTTGTTTTTGTACTTGTTCTTGTGCTCTGACTTCCTAAAATTTCACAACCCAAAGATTTAGAAAAATGGGGTTGTTTAGACGCGAGGTGCAATGAAGTGGCTGCAGCCATTGTGCAGACACCACCTCTCTCATTATACCCTCTCAATCAACACTCGGCACACAGGAAACCGCAATAAAGCCCATCTGCCACGGTTAATCTGCAGGCAAACCCACACCCATGTCTGTGCCCGTTACTCTCCAGCCTTATTATTCTCAGATCCAAAGCTTCATAAGGGATCAGCCAAAGTCCATTAAAGTAAATAATAGCTAGAAATGACAGGCTTAGCAAGGATTGGGAGGAAGTTGAAGACCAATCTGAGCTGTGAGCTCTGATTAATAGAGAAAAGCATTAGGAGAAAAGGGGAGAAAAATGACCTCAGCCTGCTCCAAAGAATTCCTGAACCTTGGTTGTTAGGGCAAGTGCTACCATCTGAGACGTTAGTGATCCTTGAATTTCCTTCACTTTGATGCAGCTCAAATGGGAAAATTTTGAAGGTTCAGCAAGGCCCCAGACCTCAGCTGGAAAGCCGTCTGGAGTCAACCCTGTCAAAATTCTCTTGTGGAAAAGAAAGCCTTTATTAGCTAGATTGCAACAAAAAACCCACAGCCTCTAATAAGAAGAGAATGCATGCTATAGATTGCATATACATTAATTATTAGAGGGCATTTAATTGTTCTCATCTGTATCTAAATGTGTGCAAAAGTTCTTTTAAAATACCAGTCAGAGTGTGTTTAAAAAAACAAAATGTAACAAAACCAAAAAACCAAAACCAAACACCTTCTCAGACTGTTTTTCTTTGTTCAACTTAATTTTTAATGGAAGATTCAGTTCATTGCCAAGTGAGGAGATATCCTGCTTGGGAGGACTGGTACATAAAGTTGATGCTTGTGAGGATGTTGCATGTAATGTTTGCTCTCCATTATCTCAGCTGTGTGTTGCACACTAACAGAATATACAGAAACCAGCACCAAGTCAACCCTTCACAAGGGTTTCTTTTTCCAGTGCTAAAGAAAATCACCGCTCTATAAACAGAAACTTGGGCAGTTTTAAAACATATTTTCTGCTGTTTCTCTGCATATATTATCTACCTCTTTTCCAGCTATCTCCTTGGAATAGGTTTTGATTACTGGGAAGAATGAACAGACATTTACTATTCATCAGAATGTTTGTTTTTACTGTTTTTTAACAATCCATTGTGCAGTTAAGAAAGTGCATGTGCCACTGCACCTTTGCAACTTTAGCTGTGCAAAGTGCTGACCACAAGGAGTTTGTAAGTGATTTTAGATCCAGCTAAGGAATAGTGTTGAATTGATCAATCTCAGACAGCAACCCAAGCAGAACTATTCAGAAGCATCTGGTGCAGCTGTACAGGTGTTTCTCTGTCCCTGATGATTTTGGGGGGAAGATATTAATGATCTGAATGAGAGCTTCTTGTCAGGGCAGCTCTTATGATGATGCATTCCTTCTAAAAGTTTATGTTACAGTATGTGGTTTTCATAAACAAAATGAAGAGGATGCTGCTTAAAATGATGATTTTGCCGTGAAATTGCCGATAACTTGGCTAAAGCCCTGCTCCTGTGCACACGATGCAATTTTCATATTTTAATCCTAAGTAGAACCAAAAATGACAATTATGAAAAGACAAAATAGATACCACCAACAGCTGTAATTGCTATCTACACTGCTCAAGGATGGGCAAAAGACACAGTAAATCAATATTAAGATCTCTACATATGCAGGTATCACAAGGACATCATATAACATCATTATAAGAAAATCCTAATAAAATTTGGACAGTTATTCCAAAGAATACAGGATGAACATGGAGTGTGTATGTGCAGCTAACTAGTTCTCTGCAGTTTCAGCTGATGTCTTAAGAGAAAAGAAATGTCTGCCTTTATAAAAGCATAAGTGTCTTTTTGTAGGAAAAAAACACCCAAACATATTTTAGGATAAAGCCTTCTTTTTTTAATTGATGAATACTAGTGACAGTTTCAACATTTTTCTGTTGGTCATGTAGGAACTAGAAGATTGTGAAGGATGAAGTGGCACTGGCATTATTTTCAAATACGTAAGATACAATATGTCTTTTTTTTGTCTTCAAATGTAGGTGATGGGTTTCATTTGGAACATTGGGCCTCACTGCTGAAACTCTGTCTTAGACAATTCCATATGAAAAATTAAAAATATTTCCATGATCAAGAAATTGAACATGATTTTCAGTGGAGTGGAAGCAAATAATATTACGATGCAGCTTATGCATAAGGTTTTGTAGTAATTAAAATACAATGAAATATGAAAATGTTGAATGTGAGCAAGATCTGTACACCACTAAATATTCAAGACACTAAGATAAAAAAAAAGCAGTAAACAAAGTGTGTATGAACAGAAAAAGCAAGCTAAATGCTCTGTGTAGTGGCTTCCTATTAAAAGGAACAAATAACCTACTTTGCTTTCTTGATTTATTCTAAAACCAGCACTATGATCTTGCATAGAAAGCATGTAAAGCCTGAGCTTAGCAACAACCTTTTAGTGTTTTTTATACCACTGTCAACTTTTCTGCTTAATGTAAAACAGGGTTAGCCTATCATCTATCTCTTGTCACACACGTGATGTTGTCCAAGATATGTTTCCTCCTGGTGATACTCAGAGCTATCAAACAACATTTTCTGTACTCATCTTCCCACAGCATTGAAAACAAGTCATGCAGCACATCATGGATACCTTGGTGAGTTTTCTGTACTTTGCTTCACTGAAACAAATTCATTTTCACATCTATTTTTTCTCTTGTTTCCAAGGACAAGACTGGCTAATAGTAATGGTAGTAATGGTATGTACAGTAACTTCCTCTCAGAGCTCAGCCTTGCACTGGAGATACATTTGGTTTGAATATAGACCTTGTCCAATGGATCAGGAGGAGCTGAACTGTTTAGCAATGATGTTTGCTGTTTGTTTAATGAAGGTACTAATAACACGACCAATATGAGCAGGTTTTGGAATTCATTAGTTTACAAAAGAATAGAAATAATCATCTCTCAGCAACATTTGATCAAATAATCTATCAATCAAAGCAGTCCACAGCCAAACACCTTTTTGCCTTTGAGGATTAAAATAGCACAGAAAAACAGATTGTGGCATTGAATCCATATTGCTCCACATTGTTTATTATACAGGAACTCCAGTTTTCAGTTTCCTCTTTATCCTCAACCTGTTATTGGTTAGCCTCCCTTGGATATTTTTTTTGCTAGCTATTCTCTTAAATCTATCTGCAGCTTACAGATATTCCTATAAATTTTGTTTATTTTACTCTAAGCTCCTTATTCCTTACTAGAAAGAATATTTTTAATGACAGATTTAGTGTAGGTTTGCTGCTTATAAACACGAATTTGTGAATACAGAGACAGATTTGCCCAATTTCAAAATAAAAAGACAATAACAACTTGTACTCTTCTGTCATTTTCTTTTAAGTTCACCAAAAAGCAGTAAGTTTTTTTCCCTGTAGATAACCAGGAGATTGTATTTTCTATAGCCCAGTCTGCAGAATGATGTCACCTCATGTTTTGTTTCACACCTGACATGTTGCACAATCCCATGTATGTTACACACAACTGGACAGCTTTAATGAGCAATTGCCTGGGTGTGTTTCAGTATGGTACAAATATACAAACTACAGTTCTGGTTAAAGCTTACTTCTTTAGTGAATTTCTGCAAGAAAAAAAATCTAGCCTATGCTGGTAAGATGACAAGGCTGTATATTTTTAATAGAAACTGCAGTGACTAGAAAGGGGAATCCATCCATTCCGATCAAAATCTAATGGTTGTAATTTTTTCTGGTCAACTTTTGGCATAATTTGGGGAAGTTAGGGCCAATTCACTCACCATGAGGCATCTCTGGCCTTTAGGTCCACTAGCAATTTTGACACCCATCACCTCAGGGAGCCAGTTCTCACTTTGCCCTATTTACTGGCTGCAAAAGCCCCATTTCTCATTCTGTTGCACTGCAAGGGGTAAGCACAAAGCCCTCCTCTTCCTCTTTTGCTGTCATTCATCCTTACATCCAATAGCAGACAGCTTGTACAGGGCACTATTGCTAGAACCATCAGGAACTTTTGCATCTGCTGCCTTCCTGAAATAGAAGGAAAATATAAATATTTGGCCTCGAGATAATTTATTTATATGGGAACAGAAATTCATTTCAGAGAATCCACGTCAAGGACTCCCATGAGTCTTTTAGACACCCCAGGATTACCTCCAAGAGAGCAGGGACTTCATTTCTACTGTAAACACGCTTGCAGTTCACCACAAACATGTCAATAATGGTAACAAATGGCCCCACTATGTGTCGTACATGGAGAGCCAGGGGAAGCGCGTGCAAAAGCTATTTTTAGAGATGAGGCAGGAAGACTCATTTTACTACATGAGTAACACAAAGATTAAAAGAACTGATTTTTTTTTTTAAATTGTACCCAGTTTGGGGGAGGTGATGTATCAAAAATTTTTGGAAGTAAAGGGGGAGAAAAAGGAGCAGTGAAGTGCTCTTTATCCTGCCATTATCATACCAGTCTGTGTTTCTTTGGACAGTAATCACGGGACCCAGATGCTAAGGGTAAGTGATATTTTCCCACAAGCAGTTTCTGGCTCGTTGGCAGCTTTTGTAGGCAGTTGTGTTGGCAGCCTCGGAGCTGCCTCTGGCTCTGTTTTGTGGCTTTGCTCTTGATGGGCTGCCCAGGCTGCCCTGTGCTGCTGGATGCCATTTCCCTCTGTCAGCCCATGGGCTTTCGGAAGCTCTGCACGGTGCAAATCCCCTGTGAAACAGATAAATGGGCTCTTCTAAGGCAGAGAGGGAATCTGTTTCCTGGCTGTTGTAGACATGAGGTGAATTACTGCTTCAGGTACTTGGGGAAACTTAGGCCATTTTGCAATTCTTGGTTTCCCTAAGCTGTAATATTCGTCACAAAGACAGAGCCAGGTACAGCCCCAGGTGTTAGTCTTAGTTGTCTCCCCCTGACCCCTGCTTTTTTTTTTTTTAACTATCTTTTATCTCTGCTATTCTGTGGTTTTTTGCAAACTCTTTAATTTTACTCTCTTTATGATCTATTAACAACACCGCATCATCAGAAAGTAAACACAGTATCTAAAATATAATGATAAGATTAAAAAAAGGTGAGTTCTGTACTTCACACAGAAATGGCAAATACTTTTTCTCCCAGTTTGCCTGTAATTCAATCATGCTCTAAAATATAAAGAAGGTGTAAAAAATACAGTTTTAAGTCATTCTGCATATTCTGTATTGAACATGTGAATGCAACTATCTTAAAAGCTTTTCAAACATTATTGCTTCTATTAGATACTTATTTTTAGATTAGATACTTATTATTAGTTTCTATGCTTATTAGTAGTTCCTACGCAGCCAAAATAAAATACTTCTTTTACAAATGTATTATTGAACAAAATTAGAAGAATTATATTTATAAAAGATACTTATAAATAAGACTCTTGGGCTTTTTATTAAATCAGCTAATAATATTATACCTTTTTTGCATTGTTTCCCTTTTTTTGCCTAGCTGATTTGAAAAAAATACATTTCTTGAGTGGTGATTAACTTCTCCTTTGTGGATTTCTAACTCCAGCTTATTAATTCTGGACTGTTTTTTATAATTAATAAATTGCATGATTGTGAATTATTATAATAAAAATGCAGAAAATTCGATTGCATTCTACTGCAGCTCCTACTACCTGCAAAAACAGATCTGTAGAGGAGATTTTTCCCCCTGAGTGCTTCTATGCACTTTCTAGTGTGCTAGTTCCCAAAAAGCTGTCAGATCACTTGTTAGATTTGACTGGAATTGTGTATTGTTTTGAGATCACTTTTGTTCACAGAATTTCCTGGAAATTCATATACTGAAAATGTTTATTAATTGGTATTTCATATGCTGTTTGTTTGGATTTTTAAATAGTAATAATGAACTCAGTAGAAATAAGAAAACAAAAACCCTCTCTACCAATTTGTGTGAACTCTTTTACACTTTGATGTCACCAAATCTGTGTAATTCTATCTCTGTCAGGAAATTACCACATGCCAGAGATTCCTTGATGAAATGCTGACAGTCCATACTCCTAAAAATGTATGAATCTTAAAATTTATTTTTATTAGGCTGTCATCAAAGACCACGGTGGATATCTTGGCCATTGTGAACTGATTGGTAATAATCTTATCTAATATTAGTTCTGTGAGAATCTAAAGGAAAAACTGCTCCTCTTGCAAAGGGGTGGTCTTGGGTTAAATTTGCAAATTTTTTTCTCTGTTTTAATTCAAATGAAGTAAAGGATATTCTAAATCTAGGCATATTTACAATATGTTTTTCCTCCAACCCAGTTTTATCAATTTTCTTTCAGGACACTGTGGCTTATGACAAAATCTCTTTGTGATGACCAGTCATTACTGGGTTCCTCCTGTTGGAAGATTTGTGCCTGTTACCTAGAGTTTGCAGAACTGAACTTGCAGACTGTAAGCTATTTGTCCCATAGTTTTTAAAAGTTAGGTATGAAATGCTGTGAGACCAGTAGAAATTGTCATTTAAAATGTTTCCAGCTTTTCTGCATAGGTGAGCTTATACTACACAAAACCAAACCAAGAAACAAAGAAACCACAAACAAACAAACAAAATCCCCAAACCAGCAACCCCCCACCAAACCAAACAAATAAACAAAATCCACTAAAAGCAAGAAAGTCTAATGTCAGCACTGTGGGCACAATTGTTGGACAAACCCCTAAACTATTTCTGGACCACCACTTTCCAAACTGAATCCCCCTTTTTTTTTTTAAGGAAATACCTGAAGGATAACATTAGTGTTTCACACTGTCCGTCCACATGGCCGCTGGCTCCTGTGCTTTCCTCACTAAACTGATGTAATTAAACGGGATTGTTCATTTTCCTCCCTGCAGTGCGTCAGTCCTGAAAAGTTTCTTCAAAGAAACCCAGGGCCAGGGACTGGAGCGGCTCTGCGGGCTGGGGCTGTGCCTGCCCTGCCGGGCGCTGTGGCAGCTGCCGGGAGCCCGCCTGCCCCAGGAGGTGTCACTGTTGGGACTGGCAGGGCGAGCTCCGGAGCTGCTCTCCAGTTTTGCAGGGCTACATTTGACCATGAGGTAGGAATTGACCTGTATTACACCTCCTTCCCTGCCCCCAGCCTTTCCGGGGAAAAGGTAAACACAGGTAAAAATTATGCGGTGTTCTGGACGAATAAAAATTTTACAAAAAGATATCCAGTGCTGGGTACTGTAAGAAATACAAACCAATCCAGGCTTGTTAAAATAGGGGGTTTTTTTCCTATTCTTTAGGTGTTTGTAAAAAATCATATTGAATGAGGGAGAAATTATCTTGATACAACTCTTTTTTCATTTTAATACTTTTTGAGTTGAAGGGTAGATGAATTTGTGTGATGTGAGATTTATTTTGTAAATGTTAAAATTTTACTAGGTAATGCTCTCAAGATATTTGATATTTATTAAATCCTCTTCTATTAAGAAAAAAAGTATATTTACAGATCACCCATGGGTTGAAAATTTTTTAACCATGAGTATAATACAAATAACCTGAGTGACTTCCTAAGGATTCCTAAGTATTTACTAGAGACTGTAGATTTTTTAAAAAATAATAATACTAGGAGTTACCATGGTGTGTATTCTACATAGAAAAAAAACCCTTAGTAAGTTAGCCTAAGATGTTGGAGTAGCCTACCACAATCTAAGGTAAGTAGGTTCCCTTGTAATTGTAATTTCCATCAATATTTTGCACTTTGTTTTTAGAATCAGTGTCTTCTTTCAGCCTTCAACTTTGGCATTTATTTCACCAGATCTGTCAGCTTACCTATTCTCCATGCATCTTGGTGTTTAGAAGTTTCCTATCTTCACAGCAATAACTTAAAACCTAGTGAGTTGCATTCTCTGCCTAGTAGGTACTTTTTATTCCCATGGTTTGTGGTTGATAAGTAGAATAAAAGAAAAATTAAAGAAAGAAAGTCAATTTAGTTTTAAGTGTCTTCAAACTCACACTGCGTATTTTTGTTTAAAGGGTACAAGAGAAACTCTTTTATTTTCTGGACAAAATTGCTGATATTAGCACAAAGCACACTGACCATTGCCTGAAACATTAAATTTTACCTAAAAGGAATTTTTACAAGTTCTTTGTCTTTATGCTGTCACTGTGGAAAGCCCACAGAAGCAGGAATCCTCTATCATTCAATAAGTTCCTTTTCTTGTGCTCTTGATTTCATTTCTCTGAGCTTTGATGTATGTTTTACTCCAGTTGTGAGAAATGCATATATAAAATGCCACATGCATATGAAAATTTCAAGTGTAAATGGATTTAAGCCCCAACTTTAAGGAGAGCCATGTCCACAAAGAAAAATGATTACCCATTAACTTTTAGACCTTTAATCTTAAAATGTCTCAAAATGTCATAGAGGGAAACACATCACAGTCAGGATAAATCTTTTTAGTCTTCTTACTTTTTTAAAACAGCAAAGTTATACCTTACATGATAGCTTCAAAAAAGCCCAATTATCCTATGTTTTGCGCCATATATTTATCAGTAATCCGTTCTGTGTGCAACTTTAAGATAAAAGCTTGCAGCTACTCCACTGCTCGCTTTTCCAAGTCACTTAAAAATGGAAAAATTGCAGCTGGAGAGGCTGGCCAGTAGAGGCCTCTCTAGATTTGCCTTATGATTAAGAACTCTGCCTGGCATCAGTCGCAGTGAGCAAAAGTACTTGAAAAGATTCTGTGGCATGGAGGGGGAAAGATCACTTTTTAATGCCCTTTTAAGTTGTAAGATGTTGATTAATGTTGCCCTTTACATTAATGATGTTTCAAGTAAAAGAAAACAAATTTAAAATGGATAAATTCTATTGAGGATGCATTAATTAAACAGAGACTTTACCATATGCTGTGGCTGGAGTGCTTGCTGGCCTTTCTGTTGTTGTTACCTGTGTAAAATCCACCCCATCCTCTACATGAATGCCCAAGCTGAATAGCCATTTGAATGCAAGCTTTAGTTTGATTCGCCATACAAGGGGTACTGTGTCACTGTGTTTTCTTTCTAGGAGTCACTAAGTGATTTCTATATCTGTTGTCATGGTGATATAGCAAAGCAGGGGAAAATGGGGGCAACTCCAGGCTTTCTCTACACCCTCTGCACTAAGAACTAAGATGTTGTTAGCAGGCCTATAAAACATTGGGCTTTATCTGGGCCTTCTTTTTGTTCTCTGATTGTCAATAAAACTCATTTTAAGGGTAACAAGGACATCTAAATGTCATCTGTCACAGTGTTAGAGAGATTAAGTTTGTTTAGGAACTTGTGCTGGACAAAAGGCCACTATTTGTTCGGCAGATACAAAGCGGTGTTGGCCATCAGGAATCGTGATTTAGAAAGAGGCTGCATGGAGCATCCAGGGAAGATCAGCTCACTTGCAGGTGATAGTAAGAGCCTCCTTGACATGACAGCATTTAAAACACCACCAAAACAAATATGGTTTTGAGTTAGGAGTGGGTTTGTCAGGGTTTTGTTCTCTTGGGCTGGTTTTTTTTTTTTGGTTACTTATCAGCTTTGTAGACTGCATGTTACTGGAGGAGCTGCGTAGACCTGAGGGAAGAAAACAGCCATTGACAGTGGATGGCCTGTTTAAAAACATGACACACACACCTGATAGTCCTTGAATGAATAAAAAAAAGAAGAGAGAAAGGAGGTTTTTCATGGAAAATCCAACAATAATAGGTGCTGCATTAACTCAGCATTTACTTAATAATGAGGCTAAATGGAAAGCACAGATTAATGAAGACATTGGTGTTATTAAAATCAAATCCTGCAGTTCATATGCTTTTCTTAATAATGAACATTGTGGCTATTGGAGAGGAAGAACAGGATTTTTTCTATTAATTTGGCACACATCCCAGATCTCATTCAACCAGAACCTATCCTGTGCAAAATGCAACCGATGGCCTTTATGTTCCACAGTCTTGCTGTTTAATATTTTTGTTAATCCTGAAGAAAAGGCTTTTCTTTTTTCAAATTAAAGAAAAGGAAAGGGTGATCTTTGAGCCTAGACAATAACTAAATAACACAGACCAGCCATGTTGATTTTAGCAAAAAGGTTGGTTGAAAAATGTCCCTTAGGTGGGAGATGTGATGGTGTTTATTGCACTACAACTACATTTAATTCTGACATTTGTATTTTGGTAGTAATAAAATGTATAATGCTCATTGATATATTTTGTGGCTTGTTGTGTGTTTAGTGAGATCTAAAAGAAAATATTCAAGACATGTATCTTGATAGGTAAAAATATTTTAGACTCATTTGGTAAGGTTGCTCTAGTTCCAGCATTGAACAAGCAGGATTTGAGATGCAGTTGAACAATGGAGTTGGCAGAGTTGAGTGCTCATTTTGCTGTTTGCTCAATGTGAAACATTTGTTTGAAATGAAAGGAAGGTTCATAACCTGGTAGTGGGGTTTGTGCATCATGACAGTATCCATTCCTCACTCAAGTGTTTCCAGTTATTGACCCAGCCATGTTCCCTGAGGGTCTGCAGAGTGAATGGAGGAGGCAAAAAGCATGGCATGGGAGAGTAGAATACAACCCATGGAAAGGGGTCCTGGTCTTGCCAGGTAGACCAGAAGGGAAGAGCATGACAGAATGCTGCTTTTCCATGAATTAGGTCTTTCCCTCTAACAGTTATCCCAGATCAAGCTATCAGGTTGGTTCTGCATGTGGATGAGAATAACTTTGGCTGAAGAACTGAGAGTTCCCAGAGCATACTCTGTTAGCTTCTGTTTTTCTCATATCACAAGGCTGCATTCATAGTGAAATTAAATGCAAACACCACAGTAAATCCCCAAGGAGCAAACCTTGTCAAATACAGAAAGTAAATCCCCTGCTCTGTGTAAGTGACAGTAAAAATTAAATATGTGCAACTAGGTGTATAGTAAAATTTGCTATAACATTTTCAGCCTTTGGACACTGTTTAAAACAGCCCAGCCTGTAAAAGGTGTGTCAAGGTTGTTGCTATAAAGGACAGGAACCACCCTCACCATTTACCCATCCCTGCCACAGAGGGCAGGCGGAGGGTGCCCGATGGCAGAAGATCAGCATTGCTCTGTTGTCTCTTTCTATATCACTATGTCTAGGGAATGTAAAATTGTGGCAGGGAGCCTCTCTACCACCTACAGCTCCCTCCTGTGAAAGAGGCTTTCCCATCCAAGCAATTTACATGGTTTTCTGACATCTCTGTGACCAGGCTCTTGCAAATTACTTATTACCAGGAGGCCAGAACCCAGGTTTTAGTGTTCAGTATTGGAATCAGTTGGCAGGGAAAAAAACATTCTTCAAGGAATGTTGTGAGAAAAAAAATTAGTGTTTTTTCCTTTGCAGACTTTTTTATGATCATGACCTGCCACTCTTCTGTTTCCTGTTATTTTAGGTATGTAGTCTGCTATTCATTCAGCTCCTCTTCACATTTTGCACTGAGTTACAAGACCAGACTTGGTCCAGAAGTCAGGAGATCCTGTCTCTCACTTTCCTCCTCTATTTCCTTTGAAGGACATGTCTCTGTTTCTGTCTAGGGCAATGTTAGGGTTTATGAAATGTTCATGGGACCTTTGTTGGACCCTTGTGCAGTGTGATGATGTGAAGTACCTTCTTACTGTGGAGCAAGCTAAGACAAATGAATGAATGACACTTGATCCTTGCCCAGTTATTCTGTGATTAAATCTAGTTTTTACATTTTCTTTCTCTGCCTCAGCAGTGACAATTCCATGCAAGCTGTCACCTTGGCATCACTGGGGCAGTTAAGTGCTACTCAGTATGAGAAAGGGCTGCAAGATTAGGTCTCATTTAGGAAATTTTTTAGGGCCGTCAAAAACCTCACCCCTTCTCTGACTTCAAAGAAGTCATTGCCTAGTATTATTAGAGTGTTGTAACTGGGGCACTCGTAATAGTGCCAGGAGCAGAAGTGCTCCAGCTTTAATGGGCATTTTGCATTGGCGAGGTCTCCAGAAGCAAACTGGCACCCTTTGAGCTGCCCTTGTGCTGTTGGGAATAAGTGGGGAAAATAAGTGGGTTCCTGAGAGTCCTCAGGTGCACAAAACTGCTCCAGGGGGGCCTGGGTGCAGATTCCCTTCCCTGCACTGAGAAGCACCTTGTGTTGTGTAATGTACGTTTTTGATCTGAAGTAAAGCCCAGACGAGTCAGTATTGTTGCTTGGTGGGTGCCTTCAGCATCCACTGATGTGAGCAGGAGCAGAAGGTGTTTGCCCACAGTGGGCAAGCTTAGACCTTTTGTGTTAAGTAGTGAAATTGCCTGTTTGTACACCAGTGACTTGAATGCTGTGGGAATATTTTAGATGGTATTATAGCAACTGCTTAGAAATTGAAAGGGGAATAGTAAAATTACTTTGTGTTCTTACCTGACACAGATATTATATGTGGGCATACTTGGTAAGGTGATTTTTTTGGTAATACTTGTTTCAATGTTATTCCTGCTTGTGGTTTAAATAGTGAAAGAGCAATGAATTAAATGTCTACACTGAAAGCGTGTCATCTTCTGTTGGAATAGCGGGGAGTCAGAATATATTTTATTTTTATTAGTATCATGACTAATGATTATATGGGGGATGCAACTGTTCAAATTCTCTTAGTAGTGAGTTTCATGTTACATTTGCAGAACAAGTCCGATGAAATAAGTTATTGTTATGTAAAGTTAATTATTAAAAATAATATGAAAAAATTAAGACAGCAAAAATGAGTTTTACTATAGTTTTATAACTGTTCACTTACTGTGAATTGCTAAGATTTGTAAAGATCTTTGAAGATGAAAAGCTCTGTGTAATATTATTATACTGGCTTTGAGAAAGTAAAAGGAAAAAACCCAGTTCATCCTGTTATAATCCTTTTAGAAATTTTAACAAATCCAACAGCTTTCAAGTAGTGGAAATATTTCAGAAAGTGTTACCACCACTACTGCTGTTGCTCCAGGCTATGTTATCATATACCATAGTGTGCATGGAAGCAAAGCTTAACTAAGGTCATTCTAATGAATTTTGAACAGTTATATGGACCTAATTTGGCTTTCTGTCCTGTATGAAAGGCAACCTCTTCATGCTGCAGCACCCAGCAGAAACCCCTGAGTTGTCTTATCAGCCTCATCTGCATTTTTCATCATCTGAAAGAGCTGCAAATAACACTCAGCCTATGAACTCGGCACATGCGTGTGCTTTTTCCATCTTCAGCATAGGGGGCAGACAATAGGTTTATTCAGTCTCTAAAGAACTAAAAATGTATTTTATTCTGCTATCTCCACTTCTGGGTCCAGTTTCATTCTCTCATTTTTGTTACCAGATTTGAGTTCTTGGGTACTAAAGGACAGCGTTTGGCCAAATTCCTTTGATGTCAGCTCTCTCCTTCATTCCCAGGAGAGCTGCAGGACTCCAGCATCATTCTAGAGACCTTTTTCCTTGTTGCTGACAGAAAAGACAGGTTGAAATTCTGAACTTATGGGTTCCCATCAGCACTCCATGTCTGGGGAACTGGTCTAGCTGAGTCCATTATACTCCGGGCTCCTTCCAGCCCTGCAGCTTTCCTCCTACAGGTGCTACAGTGGAAACACTTTTAGTGGGAAAAAACAATAAATCACCCCAGGAACCAAGTCAGAGTGCCTGAAAGTAAGGGAAGTCTCAGAAATTTAATATTCTTTAAGAAATATTATTTCCCATTCTCTCCAATCACTGTGGACATTCTTTCCTTTTTTTAAAGTTCAGCCATGGTAAATTCTTGCCCTCAAAGGGATCCAGTGTTGGTGAGCTCTAAAGCAGTTGGAAATAAGAATTTCCATTTTGCAAAATATTAAATGCAAAAATTGAAAGGAAAAAATTCTCAAAAATTCCCCGTTCCCATTATTGGTGCAAAATATTAATTGCTGATCACTGAGATAATTTTCTTCAATAGCATTTGATTGGGTTTTTTTAACATTTATCTCATATAGGATACAATAAAAGACACTGAATCAACACATTAAAGTTTAAATGCAATATTTTACTTTCTCTGAAAAGTGCTTGTTAGATTTATAACATTTGTAAATATTGTCATGGATACTTTATTTAAAATGCTTGTGTTTTTACTGCAGTTCATCATACAACTGAAAACTGAAAAATGTTTTGTTCAACTCTCTACCATAGTTCAATTATGGAATGAAGATAATAAGTTTCTTTTTATCATTTTTGCATTTGCCATCTCTTCATTTCAGTAAATCCTTTATTCTAAGGTGAAGTTTCTAGCCTTTTCCAGCTATTCTATTTCATGCTTGGATCATGTCCTTCTTATGTGTCTCCTTTCTAATGTAAATAACCCTGTGCTTTTAACTTTTCTTCAAGTGAGGATTGGTTTGCGGGTTTTTTTAGATTCTTGACTATTCTTAATTATCTATTTTTTAAATCAGCTTCCCATTTACCTCTGCATTACACCTTTTGCTCAAAAGTGATTAGAAATAATGATGTGTTTCTGAAAGAGCTTTATTATTGTTAAAGTAATTTAATTGTATTTTAATTTTTGCAAACATATTTGCTGGTTTTTTCACTGCAATTCAATACTATCACTAATGATCTTTAGGTCATTTGTCTTTCTGAATGGAACATGAAAGCATTTTAAGAATCACTAGAAGAAAAAAAAATGCCTGAAAAGAACCCATATATTTGGACATTAAAATATATTTATTATCATGGTAGCTCTTCACCCATCTGACTTACATGCCTCCAAGGGTGAATGATAGTCTTTGTTGGCTGCTCATGGTTTGTCTAATGAAACCAGGTGTGCTCTGCAGTGCTTTTGATTCTGCAGCAAGAGTAGCTCATAGCTGTAATTTTGCTTGAATCCCCAGCACCAATATGCTTAAATTGCTCTGCATTTGTGTACCAGCTTTTTACATTTCACCTATCTGCGTGTTCTTCAAAGTGTGTTGAACATTGCCAAGCTGCTAAGATGCTTAATGGACTCTTACCTAAATGCCTCTGCCTCTTCCACAGTCTCACAGAAAGCTGAAGGACTGAAATCAGGGTGTTTGAAGGCATCTGAATGGGAGGCTGAGAATGGTTTTGCTTGGCTTTAGACACCCAGCACTATCAGGCTGATCTCTCTGGGCTTCTCCTCCTCCATAAGGAATGCCCAAGTGCTGCCAGTTTGCAGAGAGACAATATTGCATGTTCCTGTGAGTAAATCTCAGTGCTACGGGTATGGGCAATTGGAAATTCTCAGTCTTGGTTTGTTTCACTGAGTAATATTTCCGTGGACTTTATCACATATGCACCACAAATATTGCATGATGTTTTGGCTTCATGTCTGCATTGAAAAAACAGAGTTGCAAGATCAAGACATGTATTCATGTCAAGGCAGAGCTGTTGTTTCCAAGTACCAAGCATGAGTGAATACTGAATTATTTTGGTTCTTGGAGCCCTTGTCTACTTTATTTTTTTATCCAAGTTACTGAACATGGCAGTTTTTTAATTTTCATCTTCCGACTGCTACGTAAGTCAGCCTGATTTTTGCCTAAACATTCCATGGCTTTTTGTTTGTGGTCCCTTTTCTCTATATAATGAACCCAAAGGGTCTGATCCTAGACTTCCCCTCTCCAGTGGCAGCTCAGGAACTTGCTTGAGATTAAATACAATGTCAGTCCAGTGTCTTAAAAGTCTACTGTTTATTACTAAGTCCTCAGATCTGTCCAAAGAATTATATGGCAGCACATACCCTCAACTTCTAAATGGCAACAAATGTTGAGCAAGAAAGATTTCAGAGAGCTGAATTATCTAGTTAAATTAACTGGAACATTTTAATTTTTACTAGAGTTGAGTGAGCTTGAGTAAATATGACGAATTGGACGCTCACTTCATTTAGCAGACATCAAACACACACACAGAACGTTGCCCAATTTAATTTAGCCCTGCCAAGCTGGGAAAATGCTTGTAAAACATCAGTGAAGAAGAAAAGGGCTAAAATTTACTCTCAGTTGAGAGTGCATGCATAAATTCCCTTGACATAAACTGGTGTTGTATATGTATGTCTGTATATATACCATAAACTTTCCCTCAGGGAAAATCCTCCAAATACCTGCAACCAGAATTTGTGCTACCATGAGTTATTCCCAGTAAAGTCTATAATAGCCTTCCCATTTGTTCTAAATGGAATATGTAACTCCTGTCTTACACCCCAAGGTTTATCTCCTTTTCCTCTTATCTTATCCCCTTTGTCTCTTATCAAACACATACCAGCACAGTCGTTTGTTCAGTCATGCTCAGTAGAGTGGTTAGCTTTTTCTTTTTATTTTTTGCCTTATCCCCTGAGCTTAATGGGCACATTTTGTGAAGAGTGAGCCAACCAGGTAAATAGCAGCTACTATGGAGCTTAAGAGCTACAGCTCTCAAATTAGGAGGTGCTTTTTGTCAAATAGGCCTCTGTAGCTCTAATATTAGTAACAAAACAAGGGCTTTTCAGACACGAAAAAAAATCTTTTGTCTGACTCTCTATCACACTTAACTCTGTTGCCTTGTCAAATATGTCAATGTTCATATTATACAGCAGCATTCATCTGTGGATGCAAAAGTGCTTTGCAAATATTACCTCTTGAATACTTTTAATTTATATTTAACAACCAGGTTTGTGAGATGGTACTCAAAAAGAATCAGAGTGAACTATTTAAAAAGTTAGTATAAATAAATTATAGTGATTTATTTGCTTTCCTGTTGTTCTATAGAAAGTTGTTGGCCTGAGCTCCAGGGCAATGTTACCTAAGCTTGCTTCAAAGGGCCTTTTTTCTCCTTTTGTTTTAACACCACGTCCACACATCTCTACATGTTTCTTGAATTCTAGTTTCAGCTTTTCTGTTGCTGTAATTGGCAAGCATCTTCTGGTAGAGCACCGGGAATGAGGTACACAGGAGGCAGAATACAGCCCTGAGTAGAGGTGTTGCAGTCTCAAATATATCCAACACACGAAAACAGTCATCTGTTTTTTCCAACTTTTTAAATGAAATGTTATTCCTTTTTTGCATGCTTCAGAAGCATTAGCCAGAAACATTACTGAAGGAGTTCCTTGCCTCCGGGCTATGCAACTTGTCCCAGTGTTTCAAGGCATTTTTATTGATTTTTTAAGCAAATTTGCTTTGAGCACAGTCTTTCATCCTGTGTTTTCTGACGACAAGGCTACAAGCCTGTTTGCAGAAGGCAAATGTGACAGAGACATGTTATGAGTTTTAAACTGGTCTGTAAAACCCTGCAATAGGATGGCTTTTACTATTACATGTCTGAAACCACAAGTGAGCTACTTACCTGCTCACTGAAAACACCCTGGATATTAGGCATTCCTTATCTCAATTTGTCAGCTAGCTCATTAGTTCAAAATTATCAAGATTTATAAGTAGTCCATTTGCTTATTATGTCTATAAGAAATGTTAGTTTTGTGTCAAAAGAATGCACGAAGGCAAAGGGAAATGGGGGGAAGCTGCAGGGAGGCTGCCTTTGGTGCTCTGCATCTTGGGTTCCCCTCTGGTCTGGCCTGGGTCTTGAGTATCAGAGCTGGTACATGGTCACAACACTGCTTTGAGTTTTCTGACAACTGCAGGTGATTTTTCCCGTTGAAAACCAGGATTTTGTTACCCAAAGTTGGGTTCCCAGACTGAAACATTTAAAGTCTCAGATCTTTATTTTCATCAGAGATGTGCACAGACAGTGAGTGAGTGACCTGGCGTTTGGACTATGTATCAAGGAACGGCTGAGCAATGTAAAGTTGTTGCTGTGGAACACATTTATTCTTGATCCCAATTTGGTGAGGATGCTCTGTGCCTGCTGACGAATGCAGAGGTGCTTCTCATCCTTGAAGCACAAGGCTGGTTTGTTTGCAGGTCTGTTTTAGGATAACAATTCTGCAGACAGCTGTGTTGTGTAAGAAAACTCCCGTTCAGGTGTACAGGGCTAAAATAATTAGATGTGTTCCTAGGGCAGAGAGAAACATTGCTCTATTTTTTGAAAGCAGATGAACTGGCTAGGCCCACCCTAATGCTCTGGGGTTGTCTCCTGCCTGATGGGCTGCCACCAAAGCTCTAAAACCCTCTCACACAAAGGCACCACGGGACTCCCACCCTCGACATGAGCGCTCTGCCTGCCTCTGGCGCTGCCTGTCAGACCCACTTCAGCTGGAATCAAGGCAAAGAATCAGCAGCACTAAATACTGCAGGACAAAGGCATAAACCAGCTTTGTAACCCTGGGCAACCTGGGTGTTTGCTGACTGACACTGTGAATGACAGCCCAGTTGTCACTCTAAAATACCGTCTTCTAATCATTCCAGATGTCACCCGACAAGATGATGGCTACTGAAAAGGGAATAATTTGGGAAAAGTCATAAAGCTTATTATCTCCTGCTGAAACCATTTCTCTTTGCCATTTCTGAAGTCTCTGCAAAATAGATCCAGAATATCCCAAATGTAGCATGCTACTGGTTTGTTAGGAGAGGGTGTCGACTTAGAACTGCACAGGGTACCCCATGACATTCCTAGAGAAAACCACCCCTGAGCTATGCCACTCCTTCATGTCTTGGCAGGTGACTCCAATCTGGCCATACAGTGGAGCTGAAATATTTCACCTGTTCCAAAATACAACAGGCAGCAAAAGGCTGTCATAGTAGCTGCTCACACACACAGCCTGACAAATCAGAGAGAGGGTGGAGATGATCACAATAGCAGCAGAGTGCAGTTTCTGGATAGAATCCTTATCTTTTTGCCTAAACAAAGGAAGAAACATCCAAGAACATTGTTAAGGTCCTTTTCATGTTACTTAATTTATTCAATTGCATTTTAATTTCAATATAAAGAGAGGACTTTACTCTGAACTTCAGGCTGAATGAAAGGCTGCACATAAAGGAAATGTAACAAATAAAAAAGAAAGTCTCCTTTGGGAAGGACAACAAAACATAGTGGATGAAGTGGAGGAGAAAGAGAGAACAGAAAAGACAGAAAATTATAATATCTGAATCTTAAGCTTTAAATTTTGAAAGCATAGCCTGAACTGCTGGAGTTAAAATATATTTTGTCATCCAGACAAAACTAAAGATGAACCCCTAGATTGTTTAATTATAGCAGGGTGTTTTAAGGGCATAAACTGCAACTGGAAAACTTTCATCAATTGTTGTGTCAATTCCTTCCAAAATCTGGGGGAGGAGATTGCAGACTGTGAGCCAGAAAATTCCGTATATGTCATGTAAAATATCTCAATGAAATACACTGAAAGATTGTTGCCAAACTTTGGTAGAGAGGACAAAATTATGTTTTGGGCAACTATTAAAAACCTCTCTCCTGTCAGCTGCATTGGGCCTTGTTCTGCTGTTGTCACTCACACTGGCTGATAACTGACTCTAGTCAATTGCAATGAAAGTAGTGGAATAATTTATGTAATAAGGAGTTAAATTTGCATGAATTTAGGCAGAAGATTGTAGTAATTTGTCTTAATGTATAATTTCATATTTCATGCTATCTACCTGAGAAATTCTAAAATGGTCAGGATGGTCACATGGAAGCATGGCAGAATCCCACCTAGAAAAAAAATAGGTTTTCTGACTGGCATTTATATTGGTGTGTAATGCAAATACAGTTTCTTAAATTATCAGTTCCTCTTGCCAAAATATTTAATTTTATCATGTGATAGTTGTGAAATTTTAGCACATCCAAAGAGCAGCTTAAGTATAGCAGCAAAGGCTTGAACTTCCAAAAAGTAATGAACAGTTTTGTGTAACAAGTTATGGTAAAAGATCATTCCAAAGTCCCCTCTCATGCCACTTAGATAATATTGCTTTCTGCTTTTAATAATATTTTGGCCATGAATTCTCTTTGTCGTGGAGCAGCCGAGAACAACATCACAAAATCTGTTTATTTCAGATTTTGTAGAAAGTGACTCTCTCTTGAAAGTTTATCAAATTAGGTACTGGTTGTCAGTATCTGTGAATCTTAATTTTAGCATGGTTGTTTCTCATTATCTCTGTGTATACATATGTGGGAGTTTTTTGTTTGCACATTCTGGATCCCTTTTAAATCTATAGAGGAGATATATTTTTATACAAATCTACGTGTTGTTCATTATTAGGATCCCCCTTTCTAACTGAAATACATTTATTTTTTCAATATAAGTACTCCATGTCTTGCAAAGTTTATCTAACAAACACAACAATGTACTGGTAACCAGTAACATTTTTCAAGCTAAAGTTGACATATGTGCACAGACTGAAGGAATTTAAAATCAAGGGGCTGTAAATGCTGCCCTTGCTTGGTAATCATGTCCTGTCTGATAGCAGAATTGTTGCAGTGATTCCATTGTGGCAGGCTAAAGTTAGGAGCCAGTAGGAAATAGAAATGTATGAGTGTGCACATCCATCTATGCATCTGTGTGCCCATAAACACTTGTGTTCTGCAGACAGTTTGAGTGAATCTACCTAGCTATATATATATTATAGCAAAGGACTTTGATTTTCTACAAAACTGTACATGGATTTTATGTTTGTAAACAGTTTTGTCATGTAAACAATAAAAATCCACTAAAAAGACTGGAAAAGTGCTTCAAATCCATTTTTTAAATATACCAGACATAACCTGTCATTTCACAATATTGGAGGGCAGGTTTTTCTTTTTCAGAAAATTCAATAATTTTGTGCATTCTATGACATTTTCTCTAGAGTTTTGCTGTTGGTTAAAAACTTGAAAGGCACTCAGATACTTCAGTTTGTAAAATCACTTAGACTGGAACTTAGGTCAGTGTTTGCATAGTCCCCCTGAACTAATGAGTCTTATGGAGCTCTGATGTGGATGGAAAGTGTGAAATGAAACACTGGGCCTGTAAGAAGTAATAGTGAACAGCAGATAATGAAAAAATGTCTGTGAGGAACCAAAGGCAGTCAGTTATTAAATTTATTACTGGATACTGCTAGCAGCAATTTAAAAAACCAACCAGCTTCTCTTCCCTCTGATATTTCAGCCATCCATTTCATATTGTTCCATTCTTTAGGTTGTATCACTAACACCACAGCTACCGCGAAGATCAAAAAACTCTAGGGCTGACTTGTATTTGTTACTGATTTTCTTTTATGAAATGATAAAGAAATGATTAAAAATGCTGTTTGTTATCTTTTTTCTAGGAATGTCATGCCCCCAAATATGGTTTAACTTGTCATTACTGTGATTTAGTGACTTGTTTTGAGCTCCCCATTTTACATTTTACTCAGTTTTCTATGGAAATTGCATCTGCCTATGCTTCCTCAAGACTAATAACTCACTAGGCATCTGGATTCAAGGAAGTGATATTAACAAAATAGTGGGTTGTTTTGGATTTTTTTTTAATCACAGCTAATTTTTTAATCATTTTAACTGCATTACAGTGCTTTAGAAACTGGTGGTTGGAAAAGGACAGCCAAGCACAGGAATCTCAACATACAAGCCTGGATCCTCACCTCTTCCTCACGCCTTTGCCACTGGCTGCTGCAGGAAATAGGACTCTGCCAGAGAGACCTTTGCTCTCATCCAGTTGTTCTTATGCTTAAATTTTATGCTTGATTTTTCTTTTCTATTTTGCAGATTACTGAAGGATAAAAGGACCAAAAGAAAGTTCCCTACTTTTTTTTTTCACACTTGTCTGCTTCTCAGTTTGCAATCCCTTACTGCCTAAAAGGAGGAAAGAAAACAAAGAGGAGAACAAATATTATGGCATCCTTGCTTTCCTGAGGCTGGTAATCCAGCCAGTTGCAGTCTCAGCCTCTTAGAGTTAAGTTTTCCCAGTAGCTTTAGGAATATTTCCTGCAGGCTTGGCTCTCACATGTCAGAGCTGACAGAGGACCATGGGAGATTAGTTGGTAACTAGAAATCTCTCATCGTTTATTCCAGGATCTTTAAACTTTTGTGTGATTTTCCCATAAAAAATAGTTTTTCTAGAGCGTGTTAGATGGAAAATATTTTGCAAGTTCATTAGAAGAATTTCCATTAAAAATCTGTTTGAGGGAGTTCCTTCCTGATTCTGAAAATGAAGCTATAAAGGAGGAGTCTTTTTTAAAGTTGTATTTGTACTGGGAATGCTCAGAAATCCCAGCCAAGAATTATTGTAGCATTGTACAAGGCTGAAATTCCCTGTAGCTCTATGTTTAGCACTTGCTAAGGCCCCATGGCAGCATATGCTTTTCTAGTCACGTATTTACTCTCTGTGACTGAAATGAATGCAAAATTTGCTATCTAGTTGAGTGAAATTAACTATCTTTAGTCATCTTGGTGAAACTTGAAAAACTGATTTATTTATTATCTATCAAAATACTTCTGTTTACTCTTGATTTTCTTATTTTTTGCTTGCTTGATTAAGTACCATGTCCTCCTGTGAAGCCTGGATAGGAATATGCTTGAATGTTTTGCTAGTGTAAGTTCCAGGCTTAGATCCTTTGTTACAATTTTTGGGTTCTTTTGAAAAACGTGAGATTTTAATTGATGTTAATTTTTCAGCATAGGAGTCCAGCACTCCACACTCCAGCTCACCAGTAATCCACACTTGAAGAATGATCGAATGCTTTAACGGCATGGTAGTTCCCCTTGGATATGTATTGTATTTAAAGGTTAAAGTAAGCCTTGATGAAAGTGTTTGCCTTTAGCTGTTCATTGCTACTTTATCTGTTGTTTCAGCTGTGAAAAGCTTTTTTGTTTGGTTGAGGTTTGTTTGTTTCTCTCTGCTAAACTTTTTCAACATCTTAAAAAGTCTGCATTACATAGAGGTTTGAATTTTGGCTTCTCTTTGGAGTACTTTACAAGGACAGAGATATTACATGCTAAAATGCTTTCTGTAAAACACAGCTGTAAAAAAAAAAAGTGAAGTAAGTCTATACTTTATGTCTTCTTGAAACTTTATTCTCTTTAAAAAGGATTTATGTAATTTTACATAATTCTTTTGGCAGGAATGTTTATTGCCCAGTTGGGTGAAATTATTAATATACCCCTCAAGCTGCATTTTCAAAGATCAGTAATATATATATAAACCTCTTTGAGGGTCCTTGATATGTAGGATTTTTATTGGAGACCCTTGTTCCACTTCAGTAAAAGGATGACACAATATGTTTACTTTAAAAAGTCTCTGACATCTTCCTGAAAATGTTTTGATAGAATGGCATACATTTGGTTACAATTAGTAAGCCAAACAATTTTCCATTGTTATCTCACTGTGTTTGTCTAGACCCTGTAAGGAGCTTTCAGAAAATATCCATCTCGATGTTTCAGTTAATTGATTGCATGTCCAGTAGGCTTATTCTATTTTATAAAGCTCCTTGTCCTTTTAGTTTTATCAGTGATTTTACACAAAGGCATGTGGCAGAAAGCAAAAAGGAAATACTGGCATGGTTAAGCATAAAGGGATATTGTACTTGTATCAGGGCTAATATTCCAGTGTGGGAAAAAATATCCATGTGTTCCTGCTACTTCTGTGTGCAAGATGTTATACCCGAGGGCTGAAAGTAATAGTAGCTGGTGCGAAAGTATTCACCAATATCAAGTGCAGATGAAAGCTTTTGGAGCCAGCTGAAAGCTGAGTTAATAATTCTTCAGCTTAATATTTGAACTTGCACTCTGTCTGGCACAATAAATAATGGGTGACTTAATTTTATTTGAATTCTATTAGCAGTGTGATTAAAAGACTCAAGTCCTTATCTGACACCTTTGCTGTGTTGTTTTGGTTGTTTGCCATTTTATATATTATCTAGAGTCTCATCTTTCCTTTTGTATCATAGATGAAATACATCTTTCTGTCGAATATCATACTTTCTGTTTGGAGACTGATAAGTCTTAGCCAAGATCTTTGTCTGTTTGGGTAGTAAACACCTTGCTGTGTACATCCCATATTGCTTGCAGTTGTTTGGAGGTTACATGATTAAGCTGGCTGTAATGTGAATTAGTGTCTATGTCACAGAAATTCCCCGTGCAATTATCACCCCTTGGAAATGCTGCAGTGCCAGGTTTAGGCCTGATAACAAGAACTGGTGCTTCTGTGCCTCCTTTAATAATCCTCTTTTGTTTAAACTCTATTTGGAAAAGCCACTGATCACAACTCCTGTAACAGTAGGTACACGGTGGTAGCAGAGGAATGCAGAGCTTGTGGTGCTATTCTGCTTCATAAACTGGTGTCTTTAAAGTCTTCTGCATCCCTGCCCTGTCAGACTGGTAGAGTCGTGCTGCTTTTATGAATTCTTGGTGGGAGTGGTCAATACTGAATTGAATAATTACCTTTTGAATTATGTCCTTAACAAAACAATTCTTGAAGAGGTCTGCTGGGTTTCAGATGGGTGCATGGGAAGAAAGGCATGAGAAGGAAATTCATCCTCCAAAGGAGGGAGAAGCAACTGCACGTGAAGCACTTTCTGCAGTTGTCACCTCTGCTCCTTTGGCAGGGTGGGAAAGGACAGGCTTGCCCAGAGCTGTCCCCTGTCCTGTGCTGCCCTCCAAGCAGCATTGCAAGGGAAGATCTCAGTCATGGCTCTCTGCAGCACAGCACACAACTTGCACCTCAGCTATCTCTGCACCAACATCTCTGTGCAATGAAGTCACAGTGCCTGGTGTCTCCAAAGCTGGAACCAAGGGTTTGGGCCCCTCAGTGCATCTTGGCAGCAAAGTCAGCCCTTTTCATTTCCTTGTCGTCAGAGCTGAGTTATGTCGGCTCATGCTCTCTAGAGCAGTTTGAATTCAATTTAGCTGGTGATTAAGTTACTTTGTGTGAATTGGATGCTGGTAGGAATGTTTGTTCAAAGGGTTAACTTAACCTTCCCCAAGGTTGTAATGGACACTGGAAGATCAAAAGCTCTTCCAGACTCTCAAAGAGAGAGGAAAAAAAGGATTGCTTGCTTTTACAGTTTTCAGTCAATGTCTTCCTTCTGGGAAGCAAGTCTGTGTTCAACAGACTTAAACTCATGGTACAAACAACTAATTTTGTCTCTAATCTTAACCATAATTTGTCTGGTTTTTCTGTTCCTCAGATTTATGCAGTAGCCATGTTTGTCAAAGTATTTGGCACCAGTGACATCATCTCTGTTGAAAAGCCGGATAGCGTGATGAGTCCCAGATGTTAACTCACACCAAAAGCTGAGAAAGAATGAATTATAAAGACCAACTGTAACAGCTATGGAGGTAATAAAAAGTGATTCTGTTTTCTTCTAGTATTTAAAAATAATTATTTATATATTTTTGAGGGGGTTTTTGCAGACATGATCAGTTAGGGACTGTGCTTGCTATTATGTGTGTACATAAGGACAGACTGAGACGTGAATTTGGATGAATGCTGAATAAAGCATGATTTAACTTCATAATTGCACTATTTTCCTTGTGGTTTTCCCAATCTTTTACACTTCGCTTGTGCAGATTATGATATATGCAGAATAT
Source organism: Trochalopteron elliotii (assembly GCA_024734555.1). Taxonomy (NCBI): domain Eukaryota; kingdom Metazoa; phylum Chordata; class Aves; order Passeriformes; family Leiothrichidae; genus Trochalopteron; species Trochalopteron elliotii. Next base: position 255,502 of record JANPWX010020211.1, on the reverse strand, counting down.
GTGTACTGAGATCTAAATGTGCCTCTTTCTTAACTGCCAGGATTTAATTTGTCATTTGGATAAGGGTCTTGCATGGTTATGTCAGCACATCATGTTTTCTAATGCAACATGACATGCCAATGTAACCAAGAGTAGCATCACTTCCTAATGATATGTCATGTCTGTGAAATGTAGAACGGATATGACTTGCTGTGAATCAAGTTTGATTTTTTTTTCTTAATTTTAAAATAAAATCCCTCTCTGTACTCCAAAAGTAGCCTTCATAGAAGTATGGTTTAGGTTCTTAAGGGGAAAAATCATGAAGGTGCTTGGGCATGGTTTCATGGTGACCACATATCTACCCAAGTGCGTTGTGTTGCCTGGTAAAGGAGGCATTAACAAATAATACATCCTGAGCATCCTCAGATGGATAAGGCTGACCTGATTAATATTTGCATGGAAAATCAAGCAGAGATGCTGCTTAATTTTCTACCAATAATGGATACTTTCTTTGGATCATTCTGTTGTCTAGATAATGTTCACTATCTTGAAAAATTCCCATATCTACTGTCAAAAAATTGGCTTGGAAAATATGTTTCCTTAATTAATTGCAGCAGTTCTCCAGGCCTTATAGGCACAACAAAAGTTTTATTAAAATCACAGAGAGAAAAAAGAAATTTAGACTTTTCATATTGGGGTATTGCATCCTATAAAGATGATTAATCAGTTGGATGTATAACTCATATGTCATTGTCTTCTTTTAAAATCTTCATATCAGAAAAAAAATAGAAATACATCAAAATATAACTTTGTTTTAGTTCTTCATAGTAGATTATCCTTAATTTCTTTTTTTGGGGTGAATGTTTTGGCATTAGTCTCAATACAAGTTTTCTGAAACCTGAAAGCAGAAGTGATGAGGTTTGTGGAGTTGGTTGTGGTGCAGTTTTCACTGTGCTGCTCAGTTCTGAGTCAGCAATGTGACATTGACATCTCTGAGTATGTGGGAATTATTCTGAAATTACTTGGATTTTTCTTATCTTTTCTTTCAGAGTGAATGCTAATTTGGGAATAAACATTAAAACCCAGATAACTTATATTGTGCTTTCTGTTCATAGGACTGCACTCAGTTTACATCTGACGATAAATGATACATGAAGAATATGGGATTTTTTCAAGGGTTCCTAAAGCTTATAAGACTTACAGGTGAGTCTTTCTGATACCCTTACTGAACCCAATGTGTCCACAGGACTCTGCTAGGTCTCATTTTCAAAATTACTTATGTTAGGAGTATAATTCACAGTTCTGAAAGCAGCTTGGATGCTTAGTACATTAGATCTCACTGACCTTCAAAGGGACATCTAAGCATCTATGGTCAGATACTGAATGCAAGAGGAGCCTAGTAGGATTCTTTTTATAGTGTTTCATCACCTCAGTCCCTTTGAAATCACTTTAAACATTCTCCTTCAATTTAAAAAATGGGGCATGGATTTCTAAATCATGTGTGTACTTAAGAAAATATTACCTGCAATTTATTTAAACCTTGTGAATACTCTAGGAGAAAGGTGTGTTGCAGATGCATTGTGTTAGTAGGAAATGTGTGCTATGAATTTTGGGACAAATCTTGGGGTTTTTCCACTGATGTGTCATTTTTAGTCATTACTTGCTGAGCTATATCATTAAAAATCTGAGTCACATAGGCCATGCTTAAATTACATATCAGATAACCCAAGTGTTTAGGGCGAGCTGATGTAATTCAGCATCACTTTAAGCAATTTTTGCCACTGAAGATCAACCCCCTCAAAGTCCTGCATCTTCCTGAGTGGAATTATTTCACCTTCTCAAGTCCTTTCTTATATCTCATTTTAGTCAGGACCCCCTACCTTCCCATTCCTGGCTTATCTGACTGGCTTGTGGCACTGATGCAATTACTGTCTCCATGTACACTCTACTATTAGTCTTAGAAAATGTAAAAATTTTACCTGAAACACAAACATACCTGTTTTAGGTATTGTGTGAAAATGCTGAAGAAGAAAATCTCAAGGGGCAAAACAGAGAGAAATTTGCTGAGGGGTGAGCAAAATGTTAATTACATACAATATTTTTTTCTCTGCCTTAGTGTAATTTTTATTTGCTGAACAATTAACAGGTTTTCAAACAGCTTTGCCAGTTTTACTTTTTTTTTTTTTCATACCTCCATCCATTTTCTAGCAGTCATTCCCTTTCCCTTCCATCCTTATGGCCAGAGAACTATCCTATGACATGTCAAAAAATGTTTACTAAGATGATTAAAAGTCACGTTCACAGTTATTGATCACACAGCCTCTGACTTCTTGTCAGGCCACTATATTTATGCCAAACTGTGTTATCAGACTCTCTGCTAGCATAGCTTTACTGCAGTGGCTTTTCATCAGTTCTGCTTAAAATGCATTATTATTATTATTCCAGAAGCCATGCATGTGATGTCTAGTACAGGCTTTGCAGTTGTCTCTATAATTCTTAGAAAGGTGAAAAAGCAATGACTTAACACTGTGTACCACCCAAGTCTGATTTTTTTTTAATCTAAGGTCACCTTATCTTTGTAGATCTTGGAAAATGATCATGAATATTTATGATGGCATCAAAAAATCAAGCAGCTGCAAATTGTTTACAACATTTTTAAGAATATGAAACTAGCTTCTACTATAAATCAGATACATCTGCAAGAACTGGATGAAAACTGAAAGCTCTTTGGTTCCATCCTACCCTCTTATGTACCTGAGAGCTAAAAAATCATCAGTAGCATGATTCCAAAACACTAATGTGGGCAGTATAGATAAAAGGTAAAACCTGAAGTAAAGTAGCAAATTAATCATTCTAAAGATAGCACATGAAAGTAGTTTAATGAAATATTAATCTGAAATAGGTGCCATAAAACTTTATGGAAACTTTCAAAATGTTGAATCAAAGTCTGTCTAAAACTATATCTCATTATATTTCTTTCCTGCCTTTAGAAAAACACATTCTTCCATCACACAGCAGTTCAGATGTGCATATTTGAAAAAAGTGCACATTAAAAATGTACACAATATTGTCTTCAAATATTTGTTGGATTTTTCCTCTACAGAACCATGATTTACAATCTGCTACGAATTTAATAGCTAGCTGGAGAAATAGGCAGAAGTAAACAATTTTAAATCTTGGCACTGCTGCCAAATTGCTATTTAGATGACATTTATTGTATGAAAACATCAAAATATTTGGTTTAGTTCAAACTGGAGGAATAATCTGTGTGCTTTAGATGAGGCACACTATTTGCCTAAAAATTATCTTGAATGAAAAGGAAAACTGTTCAACCTCCAGGACTACGATTTTCAAACCTTTTTTTGCCAAGTGCTGCCACCAGAGCCGTGGTGACAGCAGCCTCAGCCTGCAGCTCTGCACGGGCTCCCATGTCAGGGGGCAGATCTCTGCATATCACTTGTGCTATGTGGATTGCAACTCGGGAGTGCTGCATTGAAGCTCTTAATCCATTAAAGTGCAACTGTGCTAATAAGCAAACCATCTGATTTAGAGACTACAGTGTCATTTTACCTCTCTTTGGGAGGTTTCATATTTTCTGTATTGGGTTTCTCCATTTCTGCCTGCCCATTAAATGCTACTTGCACTCTCAGTCAGTTTTTCACTGAAATACTTCTGACTTGGAAACCATGTTGGATTTTAGGGTGTTTTCTGTTTCGTGTTTGAAGAATAATTCAAAGACTTGCATGCTCAGAGGTGCCTGTCCACTTTGCAAGAGGATCTTAGTTGTCTACCCTGCAGTTCAGTCTGTTCAATAAGCAAAACAATAAACTCCATTTCTTTTCCTGCTGCCCAGTGCTACAGACTGTCACAAGACCATCCATCCCTGAGCAGCATTACAATTCAAGTAAACCTCCTTCAGCCAGCATGCAAGCCTTCATCAGAAGGCAAAATGCTAGTCTGAGAGGATAATAACTGAGACATTCTTTTAATAAGGACCATTTTTAAATGTTAAGAATGACTTGTTTTAATTGAAGGAGAGGAAAGGAACTCCTACCAAGAGTCAAAGAGATCCCCCAGAGCTCTCTGAAGTCTTCAAATTGTCTTGTATAGAAATTCCTGAGTATCAGAAATGAACAAAGGTTACAAAATCTTTCCAGCCATCTCACTGTAAAGTTCATCCAAGGAGGTTATTCTCCTTTAAAGTTAAAAATTTGGCTTTAGTTTAAAATGAGATGCCTGACCACTCTATTTACTGAAGGCAAATCATGAGACTCATTTTATAGACCCAACTTTTGCTGAGTTTGTGTAAGCAGGGATGCAGAACAATTACCATTCATCCATTCTTTTCAATCTCCTATACAATATCCACCTGTTCTGTCAGACAGCAGGAATGTTTGCCACAAATACAGACTACTGCAGTGACAGCAGCAGGTGTATGGCAGCAACAACTAATCAAATCAGCTGAATGGAGGTGTGAACCACATTGCACTTCTGTGCAGTGAAAATGAGCAGAAAGGACAGAGCTAAACGGTGGGGAATTTTTGTTTTGTTTTATTTTTAAGATCTTGCTTTTAAATTATAGGCGATGCAACTGGTAAGTGCAAGAAGAAATAATGAGGACTTGAAAAGAAAATGACACTTCATCCTTCCTGCAAAGGACAGGCAGAGTGACATAGGTATAAGAGACACCCATTGTAATCACTCTCAAAAAGCAAGGCATGGGTTTTGATTTTCCTAAAGAAGCAAATGCAAAAGAACTCTTGTCTGTACCATATGACTCATGATGCTTCTTTACCAGGCTTAAAGAGAATTGAACTTGAGTAATAGCACCATTAGAGCTCTTTACCAGGAGCTAGTTCCTGTGGTTTCACTGGGTCCAGCTGCTGATGACTCACAGAGGAAGTGGCAGAGATTAGGTGCACAGGGAAAAAAATCAGAACAGCTCAGAAATAAAGCAAATCAACCAAGCATTACCTTTTGTGCACAACAGAACAATGGCTTAACAACTAAGGTTCAAAATGATCTGTCTTATTCCCCTCATTTGTGCTATTCCTGTTGGAAAGACCACCAGGAAACATGTGAACCACTGTGGAATACACACTGTAATCCGTGGAACATCTCAATTAATATTCCCTCTTGACTACAGCTAGAACAATACATAGCATCAAGCAGTTTAATCTCCAGCAATAATGCCTTTTGTAAGATCAAGTGGTCTTTCCCTTGAATTAAGGTTTAAGTGAGGATTTTGAAAATTAGTTAGATATCCTGCATAGTGTCTAGTGGTGGCTACAGGTTCCATAGCTAGGTAAAACGCAAAGGCACTGGTTTTCAATAGAAATACTGTTGTGAGTAGTTTCTCCTTTGTAAATTGACATTGCTTCCCTGTAGAAGAGAATTAATTCTTCCAAAAGGTTTTGTTACAAACAAATATATCCAAGTTCGTATAAAATTTAAACATTGTCTCTGGTATTTAGTTTTGTGCTACAAAAAAGTATGTCCCCGGCAGCAAAAAGTTAAAATACCTAACTTAAAAGGAAAGATACAGGAGGAAATATTCTGGATCTTGTTTAAATTGTACTATTGTACAGTAGTAGTGCTGCTGTTAGATCATATCACTACAGCCTCAGACACGCAGCTCAGGGGATGTTTTCTTCTTGGAAATTGCAAACAGTTTAAACCCCTTGGGGAAGAGATCTATCTGAGTTGCTATAGATTGATAAAATAGCTTATTAGAAAAACACACAACTATTTTGACTAGATTATACCAGCTCTTTAAAAAATTTTTTTGAAAATTAAAATTATGTACTAAGAGCGCCCTAGAAAAAAATAGTGCTGATTTTTCTAGATCAGTGACTTATCCTTGTTTTTGAAAATAAATTGGAATAGACAATTTCACCCACATTCCACTTCTTGTTTTCCAGAGGCAAGATCAGTTAGTAATTATTCAGAGATGCATTTTATAAACATTTGCTGTAGTGATTAATGTGCGACAATTCACAACCACCTCTTTAGATTATCAAGTAATGCACTTTACTTTACATGTTTACCATCAGCTGGCATTTCAAACCCCACAAGGTGACTCTGTGACATTGGTGCATGGCCTCTGCCACACAGAGTTTTGGAAAGGCCCACGCTACCCTGAGCTTCAGGTGTGCTCCAGCTTATGCAATAAGCACTTGAAAAAAATTGCCAATAAAACAGATGCTTCTCCTGGTGTTTTCCTGTGTGGAAACCAAATATGAATTCACTCCATGGGCTCTGTTCTCCCCAGTGCCAGGGCTGCATTGTGTGCAGTGAGCATTAAAGGCTGCATTTGGGATAATGAAGGTTGTGCTGTGCATGGGGAGGTGCCAAGTCTGCAGCATGTGGGGTGCCCGGGGGTGTGTGGGGTGCTGCTGACCTGGACCCCTGGGGAGAGCTGCACCAGCTGTCCTGGAAGGCATGGAATTCCTCTTCCCTGAATGCAGCCACATGGCCTTCATGCACTCGGGGGCACATGGATGGATCTGGTCAGTTCATTTACTTTTCTCTCTTAAAAGTCCTTTATTTCTGTTTAAATATTTTCAGTCGTCTCATCCACACTGACTCTTTGGTACATAGATGAAGATAACAGGGATGAAACCTTATTCCTATCAATGCCACAAATATAGATTAAGGGGGGAGGGGAAGTGAAATGGAGTTGATATGCATTAGAAATTGTTTATTTGATACTGTTATACTATCCCTTTAAGATATGCTAATATGAACTGCTGTCAATACAACATCACTTAGTTGGTTTTCATCTGGACCTTAGAGCACAACAAAATTATTAGTACATAAATCTCTACTAATTTACTCTAGATTATGATTCTTTCATCAACATGCACATATAAATTATATCATTAATCATAATGATTTCTTTCAGTATTCATATGTAGTTTCTTGGGAATCCCACTGTAATTCAGTATGAATTAATGTCCACTTATTGGAAAGCACTACCTACACTGATATTTCTAGGGGAAAAAACCAACAACTGTGATGCATCTTAAACTACCTCCTAAATGACCGGGGTGCTGGTAAACAACCACCAAAGGAGCATCGCTGCAGGTAAAGGAAAGTTGTCTTAAAAGCAGTTTGTTCCAAAGCTCATTAGGCCAGATGGCAGCCTGTCTTCCAGGAGCACGTAAAGCACTTCTAAGGGAGTGGGGGGGACTTCTCTCTCCTTCACCCTGCCCTGGGGAACAGCAGTGTGAATACGCAGAGTGAGGGGAGAGCTGAAGCAGGGGGGCATTGCTAAGCACTGGAGGAGGCAGTGCAAAACCATCTGCTGCACTTTTTTGACAGGGCAGAGGCAATAACAACTCCATCATTCTTAACAGGTAACACTTTCTAATTGGCCTCAACAATAAATTTTCCTGAGAGAAGAAGCAGTATTCATCCACTTTTCTGTAGAGTGGATTTTAGCCATGAGTTTCATGCTTTGAAGTGGCCGGCCCGTAGATTGAAGAGGTCAAGCACCTGTGGTTGAGATGCCTTGGCCTCAGTTTCCCTCACCTAAGAAATGCAGCTGCCTCCTTGAGAAGTGCTGTGCCCTTTCTGGAGGTGAAGTAGGATACTACTTAATCTAGCTATCAAATATATAAATGGAACATACATATATACATATGCATGCTTCATAAGTGAGACAGTGAGGGGGAAAAAAAGGAACTTCTGACTATAACGAAAGATTCATTAGGAAAAATGAACTAATCAGTGCTCTCCAAGGAGAAATTCATTCTGTTTAGGAGGCCGTACCCTCTGCTGCTGCACATACTTAATATAATTTATATTATTATTTAAATCACTGCGTAAATTTTAGATACTTTTAAAAATCAAGTTAATGGACCATACTTTACTGCTTAGCATCATTTATATCAAGAATTAGTGTCTGTGGAGATAATATACGCTAACACAGAGGAGAAAACACAAACAAGCAAATATCATAAAATTCATCTGTAGCATGCGCTTAAAATACAGCTGCAGAAATGAGCCCTTGGAAGAGTTGTGTGTTGTGTGGTACAGCCTCTCCTCTGAGCTGTGTGCATCCCTGTGTGTACAAGGTACTCTTGAACCACTTACCACCACTTAGGGGGCCTAGCCTTGCACCAAGCTGTCATGGCAGAATATTTATCCTACTGGGAAATGTCTTCCTCTCCTTACTTGGGATGCAAAGGAAGACAATCCAGCATGGCTTTCCCATAGCCATAAGACAAAGTGGAGATGGCAAATTAAGGAATTCTTGGGGAGAGCACAGGCTACTGAAAACTACTTAGGTTACTAAAAACTACTTACGAGCTGAAGAGAAAGGCTGAAGTACTTTCAGCACACTGAAAAAATAGACACAGCCTAGAAACAGAGAAAGGTGGAAATAAAGATAATGGGAACCTGAAAGAGTGAGAGGATCCTGGCAGCTGAGATAAATCCAGGGCCTTCTGCTGTGGGCTCATTAAAAGACAAAATATATATCCTAAAATGTCTTACTTTTACCAGGCAATAAAACAGCTGTGCATCATTACTTCCTTCAGGATAGCTCTGCTGTATTTCACTCTTCTTTTTTTTTAACAAAGAGCCCAGTTTCTCAGGTTTTGGCATAAAATCCTTCAGAGCCCTGGATCCGTGTCAATGTCATGCTGAAGCACAGGTCACTGAAGCCATCCATCGTGCTGCCACAAGAGAGTGGTGCAGAGATGGGACAGCCAAAGGGAGGCAGGAGGCACAGGGGAGGAGAGGGACAGACCCTGGGAGGTGGACAGCACCTGCAGCAGCAAATATGAGGGGAACATAGGTAGTGCAAAAGGCTGCAGTTAGCACTTCCTGTTTCATAGAATCATAAATAGTTTAACTTAGAAAGAATGTTGAAGATCATCTAGTTCCAACCCCTTAGCCAGGGACAGGGACACCATCCACTTCTCTAACTTATTTTATGTTGCTTCTGAAAAATAGAAACCTAGGTAAAGAGAGAGTGATATTATCCTTGGAATGAGAAAAAAAAAACAAACAACCTCCATAGCTGAGTCCAGGAGGTGTGAGCAGGAGAATCTGGAAGGTAAAGGGCGAAGCAGAGACAGCACCTCTTGTCTCGCTGGAGAAAGTGTCATTTATCCCATCAATGAAGCTTCCCATTCTGTGGGGAGGATAGAAGATTTCTAGAGATTTGAGCATTACTTTCTGATTAAGTAATAATGTACAATTTCATTAAATATGGTCTTCCAATAAAAAACAGTTTGGAGCTGAGAATGTTTTGTTTTTGCATTTCATAATTCAGGCCTAAATTCATCCATACTTCATATTCCCTCATTTTCAGTCTGCTTTCTTCCTGCCTGACTTGTAAACTTTCTACTCAGTAAAAGTTGTGAGGTTTATCCATCTGGCTAATGAAGCTCAAGGCATAAAGTCTTTGTTGTAGCCGCAGACAAAAAAATAAGCTTATATTAACAGAGATGAACTTGGTCTTCTGACATCTTACAGCAGGCCCTGACAAAGTAGATGTAGTCAAAATCTAATTTTAAACACAGAGAGCAAAATTCATGGGCTGCACATAGTCACATCCTCTTTGCACTGGCTAGAATTATGTTCCGCCAAGGTGACAGTGAGAAAAGCTGTTTACCATTGTGATGATTTATTCCTCTTTGAGAAGTGCAAGTAATTTTTTTACCAAGATGTGTTTTACCTTGCAGTTTGGAACCCCAAAAGCCTCTTAATTCTTGAATGTTGGACAGTTGGACAGTTTCTTTGGACAGCTTTTTTTTTCTTTCAAAAAACTCCTAACAATTGTGTTTTGGCCAGTTCATTTCATATAATAGTAATTGTCTAAACAAGTGCTGTACCTAAATGCTTAGTTGCTGCCCCAGTGACTGCTTGCATTGCTGGGTCACCTGGCAGTTTTGTATGAGCATTTTCATTGCCTATACATAAATAATTTTCTTTCCTGATGAATTCACAAGCTGCTGCCTCAGAGTCTCCCTGTGTATCATCTGTGTATTACCCAGTGTCTGAAGCTAAGTGGGTAGATTGCTCACAGCAACGTATTCCATCCATGTCCTTTGGTTTCGGTGCAGCACTTCCAGCTGTCCGGGAGCACCTCCATTACCCAGGCTCGGGGCAGAGCAAATAGCATTCTGGCCTCAGTCTTCCAGCAGTAGATTAGTGACAGCAGTAGGCAGACAACTTTTGTCCCCGGGGAATATTAGAAATCTAGAGCTAGAAATAGATGGATTAACTGAAATGCAACCCAACCTCTGATCTACATTATTGTCTCTCTTCTTTATCTCACAGGGGAAGCAGAGATAAAGAGTGATAGACACTGATAATGATGGAAGTCCGCGATAATACACCGAAGTGATAAACTTCTTTGTGGCCCTCATTGTGCCCAGTTGTCTTCAGCTGGTTATGAGCTCTAGCCTCAAGCTATTTACACCATGATCAGGCTAGTAATTAGCAAAATGTTTAATATAATATAGAAGCAATTAGGAGGTGATAACACGCAATTAAGATGTGTTTTCAGATTAAAGATTTTATAGTGCTCTCTTTCTTGAAAAGATAAAGTGCCTATCTCAAAATGTCAAACTGCAGTGATTTAATCTGAGTTATTTTCAATTAATATGCATGTATTCTTGCGATGTGTTCACCGTTGTTATTGACATTGATAAATTAAACTCATCCCAGCAGAATTTATCCTTGAGTCGCTCTATATTTCCTGCATGTCAGTTCTTTATTCGTATTTTTTTTATGCCTACAAGCTGTGCACGATCTAACTCTAAGTCCCTTGATTCATCCCTGGGATTACAGTAATGTGTCAGTCTGAGTGGAACAATAATCTGAAAGGGCATTGTTATAAATAGTGTGTTAGAATATAATTGTTTGTCATGTCGTTTCTCCCCTTTAAATCCCTCAGAGTCCTGCTTAAGTAATTTAGACAGCTATAATGACAAGAGTCTTGAGACTTCACTTATAGAGTTGTCCAACCAGTCTTCAGCCTACCCGGTCTTTTGAGACTGTCTCATCTGCAAAGTAGGAAGTGCAAAGAACAGATGAGTTCCGACTGTACTGCGGATTTGTTATGAGATTTTGCTCAGGCCATTTATAGAACAATGTAAATGCTACTGATGCTAATTTTTCCCTGGCTAGTCAATGAAAACGCTTAGACAATAGAAATTAAGGTGTTTCCTATCATCATTTAAGAAGTCAAAATCCTAAGGATGACTTTGATTAAGTTCCTAATTATAAAAACAAAAAAAACAAACCATGACAGAGGAAAGACAGGTTTTTATTACTGTTTTTAATGGTGCCAGCTTTTTAGCAAAAGTAGTAATACTTCCAAGGAAAAAATTGCTAGAAATGAGTGTCCTGTTAGATCATCCTGTCCAGTTCCTGAATCATGCAGGATTATTCTTTGTAATGCTTTTTTCTTCTGTTTGATCATCTCTAGACTTTTCAGACATGCAATGAAGCACCCAAACATCAGAGGATGTGCACACAGCATGTATCAGAAAGGTTTTTCTCAGTTTAACAAGTAATTCCTCTCCTGTTTCTGCTAAGTATTTTCCCCATAGCTAATGCTAACAGTTTTCAAATATTTGTGTTTATGTCTCCTCTCTTGCTCTTTCTAGGGTTCACTTAATGATATTTTGTTCATCTGTGGTTGCAAAAAGGCAAATTAGCTGACAGTCATTGCAAAGCATTGGCTTTGTGTCATGCAACTGTGATTAAATTCTTTTGAGACCATGGATTTAGCAAAGATGATATAACTCATCACAGCTTATGCTGACTGGCCAGTCACTGTTATCATTTAGTGAGCTAACCCAGTTCTTCAAAGGCCTGCTTGAACACGTTGAAATGCTGCTGTTTGATAATCCCTGAGTCAGTGTTGGTCAAACCTGGCATATTTGATTCTTGCCTATAAACAAGCACCTGCAATATTCTTCATTAATTCTGCAGGCCAACCTCCAGCCTCTCACTGTCTCTCAGGTAAGTCACAGGGGATGTAGAGCAAAATGCAGCTCTTGAATGCTCTCTTTGAATACCTGGGTGTCGTGTCCTTCAGCTCACCTTCACCAAACTTTTAAAAGACAAGAAAAGAAAAAACAATACAATTAAAGGAAGCTGCCAAAAAGCTGTAGAGGTGTCATCTGGCACCACTGTTCATTACTGTTTCATTTCAGGAAAATTTATTGACTTTTACATATCCAAATGATCTGAGAAAAAGCTAGAAGGGAAGACTTGAAAAAAACCTTTGTATTGACAAAAGGGAAAAGGCAAGTTGTAAGAACCTCTGCTGAAATTTATTGGTGAGTAGGTAAACATCTTACAGTACCTGAGTCAGTGGGGGCAAGGTTAGCTTTTCTCAGCTGATTTACCTTATCAGTACATAAACAAATATAGAAGCCACAGAAATGTGTTAATGACATTGGAGCATGAACTGAGAGGTATTTCTGTGCTGAATTTGCCGTCAGCTACAATTATAAGACCATTTGTACAATATATTTTTGTTAAATATTTTCTTTACAGCCAATCTATCAACGTCATATACAAAGCTTACTGAATTATGCCACTTTAATGTTTAATAATAAATTATCTTTCCAGGAGCTATTATAGATTTAAGTATGGTTATAATAAGCATATCCAATAGTTACTTTAATTGGTACAAATATCCATTTTGCAAACTTGCACACTTGATTATAATGTAACCCAGCAATGTATCAGTTTTAATTATGCTTCTAACAAGTTCTTTTACATTTTACTAAAAACAATGTGCATTACAAAATATTCTCAAATTGTGTTTGTAGTCTTTATATTATTCCCTCACAGATGAGAAAGTGGCATGTTGAAAATGGTGCTAAAGTGAATTTTGATTGCTATTTCTCTGGTTTAATTTCTACATTATTCAGAGATTACTACAGATATTACTAGATTTCTACACGACTCTGAATTCAGAATCAGGTCCAATATTCCATGCAAATGGTCTTTGCTGTGTGATGTAATAGGAAAGTTAAAAATTTTCCCTAGATCAACAGTGTCAGCCAGTAAACAAAAAGGTACTGTTCTTTTTTCTTGTGTTTGTTTCTCTGTTTTCACATTTATATAATACACATTTAAGAAAAAAGAGGAAAACAGATTTTAGCGGCGCTACCTTTGAACCCTAGAGTTGCTTTCCAACACTTATTGCAGTACTAACAAGCCACAGGTGTACACTACAGGAGCGGGTGAAAATATAATTGAGGGGTATGATGACAGTTAATTGTCCATAATGTATTTATCCCAAGATGCACTTATGCATCTGTTATATATTTAGGTATTTGTTACTAGTAGCTTTGGTGATACTTAAGCAGAGGGGCATCTATATCTAAAAGACAATAAAAAAGGAAAATGCTATCAAGGGGCTCTAAAGTGGCGAGGCAAAGAAAGTTCGTCTCTTTTTCACTGTCTCTGAAATGAATAGGTCTATTTATTTCCATGGGATTTTTTTTTCCACATATGCCATATTAAGGTTTGAGTGCAAAAAACTTGACTCCTGTTTCTGGATGTACTACAGAACTACTTGATTACCTGCAGGCATTTTAGTAGTGATGTATTTTGATATTTGCCTTTTAGTGTAGTTTCTTCTCTGTTTCAGCTTGCTGTTGTTATAAAACAGCTTTGCACAATAGACTAAAGTAGTGTCTATTCACCCATTGACACATAGAGGATTTATGTGTGGGAGTAACCCACAAACTTCCCCTCCTCTTTATTGCCCCTCTCTATGCATGCCTTGAGAATAGATGTGATAATTAGTATCTACTTTTATCTATATTTATATTCCATCCAGACATTTAAGATGATAACAAGTCACTGTATTGAAGCAGTGTCCTGAATTCAAAATGCAGTGATACAGCTTAGATGACTTTGGAGGATCATACATTTTTGGGGCCTACTTCTGCTCTCTGTGAAGTCAACAGCAAAATTGTCACAAGGGTCAGCAATGAGGGGAGCTGGGGCACAAGAAATGAGGTTATTCTTGTGGGGATTTTTCGCATATATTTTTATACCGCATATCTTTTTAATATGGTGTAGATTGGACTAATAAAAAAATCATTTTAGGGCAGTGGATAGTATCAGGACACTCAGTGAGTAGCTGATTCTTGCAAAGATTTTGAGGTAAACAGAGAAGCTATACAAGGGGGCAGCTTGTCCTACATCAGGCAGTGGGAGCACCAAGATCCCAACCGAGCTGTGCAGCATGTTATGTTCTTTGGAAAACTGATCTTTCAGTCAGTCTATCTTTCATGCCATGAAACTGTCCCTGCATTTGGGTTTGTTTGCACAGTGTCCCATGAAGTTTAAAAGTATTTTATAAGGGGGGACAGTAGTCCCACTACTTATAAGATTGGGGCCTATATAACCACATTATCTTAAAAGTCCAGAGCTCAGTTCATATCAGAAGCTCTTTGCTCGTTTGAAACTGCCTAACATTAGCATCTTAGAAATATTATCTGAAGTGGCTGAAAACTGATATTAACCTGCTGCATGCTTGGAGTGCTCTGATAAAATGCAGTTGCTGTGGTAATTGTTGTATTATGTTCAGAAAAGTGCCAAGAATATAATTGCTTGCAAAATGACTGCGCAGTTCAGCTTTAATCTACATAGTGAAATTGTTTACTAAAATAAAAAAAAAACCACAAGTCTTTGCATAAACAAGTATTTTCAGAAGTAGACTCTTTATTAAACTTTTAACACCAAAATTATGCTCACAGTTTTTTTAACCAGATGCTACTTGTAACATTTCCTGTTTGTTAAAAACAAAACCAAAAAGCATAAAGAAAACCCAACAAAAAACAAAACCCCCAAAACACAACAAACCCAAACCACCATAGGATGATTTCCTTAAGAATGTTCTCTCAGGTATGTCCAGAATATTAATTAGGCCCATCTATTTCTGTCGGATAATAACAATGTCCAAGAACTGAATAGAATCTGTGACCTGTGAAAGGGCCATTCATATGCTTTAGTCTGCCTTAGCGCATTCCTTAACAAGTGAACATAGACTTTTTTCATAGTCATCCTAAATGTTTCAACTGTGTGTTTCATGGTTTGGTTCTTGTGTCTCCAAAACACATAGCTTTCCCCCCCTCCCCACCCCTTCTTTCTTTCCTTTCTTTTCTCTCTCTTTACTCTCTCTCACTTTTTTTTTAGCTCTTTTTTTTTTTTTTTGGTCTAGTGGGAAGTATTCCATGCTCTCCTCATTTAAATGCTTATGCCTTTATGGTTATTTTTACTGCCATACCTATGGGGCTTCTTACTTTATTGCCTGTAGCTGAAGGATATTTTAAAGGAATTAAATTTATTCAGTTTAAATCTTCAGGGGGATACAACAATATCTTAAACAATTAGCAATAATTAAAAAGCATCTATTCGAACTGTGCAAAAAGCAAATAGATTTAATTTAAATACAGTAGTCAGGACTAAAGGTTTTTTTCATTAAAACCAGGGAGAGTCTAGCCTCCTCCCAAACCTTTCTTTATTTTAGGCAACTTTTCAGCAGTTACTTTTTTAAAGTATGTTGTCAGTTGTTGGTTCAGAGCATTTCCCAAAGCGTTTGCATCAGGCATTACCAAAGTCTCCACAGGGCTGACCTGGGTACACTTTCGTTGCCTAAACTGAGGGTAGAGGTTGAGCTGCTTTGGAAACTTTAGAGCCTGTTCTGATCAATGTGGCTCTTTCCATGTTTTCCTTACTGGCTGTACACATTTATCTGCAGAACAGTAATCTAATGGAGGTCAGATCAAATATATGTAATTGCTGTGTATCCCAGTAACTACAATAATTAGAATAAACAGCAAAATGACATCAGAAATATTTTATAAAGAAATCTCTGCTCCGTGTGTTGGATTTGGTTGGATTTGCTAGAGTGACTCTCATTTGACACAGTGATATGTGTGGGCAGAACAATATTCACAAGTGGTGTGAGTTCCAGGAGCAGTTTCTGCTGTGACTGCTCACCAGACATGGTGGAAGCACCTTCTGGTGGGACTGCAGAAGCTTCCTGTGGTTAGAGCTGAGTCAGAGCTCCTTCCCAAGCCCCAGGCCTTTCTGCTTGGCTATAATGCATGCTTGGGAATGTAAAGTCAAATCTAGGACATTTTGATTTGTGCTGCTATGGCTGGATTAGTGTGCTCATGACATCCCTTGCTTGTGTCTGCTCTTCTCCTTCACTCTCTGCTCAAAAGTATGTTCAAAAGTTTTTTGAGGGTTGTAGCACAAAAGTGTTACTGTGTCACTTAAGTACTTTTGGCAGCAGTTCTGATTAAAGATGCTTGTCCCTACCTGATCACTGAGTGTCACAGCACAGCTCATTGATCAGAAAAGAAACATTCACATGATGGAGGCCAGTGCCTGGCAGCCAGGGAAAGGCAGCATTTCATAGGGCTGAAGCTGAGCAGCAACTGCTTGTGCCAGTGGAGAATAATGTCTGCAGAACTGCTCCTTCCCTGGGTTGTAATCAAAACAACTGATTCAAACTGAGAATATTCTGTTTGCATAGTTTGTCAAGGTGCTGAAGAACACATGGATTTGGGTCGCCTCTTTTTCAATTAACCAAAAAAGTATATAATTAGCTAATGTGGTTGGGGGTTTTTCAGAGTCTGAGTCTCAGCTCAGAGTCTGAGCATATATTCATAAGGAGATGAAAGGGAAGGAATAAATTCTAGACAGTTTGTTGTAAGTGCCAAAGAAAGTGACAGCTATCTACATGAGCAAAATTTCTAACAGTGCCTCACATCCACTGGAAAATGCTTAAGAGTCCACAAATAGAAAAAGGTTAAAAACTACTGACCTAAGTAATTGGTTCAATTTTCAAGACTGCTGAGCATCCAACTGTTCTCATTGATTATAAACAGATGATGATAACGAATAACAGCTCCCATAGTTGATGAAAGGCATCTTTTCTGGGGAACTTGTCCACAGATGCTTAGAAGAAGGATATATCTAATACAAGCCTTTTATAAGGGGGAACATTTCTCCCTTGGTTTCTATTCTGTATGCATAGCATACATAAATATTTTTGCTTTCACACTATCTTATGTTTCTTAGAACTCAGTTTAGAATTGAACTGTAGCTGATAAGAGGAAGGATAAGACAAGATCTTATTTTCATGTGTGGATTGTATGCTGCCTCATGCTTCAGTCCTGAAACAGCTTTCATATTAACTGTATTGCTTGACCACCTTTTAAAACTTAGTAAATTCAACATCCTATAACACAGAGGAGTTAGAAAAAATTATGAGTAATGTGTTACATTTTATACCAGCTTTAGATCTTTTTTTGGTTTCTACATCCAACATATTTTGTGTTTTGATTCCATATTGTTGTGGTAAATACAGAAGAGCTATGTTGTTTACTGGGAGGAAAATTGTACCAAGTGGTACCAGGAGAAAATTGAAGCTTGCACTTTAATTTTAAATTCTGAACACTCTCCTTAAAGTTTTTCTTTTTGATGTTGTGATTCATATACTTCAGATCTCTTGGGTTTTAGAGCTTTGTTTTAATTAATCTTTTGAAAGTTCTTGCAAGATTGATGTGGGCAGTGCATTTTGTCAGTCTTGTTTTGCAATACTAATGCTTGTGGCTGAGAAGAATCTAAGCTGAAAATATGTGAAGTTCTTTGGTCTAGGAGGATTGGGTTAGAGAACATCTAGGCAGCCTTATGATCCAAAAGGCCATGGGTCCTGACAGGCTGTACCCATGCACAGTGAGGCCCCTCACGATCACCTTTGAAAGGTCGTGGTGATTGGAGAGGTGCCTGAGGACTGCAAGAGAGCAAGTGTCACCCTGGAGCTCAAAAAGGGCGAGAAGGAGAACCCAGGAAATTATTGGCAAGTCACCTTCACATCAATCCCTGGAAAGTTTATGGAGTGTCTCATTCTGGAGGCCATCTCTATCCACATGGATGACAAGAAGGTGGTGGGGAGTAGTCAACATGGATTCACTGAAGGTAAATCCAGCTTGTCCAGCTTGATTGCCTTCTATGATAGAACAACTTCCAGGGTGGATGAGGGGAGAGTAGGGGATGTTGTCTACCTTGAATTCAGCAGGGCTTTGGACACTGTCTCTCACAATGTCACTGTAGGCAAACTCAGTGGAAGCATGGATTGGATGAGTGGACAGTGAGGCAGATTGAGACCTGCCTGAGTGGCAGATCCCAGAAGATTTTAATCACTGCCACAGGATCTAGCTGAATGCCTGTCGATAGTGGTGTCCCCCAAGGTTCAATACTGGGCCCAGTACTGTTTAACTTATCCATCAATGACTTGTATGAAAGGCTAGATGCCTCCTCAGCAAGTTTGCTGATGACACAAAGCTTGGAGGAGTGGCCAATACCCCAGAAAGCCCTGTAGCCCTTCAGAGGGAGCTTGAGAGGCTAGAGAGATGAGCAGAGAGGAAGAATCTGAAACTCAACAAAGGTAAATGCAGAGTCCTGCACCTGGAGAATAATAACCCCAGGCACCAGGACAGGCTGGGTCCTTGTGTCCAGCAAGTGAATTAAGCCATACAAGGGGTGAAGACAGTGACAGCTGTGCAGGTACTGCATTGGCTCTCCTCACATACTGCTCCTTTTAGTGACACCCGAATGCACTTAAAACCATCAGTTTCACATTCTGACTTAATAGTTAAAGAGGTTTTGTTTAATAAATGCTTAAGATCTCCATTCAAAAGAGGGAGCAAGAAAACCAAACTGAGGGAATCCTGGGGGCTGTAGAAACAGGAAGGCTGCTGAGAACACACACATGCAAATGGCAAATTTGATTACAACGATGGGCTGTCTGCTTTGCAGCTCCTGGAAGCCCACCCTCAGCCATAAAAATGCAAAAATAGTGCAACAGGCAATGTGGCAGAACAGGGCTCGCTGTATTCATTCACAATTAGGTGTTCTATTCTGTTGTCACCAGATGCTGCCACGCACATTACACAACAGAAATGGGATTAGCAGGAATAACAAAAACCTGTCAAAGCACAAAACCATGGCCTAGTAGTCCTGACAAATTAAACAGCCTACAATGAGTGCCAGAGCATGAAAATCATTCACCCTTCCTCTACTATCTCTGAGAGGTAGGCAATAAATGCCTTCTTAAAGGCAGGCCACCATGCAGCCAATACAAGATGTAGAAGGAAAAAGGCATTTTCATTTCTGATGGAGCGTAAATTAAGGACAAACCACTTTAACATAACTAGCAAATATCTGAAAGATAGATGTTTTCTTCTGTTAAATACAGAATAATTCACATGGGTTTGACATGTCAAGTGGCCCATATTACAAACCCTATTATACCTAACAATCTATTTTCACACATAGGAACTTCCATGGAGTGCTGTTAGTTTTATTTGTATTTGTGTAATGCAAGATAAAATAGGCCCAATAGCTATGTAAAACTCATGTTTTGCTAACCATGCTCATGCTGGTAGGTCATCAACATGGGATGTTGGAAAATTCAGAGGTTGAGAGAGTACTCTGTAGAGAAACTAACTCCAAGGCTGAAAACCAAGCGATGAGTTGTGTATTACTCTGGAAGGGCCGCAGTGTTCATAGGTATTTAGGATAAAAACAGAAAGTTTGTGTCTATTATAGCCTGCTTTGCCTATCTTGAGTTTAATAATGGTGTCATTAAACTGAGCAGCCAACTGTGGTTGAAATTTTTCTAGAGATATATGACAAGTTGCTTTTTGTAGCCCAGTTGTCCATCCTGCATCAAACTCATGTCAAAAGCAGTGACTTGTAACAAGCTTTTTCGCATGCTTCTTTCAAGGTTTCTTTTGGTTTTGTGGGTTGGTTGTCACTCATCCTACCTTAATATTCCCTGTAGATGGTGATCATTGTCTATTTCTCTTGCATCTGTTCTGCTCTTCAGCTGGACTTTTTTTCTGAGCCACTCTCACACATTATTTGCTCATCCTAAACTTGGTGAACTTTTATTCTTGCCATAACCTCAGTTGTATAGTTCTTCATTTTTGCTATGTGTGATCTCTAAAATCAGAAGTGATATCCACATCTGCTATAGGGAAATAGGAGCTGAGTGGCTGAAAGATCAGAATCTTAGGCACTATTTTAGATGATACCTTCACAGTGTGCTTTTCCCCTCCTCTATACTTCTTTAGCCTCACTTTTCTTCCTCCCTAAGGGGTGGCAGATAAGTCACTCAGCTTTAGTGTTACTGTAAGTTTAGATGACCAATTCAGCAAGGGTGACAAATGCTACTTTCTTGCCTCTTTCCTGACCCCATAAGATTTCCAAGATTTCTTCTGGGAATTACTTACAGAAGATGTATTTCTTCATCTGTGGCACAAAACCCATTTTTCCCCTTTATTTCCGCCCTCTGAGAAAGTCCTTGGAGTAATAGGTAAAATGTCAAAAATAATTAAGAAAAATACTGATATACACTGTGGCAGAGAATTATACCCTTTGAGATGGTTGTTGCCATCATCTATAATCAGTCCCCTGACAGATATAAATACCAGCTTTATCACCTTGTTTTAGATGATGATGTGTTGAATCAATGTTGATGAAGACTGTATTTTGGCAACTTCACTTAAAGGGAAAGAATAGTTTCAATTGTGAAGCAGAGAACATAAGTTCAAAGTAGAGTAAGTACCTGACACAGAATACAGACATTCCTTTATATAGCATTTATTTAATCCTGTTCATAAAAAGTCTTTCTTATGTGAGAGGAAAGGACTGACAATAGCACGGCTCTGTCCCAAAAACTTCCTGACTAAGAGCTTGCTTTTTGCCTGGCATGGAGACCATATATCCAGTGAGTACCCATGCCCAGGAGCAATGTGTCTACTTCTGGGCTAACTGGCTATTTGGATTATTAGGTGTTTATATCCTTAAGAAAGAACCTTTTTGTCCTACATCTTAAAAGAAAAGATAATATTTATTTTCAGGGGAAATGTATCATGACTAGATTTATAGTACCATGTGCTCAAAGATCAAATTGCATGACCGCAAGCATTCATATTTTTATTTATAGGAAATAATATAAAGGAGCAAGAAGCTTACATTCAGCTTAAGTGTTTGGCATTTATCTTTTTCAAAATGCATTAGAAAGGCAAATGGATTTGGAATCCCAGTTAAAAAGCTAGGATAACTCTCTGTAATTTATTACTTTTTACATTTAGGTAGATTCAAAGTACAAGTTATGGCGCCCGCAGTTCAACTGCTCTACTATATTTTATGAAGTACAAGGTAGCAATTGGTTGCATAAGGGACTAAAGATTTGGTACTAAATTGTCTTCAACTTTTAAATGATACTTCTGTATTCTTTGATTTTTTTTAAAAAATGTTTTAACAGCTATGTCTACATAGTAAGTATGTACCTTAACCTGCTTTGGAATGGATCTCCATATAAAAAGCCTTGCATGCACATGCAAACCTCTGTAGACTATTCAGAATTTTTCCAGACCTCAGGAATTCTAGGATATTGGGACAGTGCTCAGGGCCAGAGTTCTCATGGTCTACATTACACTTGAAAATTAGCTGGGTCCAAAATCCTCTACAGGGGCATGCTGTGTTCACATGATGGACAATCCCTCAAGTTAAGTGAGTGCAAACAAACTAATCTGTCCCCTCAAATCTTTTATATAAAAGCTGTATTCTTCCAGAAATTTTTCTTGAATTTTTCTAGTTTGTTTCAACCTCTCTTTCTCTGCCTTTAAATATCTTTTCTCCTTGTCTGTCTATTCAAAGCAAAAGTAACAAAGGAACAATTATCCAACAATTATTATTATTTGCATCAGAGATACAGCAGGTCTCTGATGACAAGCAATATCTCAGTGTTTGTTTTCATTACACAGGCATGAAAATCCACTGAAGCTGACTTGGGAAGTCTACACATTGCTGCCTTCATAGAATTGTGTATTCTGGAAGCATGGAAAACTCCCTGATGCTTGAGATGTGCATGGACTCTTGTGGAACTCGATATGTGGATATAATCTAATACATGTATCAGGGAGCTGAAGAGTACATTGTCTTTCCATGTAAACATATCAGCAAAGTCCCCAGAACTAATTTCTGGAAGCAGTAAGGAAAGCTGACAGAGCATAGCAAAGCTGGAGACTTTTTCTTGTTGCTCAGCTGACTGTGTTGAGTGGCTGGGCTCAGCAGAGCACCACACACAGTCAGTCAGTAAAAATTGTTGGCGTCACCTGAAGATTACTGTTGTCTCTGGAAGACTGCCTGTCATGTGGATAGCTTTCATGCACAATATGATGTGTGGTATGAAGCAAGTTCTGTGTTTTTTCAGCAAGAATGCAAACCCAGGAGCTGCAGAGCATATCTGTGCAGAAATAGCTAAGGGGTAACAAAACATTGCCTCCTGGTGCCCCAAAACCTGGTTCCACTGGAGCTTCTGCAAATGCCCCTTATCCTCACCTCACTGCTGGCTCCACACTGCTTTGAACCAGGCTCTATCCAGCTGGCATTGCAAAGGCTGAGTCTACCTTTGAATTTTAGCTTGGATCAGATGGGAACTTCTAAAGTAGGTCTTGTGATCATTTCCATCTTTTATGCTTTTGCTTGTGTTGAGGAACTGTCTCAAGTTCATGAACTGGAATTCATTTGGAATAAAAGTAAACCAACTACATCTAATGCACTCCAGAGAGAAATAGGTACTTGGTCTGTGGGGTTAAACAAAAGATAGTCCAGAGTAAAAAGAAATTAATTAATTAATTAAAATTAAAATTTCTTGTCATGTAGCTTTCCTCAGTGTCAACTGTTTTGCTCTAAAAATCTTCCTCTGGTCTGCACTGTTTGCCAGTGTGGATGTAGCCTTAAGGCTCAGCTGAGATTTTTTTTCCAGTGTAGAAAGATCTGATGGTTTCAGAAATTATTCAGTCTATCTGTGGTTCATGTTCTTAAAGTGTGAAATGGGGAAGATTATACTTAACCATCTTTATGAAACAGTACAAATCTCAGGTGAAAGCCCAAGCAAGTCTGAAGTGCAGTGATATTTTAACTGTTACTTCATCTCCAGGGTTCTCCTACAATTCTCTGTACTATATACATACATTTTAAAGTTGCTAATCTGAACAGTAAAGATACACCCAAGTTGATGGCAGTGCACGTGATCAAATCCTCTTAATATAAGCTGTGCCTGGTTTCCCATATGATTTTTAGTGTCTGGTAATTGTTTATGGATCAGTTTCCATTGAAATGCTGCTTATGTGTGCATTCAGAAAGGTGAAGAACAGCAGCCTCTCTTGGGGCAGCAGACAGTTGCTGAATAAATCTCTACTAGATAGGTGCACTGTCACCCTAAATGAGGCATAAATAATGAATCAAATTTTAGAAATAATGATCTTAACTAGGGCAGTTTGGTGCTGTGAACGTTTAGCAAGAAAACAAAACCACAAAAACATAAATATGTAGTGTTTTGTTTCAGCTGTTTTAATAATGCTCAAAGTTTTTTAGTGAGAATTTAATTCAGTTGGATTGTTTTCATTGAAATTAAAAAATAAAATACTCCTATCCAAGCAAAAATAGGTTTAGGTTGGTTTTTTCCTCTTTTTGAAAAGACAGAGGTACTTAGTGCACAATGTAGGAATTGCTTAATACACTGGGATTGAGCCATTTTTGTGGAATTGAAAGAAAACATGATAAAACACAATTTGCTATTACTGTTGTTGGCAGTACTTTGAACTGGTGAAAGGTGCATTCCTTATTATTCAGATATATTTTGCTTTCTGTGTTAATATATGACAAATATACAACCAGTTCTATAAGTCCTTGAAAGATTTGAGATTCCTTTCAGTTTTTTAAATTAAGTTTGAGCCATCCCAAGTTTCAGCACGTGTTCTCATTGGCAGCATGATGTTAATAAATCATCAGAGCCCCATTGATCAACTGGCTTATTTAACACTGTACCAAGAGCAAGAACTTACACTAGGGCACAAGCCCCACTCTTTGCAATTAGGAAAGTTAATTATTTCACACTGACAGGTTATTAAGTTCTCTCTAGCTCCAAAGTTAATACAAAAAAATATTTAGAAGAGTTTTTTGGGCAAAGAACCAGTTGGGTCAGGTCTGATCCCAGATCAAGCTGATCTGTTCCAGGTGAGACCCTCACTGCTAGCTCTATTCAGAGCCTCAGCTTCTACACCTGAAAAATGGGGGAAATTTTCTTGGCCCTTGCAATGTGGTTACAGATTGACTGGGTGCCATTCATTTCAACCCATTTTCTACTCCTGCTGTAGGACAGCATTTTCCAAGCACTGCAATCTTTAAGCAATTATCTTAGACTTCAGCCTGACTTGGCTCATTACATGTTTCTCTGCTCTCCATTCTCTGCTCATCTTTCTTTGATGTTGCATTTTTATACATTACTTTCCCCACATGCACTTGTAGCATTCAGCCTGTATTTTCCTTATTAAAACTTTCACTATCTTCATAATGAACTGGCTCTGTTTTCTCATTTCATGTAATGAAAAGAAACCACTGTCAAATAGGAAACATTAATGGCACAAATTTCTGCATCTCACTAAACAGAAACACTTAGATCTTCACCTGATAATTTTAGTGCAATTTGATCTAACTCTGTCTCCTTCAAAACACAAGACTGGTATCCAAATTAGGTCTTAGAACTGTCATCAAGACTCTTTCCTCTAGGGAAAACCAGAAATATTTGGAAAATAATTCAGCCCATACGAGGCTGAATAATACAAGGTGAAAATATGTGAACATTCTCCATGGAGCAGAGGAGCAGCCACAGACCCCCTGGAGTCCTGACTTCACATCCTTTGCAGAAGGAACATCCACATATGTCATATTCTTCAGCCTACCCAAAAGGTAATGCAGAGAAGATAAGAAAAAGGGTCTGAAGTTCATGACTGCCATGGAGATGAACAAGTGCCCACTATTTTTTCTGATACTGGAAGTGTAGGGATTAAATGAGGGCAACATGCACAGCCCCAAAAGGGACCATGATGGTTCTGCACAGTGCAGGCTTGCATGTTGTGATTATTGATCCTTTATGGGACAGGTCAGGAGGCAACTGGAGAAGTTTGTGGAAGACAAATCCAGCAAGGTCTGCTAGTGGGAAGCCTCTAAGCTGCAAATTTTTGGAAGCTGGTAAAGTTTTCTGGCTAAGTGTCGCTAAATGTTTGTTCCTTGTTTGTATTAATTCCCAGACATCCCCATGGGTCACTGTTAAAGCCAACAGGGCTGAACTCATCTTGCAGAAGCTGGTAAGACCTATTTTTATGCCATTCAGTACCTCAGCTGGCTGCCTTCACTTGGTGGAAGGAATGTGTGTCTCTGTTGACAAAGTATGGTTATGGGGTCTCTGAGGAGGAAGAGCTCTTAGACCTACTCATGGGCCTGCTCTAGCAGCCAAGTTGCACCTATGCAATAGCATTTGTTAAAATTAAGTTTCTAATACAGCATTAAATTGAGTTTGAGATGAATGAGCTGATAGAAATGCTATCTGGATGATCACATTTCAGTTCAGCAACACTGGATTTCTTTTCATTTGAGGGAGCTCTGATCTAATTCTGTGTCTTCCCACCAGATTTTTATTTCTCCCAGTCAGCAGTGTACTGGGCTACATTCTGGTAAAACACACAAATATTTTCTAACTGCAAACCATTGTGTTTCAGTGGTCTCAGCTTTTCAGATTGTTATCTGCAACTGCTATTCCTATGCTATTGTAACCACCACTTTTTTCCAGATTGAATGTGCTCTTTGAACTCTGATCCCATGGATAGAGTGTGAGCAGCGCCTTTAGTAGGATGGCAAATGCTGTCTGCTAAACCATGGCCATAAAATGAGAATTGTTTCTTTGTATAGACTGACCAGTGAAAAAAGAAAATAAGCTCTGTTTTTTTTACTTATGGATGAATTATGTGAATTAAAATATTTAACCATTTTAAAGCATGGAGTGTGGATGTGCTAAGTTGTTTGTGGGATTGAATTTCTAATAACTTTTTTAATTGGAGGTTGAACTCAGGTCCAAATGGGTAGATATTAATAACCATATAAACCAGTAATCACACCACTAGGCAGATCTTGATGTGTCTTCAATAATTAATCCAGGCAGATATCCTTAAATAATTCAGTGATTTTTAATTAAAGAAAATAGGGTATTTAGTTGATTTTTTTAGTCTGGGGAATATTTATCAACATGATTCCATGCCTTAACTTTTCTCTAATATTTTTTCTTTCCCTGCTTGGGTATTTTATGACTTTTGTATTCTTTCTTAGTTAAATATTTTTCTAAGAGCAGACACTTTGACTTGTAAATGTGAATGTGATCAATAAAAATCTATGGCTTCAAAGTATCCTTATTTATATTTAAATCCCCCCTCTCACCTGCTGTTTGTTGTTTTTTAGTTATGTCACCAATCCCACTGGAGCTCAAAAAATTTTGCTAGTTGTCTCTAAACTCCCAGACATGTTCTTTTCCCATGTACTCTTCCGTCCCTGCAGCTTCTGATGTAAAACAGATTTAAGTTTGTATAGAGCAGAGGTCAACATGAAAGCCTAAAACAAAACAAAAAAATAGCTGGCATTCAACTTTTAGCTCTGGTTCTTATTATAACTCAAAGCTCTATTTTTGTAATTTAAAAATGGTACTATTGTTCTACATCCATAACCTACCTTTCACCGAGTTTCTTAATGACTGTGATGCCCAGTTTAGATAAACTTCTAGACTGGCTGATGAGCATTTGGGTGAACTGCAGGCGGTTATGCCACAATGGTAAAACTGACAATTATTTTGCAAAATTGTCTCTGTGAATTTTACATTTATTTTGCTTTAGATTATGGCCAAGAGTGAAGCTTTGAACTTGTTTCCCCTATTCCTAAAGTTATTTGCAAAATCATGACTTTGGTGAACCTTTGGTATGAGTAGTGGGAGCAATGGCTACATAAGATCCCTTCAGTGGCAGATTTCCTAGAAGTTTCTTGCCAAGTGCTTCAAACATTTATTAATTTTTTTAAGCAAACCAACTTTTCAGTTCTGTATTTTGCAATATCACATCCCTTTCTGCAAGGCTCAGTAAATAATTGTAGGTAAAGTGTTGAATGAGGATTAACTGCTGCATGTTATGGCTCAATGTGTTAGTCCATTTACCAGTGTTGTATGTGTGTACTCAGCCTTCTGCATTTTTCAGTGTTAATCAGATGGAAATAGCAATTGGAGGTGTAATTCAGTGTTGTGCTTAAGGTCATTAAACCCTGTACTAATGGGTAAATTCAGAGCCTGCTGTGGTCTTATCAGGCAATTTGGCAAAGAAACCAGTGGTGTTTTTCTGAGACTGGACAATGACCGCATCCCTGCTAAGGGACAGAGCCCCACTGTATCAATTTGCTGTATTTTAACCTACATGGAACATGTCTAAGGTGACGAGGATCTAACCTGAGTGCTCACCAGCCTCTTTTCTTTTTGGGAGAGGAGTGTGCCCAAAACAGCCCTAGAGCTGCTCCTCGGTGAGCACCCAAGAGTGTTTGTCCTGCTCTGCAGTTCAATAACCATCTTGGGAGTAAATTTCTGTGGTAAAACTGCTTTTTTCACAGGAGTTTCATTAATGCAAAATGAATCCTGAGATGAGATAGAAAGGAAGGTACTCACCATAATAATTAATTATAAATCAAAACAGAAAAAAATTATTGTTAAAGTTTAGGCCTTATCCTGGGTTTGAAATCAGACTGAAGTTAGAAGGACACAAGAGGTATGAGCCTCTCCATGGGAGCTCAGTAAAGACTGTCATCTGCACTCTGCAAAATCTCAGCTGTGAATTTGGTATTGATTACACACCTCTTTTTCTTCTGGATAAGAGTGACCATTCTTTCTTCAATGATAATTTATTGCCCCCATGGTAGAAATGGCTTCCTTGTGGAGGCAGAAGATAGGGTAGAATGTGGAGAGAAGATTAAAAAAGGCACTGGTGAAACAGAGTCCTCTGAAAAAGTGGATGGAGAGCTTTTTATGCCTGATAGCTAAGAAAACATCATGGCCCTAGGGCCTCCAAATGTGTTTGATTCTTTTGTGTGCAATAAGGAATTTGAGCTCTTTGAGCATTTTGGGGAAGGTCAGGTGGTTAATTTTGAAGTGTTTGCCACAGCTGTGTAAATGTTAGAAAGTCCCATGAGGCCTTGAACACATATTATAAACTCAGGAGCTCTGAGGTGGGCGTTGTAAGAGGCAGGACTTTACCACAAGAAAACTGTTGATGGAAAGGGAGGGTCATCTACAGATGATTCTGAGATGGAAGGAAGGGGATAATATCATGTAATTTGGGTCCTAGATGCCATGGGGTATTCAAGTAACAGATATTCTTTATAATCCGCTGAATGCCAAACAGTAGAATATTTTGGGAATTCCAACAAATGTTATTGTTAACCCCAAAATGCCTAAAAGCCATTAATTCAATTTCAAAAAAAGGTTTAGAAATTTAAAATAACAGAAACAATACATGCAATGCATGTTCGTGATAATGTGACACATTTTCAAACAGTCTCTGATATTAAGGGTTATATACCTTGTCTTTTTATTATTAGACTTAATGTATTGTATATCCTCCATTGTAACAGAAAAAGACTAAATAACTGAGACTTACATATAATCTTAAGCCAGCAATATTGTCCAGAAGGCAGTAATTTTCCTTCAAATCTGGCAATCCATCTTCTAGTCTTATTTCCATACTAACTATTTATGCACATTACTGTATGCTGATTAAAGTTTAGTAAAGTCCCTGGCCTTATTTCTACCCAGACACATCCAGTCTTGTGTATGATCAGTGAACTTGTCTGAGCAATGTGGCAGATTACAGTGTGGGAATGGATTAAGCTGAAGAATGTGGTAAAATATTTTTTTTAATTATTTTGGGGTTTATACATAGGAAAGAAAGATTTTTTTTTAAAAAAAATCCTACATTTGTTGATGATGCCATTGTTCTGGAGCAGATTCTATATAACTCCAGAAGTTAAATTTTGCATTTCAACAGACTTCCAATTCTTTCTCTGGAAATATAAGATACAGCTCGAAAACTACTACAGCTCTTCATCTGGGTATTAGATCACATCCCGTTGAAAGAAACATTCTCTCAAGAATGTTCATTAGCTAAATTTCCACTATCATCAAGGGCTCAGGTAAGTGTTCACATGTTTTTGGACTCCTCGTATTCAAGAAATTATTACATAAAAATATGACAATGTGTTGCATTTTGTTTGCTGGAGACTCAGATTCTGTCTCCTTTATTGTTCTTCCATAATTACTTCACAGAGGTCCATCAAAATAAATATGGGTATTTACAGAGAGTTGGCTGTCTCCACTCACAAGCAGGACAATCAAGACACTATTATTTTCATGAAAATTCTTTTTAATGCTTAAAAAAATCTGCATTATAATTACTTAAACCTTTACAATTTTTTCTTCCTTTTTCTTTATCCCCTGCGGTTGAGTTAAGTAACTGAAAATTCTGTCTTCAGAATCTCAAGTTTCAAAAGAAACATAACTCTGGATTTTGGATGGTCTGACTTCCTTTTCCAGGGATGTGTCAAGTCCAGTATTTCAGTTTGAAACACTGATGTGACAGACTGCCATAATGCAATGTGTTTAACCACCTCAGTGATGCCTCAAGTGAAAGGAGTTCCCAAAGATTCAGTTCACACATGCACACACACACACAAAAAATGAGGGATAAACAGTATGGGAAGCGGAACATGAATCTTTTTCACATAGTTTCACATAGTTTTCACATAGTTAATTCAATTATAATTTGTAAATGTTCAATCAATTAGACCACTCAGTTGTTTAATTTATAACTTTGAAGGCAGATTATCTTTTCCAAGAGGAAAGCTTCTCTTAACCCAGACCTTTTATGTTAACTGCTATAGAAGGAAAATGCTACATTTGCCATAGAACATGAAGAGATTCAGGAGAAAAGTGTGTAATACTGGGATGTCTTTGGCTGAATTTCAAGATTTTCATAGGAATAGGCTAGTTAAACTTTTAAACTGCCAAATGACACACAAACACTTTCCCCCCAGAAGAAAAGAGAAACCCACACTTTTTCCCCCCTTACATTTCAAATTGTAATCTAGTGTCTTTATAATGTTTAATACTTATAGTGATAATTCAGTATCAGTTGCAGGTACATTTGGAAGTTGAAGAAACTGCGTGAAAGCCCATTACATTGTCCTTAATTTTCAAATGCTTTCAAGAGTTTTAGACACTGATTTTACTCGTAGCCTCTTTAAGTTCAAAACCTGTCAATTCCCATACAAGATATCACAGTCTTTGTACATTATCAATAGTCACTTCCCAAACACTGGGAATTGTAGTTGGCCCCTTGGTGCCATGGAGGGGAGACTTCTGGATATGGAGATACAGAAAACTAAGAATGAGAAGGTAGGGAGATCAATACCAGGTAATGCACAATATGCAGTGTTGTGGTTTTTGAGTTCCAACTTTGTCATCAGGGCTGGAAAAACCCTTGTGTTAAACATTTTTTCCTGCTTCAGATGCAGAGCTTGCCTGTCAGAGAGCAGGAACACTGGTGGGTTTGGCAGTCCCATGATAGCAGCAGAAGCAACATTGACACACAGGAGCTGGAAGTATGGCCCTTCTGCCAGCTTGCAGTGCTAGTTCATTGAATACATTTTATGTACTTATGGACAAACCAGAGCTGTCTGCAGTCTGGGACCAAACTGGAACAATTCATGAGTGGCTGTGGTCCACTGACAAAACAACAAGTAAAATACTGTTCAAACTGAAAACACTGCATATACTCTCTCCTATTGAAGGTATTCACTATGTTGGCTTCACAAGAGTTTTGACTGAGCACTGAACATGCAGACCAAAACTAAATCATAACCAGAGTCTGTCTGAAATCTTGTCTGCCAACAAGCACAACAGAAATGATGTCTGTCCAAGAACTGCTGCTGCTGGGTTAAGACATATTGTAAAGCTGAGCTGCCTCACTAACTCTGGCCCAGTGCAAGAGCTTTGGCTGCCTGCTTTTGACTGCATGTAACCTTTCCAAAAGCACACAAATATCTTACTAGCCTGAATCTCACTGAAAGGCAGATAGCTGAGGGGTGACTAACATAAACAACAGCCTAAATGCAGTGAAAGTGCCTGGAATGATCTCATAAATCTCAGAGCTCTCCTTCTGCATAAATCTGAGAGTTCTCCTTCTGCCCAAGTTTGGGTAGTTGTCCTCTGTAGGAGCTGCAGAGTTACCAGCTGAGAGTTAAACAGTGTTTAGTTGGCCAAAGCTGGCTGAGTTTTGGAAGAGTGAGCGGCTGCTAATTTTTTTCAGCCTCTCATTACCCACAGAGCAGATCTGCTGAGGTACTTTGCAACTGCCATGAGATATTGGTCTGTAGGTTCATGGTGCTCCTTGCCTGCTCCACGTGCCACCCAAGGTGGTGCTGAGTGTGGAGTGCACCCACAAAACCTGTGGCATGCCAGGTCTCTTAAATTCAGTGAGGACTGGAAGATTTTTTTTCCTGTGCATCTTTTATATTCAAGTCAGGCTTCACATAGCCCACAGCCTAAAAAAAAAAAAAAGAAAAAAAAAATCCTTCACTACAGAGACAAATAGCAACATGTGGCTGGAAGATAACAGAAATGTACATACAAGTGCAAAAATTAAATATGGAAATATGAAAATGAGGTTTGTGGTTTTTTTCAAGAAAAATAACTGATTCACTTTTCATTGCTGGAAATTGCATGGGGTTTTATTTCCTCAGCAGCTGATCTCAGAAAAACAAAATAGAAAAAATATCCATAGATAAGACGCACCACCACTGTACCCTGACTTTTTGGTTTGCTTTGGAAGTGAGAGTCTTTTGCAAAACTTTTGCAGCTGGCCTGAAAAACAACAACGAAAAAGATAAAGGCAAAAAAGTACATTAGAACTAAATATGCAGAATGCAGATGTGCAGCCTTTCTGCCTTCCCTTCTCTGCCTTCAGTCTTCCTGCAGTGTCATTCCTTTCCAAGGAACACTGGATTTCTTTTAAAAGACTGTTTCTTTATTTTTCACTGTCATTTTCTGCAGCTCCTCCCTCCCTCTGTATCCCTTCTCCCTGTCTGCAGCCCACAGCCAGATAATTAATGTAAAAATGATTACCTCGGCTTCTTGCAGGCTCTGCCCCTGCTCTGTCGTGGTTTAAACAAGCTGCCTGGTAGCTGAAAAAAAAAATCACAGTGCTCAGCAACGAGGCCGGTTGTCTCTGAGCCACATCATCCTGGAGGTGGCTGTTAAGAGCTGCCTCCAGGAGCAGCAGAGAGATGGATACAGACTCCAGTGTTAAAGAGGCAGACTGTGGGGATCACTCTGTTCCTTCTCCTGTTAATGACTCACTCTGTATTTACAGAGGAGCAAAGTAAAAAAAAAAAAAAAAAAAAAAAAAAAAAAAAACACACCACCACCACCAACAACAACAAAAAAAAAAAAACTGTGGTCCTGTAATTTTCATTAGTCCCTCACAAATGAAATTATTTCACTATTCTTTGGAAGAAAATGAATTATCTAGTTTCCTCTTCCTATGCAAGGATTTTTTATGATTTTTTGCCCATATTGCATTTTAAAGTGCATGGTTCTGGGACTGTCCCTCACCAGGGGCCTTTGCTGTGTCAGGTACAATTAGAAACTGAGGCTAATTGGGGTCAATATTCCATTATAGGAAGCAAAGTGTTAGGGAAATGAGCTTTCATTTGAAGGTAACTGGTCCTGGCCTGTGTGTGGAGGCAGTCCTGACTGGAAAGAAAAGGCGGCACATTTTGCACTTACAGATACCAAATTTTGGGGGTGCAAAATTAGCAGTGAGTTATTGAGTTTTCCTATCAGAATACATCCCAAAAACTGCTAGTGCTCAAAGACTGAGCTGCATTTTTTGCCCTGTAAAACACCAGAAAACACTTTGTATTAAATTTTTTTTAAAACATATAGAATTTGATAATCGATTATCTTCAACATTATCTAAAAAGACAGCTTGACATCTGTCCACTAAACAAACAGTAAATAATCTAAAAGAGGGGTGGCTTATCAGTCCCATGCTATACAACATGAGCTGCATGACAGCCTACTCCTCACTGAAGGGTGCAGGGCTCTGTGGTGTACCAGGAAAGGCCATTAAAAATAATTAGGGAATCTGGTCCCATCACTTTCCCATCTGACTAATAGCAAGTTGTGCTTCAGAGCATGCTGTTCTAAAGATTGGAGAAGGCAGGACCAGAGTTAAGCCTAGAGGTGTACATGCCAGGCACACAGGGAAAAGAAAGGGGAAAAGAGTCTGGTCCTTTCCGTGGGTGTGTTGTAATATACAGACTGCAAAGCAGAACTGAGACAGCCTCGGTGTCCCTGCAGACAATCCTTTCCAGCATTCCCCTTGCTTGGCTGTTATTGCTGTTATTTTCCTCAGGTTTTTTTGGTGGAATCTCAAGGAGTCCCAGCCTGCAGGATGGTGTGAGTGCAGCATATTCGTCCAGTAGAGGCTTGTGCTCAGCAGGTCTTTGTCTGATGGCCTGCAGTGGTGATGTCTCCTGGTTAACAAGGTGCTCAGGACCCTGAGCAATGGGTATATGAACACAGAAGGGAGTAATCAGAGAGAAAATTGCATGGTTTTTATAGTTCATAGAAGTCTAAAGAAATTAGATGGGTTTTGTTGTTTTTTGGGTTTTGTTTGGGGTTTTTTGGGGTTTTTTTTGACAGAGTAATATCATTATCCAAATGAGGCAGGCATCTTTGTGTTTTACTTTGCACAGGTATTTACTATTCTCAAATTGTTTCCACTACTTTCAGATCTGATTTTATCTGCTTCCTTCTCTTTATGTTTACTTTTTCCTTACAATGCTTCTCATTAAACTTTTTCTTCCACTTGACTAACTCCTTTCCAATTGTTTTTACTCTCTAGAGAGTGCCTATAATTTTCCTGGGCTAGTAACAAACTTCTGATTGACCACTCCTCACCTTTGGAGAGTATATTTTACTGTCTCAGATGTACAGATTGCATAGCTTAATCTATCTTCATCTCCATCTTCTTCCACCGTAGAGTACAATTCCTTTAATCATTCCTCCTGGTTTCCTCAGGAGGAACAGGTCAACTGTTCATGTTCAGAGATTCTGGAAGGGTAACCTGCCCTGAAGATTCATGGTACCTGTTCATTTCCTGAATGGGAAACTGTTGACCTTCATCTCCTCACTACCACAGTTAACTCCAGGTATTCATTCACTATTCAATATTGTATGAGTCAGAGGGAGATTATGAGATAGGCTGCTTCTTGTGTTTAAAAGGTGCACAAAATGGTAAAAGTTTTTCATTTTTCTTACTCCTGATTGGCTCCAAAGAGATGGGAAATGGAGACACAGAGAGTTCCATACCTATTTTGAAGCCATCAGTAATGAGAGAGAATTGTTCTGCACCTCTCCATGATGCAGAGGGCACTGAACATCTGAGTTACTGTGAGCACTGCACCAGATTTCCTTCCGTGGCTCATCAAGGGTTTGGTGGAGACCAAGTCAAAATACTGTGCACACTTTGAAACCAAGGGCATATCAGACCCTTCTTCAATACAGTGAGCATTCGTTACCAAATTTCAGGGCACATATTCCTTGGAATGATTGCCTAATGAAGGCTCAGATAAAAAATGAAGGAGTATGATGCATTTTTTTGTATATGACTCCTCTCATGGAACAGGGGGAGGATGTAAAAAACTACACAAAATTAACATACAGTAAGTTAAGTGTGCTCATACATCATATATTAAATAAACAGCAGCTCTGCTAGAGAAGTATACCTGACCATAAGGCCTTTACCAGCTTTTATAAGAGCAAAATAGGCTATATGAGATTTACTCAGTTCTTCGCTCTATTTTGGAAAACTTTGGAGTTATCTGTCTTAAAATAAAAAAAAAATCCAAAAAGACTCAACACAAAACCACACCACACACAAACAACTAAAGGAAAGGGAAAAAAAAAAGAGAAAACCACAAATATTTTCTGCTTTGTAATTCTTGTAGTTTCATTTTAAAAAAGTCTCTGAATCTACCCCAAGGTGAGAATTGTTTTATTGTATCAAGGAAGTCGCCTATTTATCGCAGCCCTATATCTCTGGCAGGAGCCAAAGTCTAAATATTCAGTTGAAGACACAGAATTTTATGAGAGCAAATGACGATGACAATGCTTTAGAGCCAGGTCTCTTATTTTCCAGTAATTCAAATTAAATATTGTAATGCTGGAGATCCTTGTAGCATCAGATTTCTGTTTATTTTGTGGGATTTAATCTGGCTTTGGTGAAATAATGTGGTACTGCATATTGACAGCCTAAATATCCAAAGTGAGGAAAGAAAGGGTTTCCTTTTTATTAGTTTTGAATTTGCATCTCTCTGTTATCACTCTTTTTCCTTGTGTTATAAAACAAGGAGAACAGAAACACTGGATCTGTGTTCTCTGGACCAGGCATGGTTTCACAGACTTTTTGTCACCTTCTAGAGGAAGCTGTGCTATTGTTTTATACAATGCCAATAATACCACAGCACTTCAAACAGGTCTGTGAAATGCAGTTCCTTCTATCCCTGCTGTTATAATTTTCTAGGATATTAGAAAAGATCCTAAGCCCAAAAAGTTGGATTAAGATCTCCACTTCTCCACCAGCTGACTTTGCTCTCTTCTGTCATTGGGGTTGCAGTTCTTGGTCAGTCTGGGAGAGGTACCAAATAGTCTCCCCCATTCTAACAGGCAGGCAGGTCCAGAGGCAGCTGTTTGTGCTGTTGTGCCCTAATGGGTGAATGACGGAGCCCTAAAGAAGGAGATTTCTCTTATCCATTATGTAGCACCAAAACCTGTATTCAAAACTTTCTGCAGTTTTAAGAGGTCTTCCCTCAGTGTCAGGGGGTTTTCCTGAGTAAACTGTGCACCTGATACTACTCAGGCCCTAATTACTGTAAGTCAGCCTTTATTTCTTTCCCTTTTGTGTTATTAAAATACAAAAATCCCTAACTGACTGACTTCCATATAAAGGGGGAGGGGAAGGAGCCACACATAACTTGAGTTACTCGAGCATAAGCTATTTTTATTCAATTGAGCCCTTTAGTTCAGATTAGCATCATAGATTCCTTTGAATGTACAAGTTACTTTGAGTTCTTTCAGTGTTGAAAAACTAACACTTCTAGACAACTCTGGCCAGTTCAAATAAAAATCCATTAGGAACTTCTGAATATAAACCTCACTGAAAAGTTGAACTTACAAAAGTGCCTCTCTGCAGTGTATATGAATCTTTACAGGAAAATAAGGAAACAAGCTAAGGTAACAGGGGAAAAGTTTTGTTTCTATTTTGCATCTTAATATTGGGAGAAGGAGACCTGTAGGTTATAGCAACAAATTTGTAATGGATTCTGAGAAAACAGTGGAAAGGTTGTGATAATGGAGAGTGGTACGTGAATTTTTTTCTTCTTATGTCTCTGTGTAGTAAGAGGCAATCACACCGGTGTCAGATTCTCTTATAAGACTATTGGTTTGTTTGTTTATTTATTTGTCATATGTGACAATGGAAATATATTTTATAGGCTAATATTAATATAATAAAAATAAAATACACCATTCTTATGCTATTACTCCACTGTCTTAATAAAGAAGGCCACTGTTTTAACAGATGGAAAAGTCAGAACTGACCAGGAAGAAAAAAAAGTCAAAACTCTTCTCTAAAACTACTACATCTGAAGGAGGTCGTAATTGTTTCCTTCTTTGTAAGTTACAGCAGCATATTGAAAGTTAGTAAAGATAAATGTAACATTTACTGGGTAATAAGAGACTGTGGAAGGAAATAAACAAACGTAGGATATAGTGCATCTAAGTAAACACAAAGGTTGTAAAACCTTCAAACTCAAATATCAAGAGCACTGCAAATTAATGCTGCACACAATAGACCCTTTGGAAGCTAACTTAATCCACCCCCATGTATCTACATGAGGGCCATGCATAACAATGCATGAGCTGGATTTCCATTAGAGTTTCCTCTGCAGGCTGTCAGTTGTTTGAAGAAATAACAATTTCCTAGGCATGAAAGCTTTTTCAGAATGTTCCCACTGATGTGTAATAAAAGTGACTTTACTTTCTTTCCTTCCCCGCTCTCCTTCAGCCCCTCCCCCTGAGATGTGACTTCTGGGAGAAGAAGAGGATGGACTTAGACCCTTGGCCCCCCACCAGTTTACCTTGCCGGGATTATCAGTGCAGGTGTTAAAATAATTGAAGGTGTGGTAGGAGATACAACCCCTAATAGCTTTTCCTATATGGAGATT
This sequence comes from Trochalopteron elliotii, assembly GCA_024734555.1. Taxonomy (NCBI): domain Eukaryota; kingdom Metazoa; phylum Chordata; class Aves; order Passeriformes; family Leiothrichidae; genus Trochalopteron; species Trochalopteron elliotii. The sequence goes on along the minus strand of JANPWX010020211.1, from coordinate 218,236 downwards.
ACCTAGGTAGAGAATGCCAGAGTACCTGAAGAATAGGCAAGTGAGTACCTTATTAACATAGCACCATTCAGCGGCAGCTGCATATCTGGAAAAAAAAAAAAACCTTTAAAGAGCCTATTCATCTATGTTAATGGGCCCATTGCACAGTACATTGTGTGGGAAATTAAGTCTCTGGCTGTGAACTTCCTGTGCTGTGCAAGCTGCCTTGACTCTTTTTTATTGCTTCAGTGTTATTATCTCCTCCTGGAAATAAAAACAATCATGTTCTCACATTTGAGAAGCCAAAACATTCCCAGATAACAAACTGGTTGAAAGTTTCTTTTGTTTCCCTTATTAAGTGAAAAAATATGTTTTGAAATTAAAGTAAACCCTAAATTAACATCAAAGCCCATCAAATTAGCTGAGCTGTCATATGCATGACAATGTTGGGTTTTCTTTTTTTTTCCCCTCCCCTGTAAAATACACAATTTAAATTGCTTTCGTATTTATTGTTCCTTCCTTGGAATTAATTTTTGCCACAAAATATGTTAATTTATTCAAATGAGACATGATTTTTGAATGTTTGACTGGCAAAAGAACTGCTTTCCTGCTGAAAGACTGAGGTAGAAAATAACAATTTTTTAAACAACATTTCTCAAAAATACAGTTTCTTTCCATTTTAGCAAAGAGTGGACCATGTCTTTAAAAGCAGGTCACGGAAATTGTATTTTAAAAATTGCTTATTCAACTTTTTTTCAAGCTTTGTCATGAATTTGAGAGTAATATCCAGTGTTGTGCAGTCTGCATCACCTCAAGAAAGAATTATTATCAAATATTTAAACAATTTTGCATCCTCTCTTTATGATCCAAGTGCTGCACATTGCATCATCGTCATCATTATCATCATTATCTTCATCATGCTGATAAAAGGACTAATGATCAATACTAACTGATTACAACTCAATTAAGGAGGATCTTTTCAGTGTAAATTTTTTTTAATCTTGCCTCTTCTAGTCCTTCTGCATTTTCAAGTTAACCTAATATGTTCCACTATTTAACATGTTTAATGAGCATAGTAGAATATAAGTAAAGTCATTATTTAATGTGCTGTATTGCTTCCATGGTACATACTCAACTTCCCTTGGGCAACAGGAATATATAAAGAGCAGCCAAAAAAACCCCAAAAATTCACAGTTAAGAAATGGAAGTTCTTGATATTAACTGCAACAGAATTTATCTCTTCAGATAAGCAGCTCTCTAGAAGCCTTGTAGAGATGGCCAGAAGCTGTGAATGAGTTACCAAGGAATAGAGAGTGTGAGGAAGCCAGCGTGGGAGCAGTCTCCCAGTACAAATCATCATTTTATCCAGTCTGTTTGCACAGACATCCCTTGCAAACACCCTATTATTTTTCATCAAAATGTTGTCTGGGAGCTCTTTGGGGCAAGGATGGCTTGGCACAAACAACACCTTGCTCTGTTTTCTGTGCTTGATAGTGCTCGACAGTGTTATCATAATGCAAATTATTGTTGTTCCTGGTAGGGACTGCACTGAGTGCTCTTCGCTTATCTGCAAGTCTGACAAGTGATAATACTGTAACATCAGAGAGGAAATCAATATTTCATATTAGTTAATGATTTAATTATGGAAATTCTTCCCTTAATGCCATTTGTTAACTAAAGTCACCATAAATTGTATTCTGTTCAGTTCATCTTTCAGTGGCACTCTGAATTACACCTTCCTGACATTTAGATATTGGAATATTAAACAGATTTCTCTTTCCAGTCCACTCCAACACTTTGTTCACAATGCAGGCCATCTGGGAATGTGTACCCATTAATGATCTGGGAGGCACTGTTAAGAGTTTGCATATTTTAAAAAGTCAGAGAAAATTAGAACTGCAGGAACACCAACATATCACATTCTCATTACATAAGTAGATTTGTCATCTATCTACATTATTACATTTTTCCAGTGATATCTTGCATTGTATTTTTTTTTTCTATGCTTATGTGTTTATTTCTAAAACATGCAACTTTTTTTTTGCTTTTTTTTAAGGCTGGAAATTCATGTTTTATAGTGTGCTGTTGAGAGTTTAAAAATGTAGAGTGAAGTCCCATTTAGTCACTTACACAACAATATTGTTTTTATATAGCAAGTGTGCTGTTGGCATTTCAGGAATCACAGAGGCGCCAGTAATTTGGGTGCAAGCAAAATTTTTTGAAACAGTTCCTGTAAAGATAATTCAGATTAATGGGCCATTTACAGTCTTGCTAACTTACTAACTGGCTATGTGCTCTAGGTAATCAGGGTGACATTACTGCCGGCACAAAAATGACATCTCGTCATCAGAAATTTTCTTCATTGGCATGGAAAATGCCAGGCACATCACCTCTGACTGTGTGGCCACCACATCTATTAACCTTATTGATTTGGAGTCATGCTGTGCCACACTGGAAAACTACTCCCTGCTGAAAGACTCAAGTGGATCAATCCTGAACCATGAACAAAAACTCAATAACTAAATGTAGTAGGCACCTTTCTCCATTAAGTATTCCTCAAAGTAAATCACATTAGAGAACATCACCGTGAGGAACTTACCTTGGGATTCTGAGATCCCCCAGAAACCAACAGGGAAATAGCAAAAGAGGAGGGCAAACAATTGCACATTTCTAATATAATTTATATCTCTTGATCTTGTTGTCAAATATCTACCTTTATGTCATGATATTTTAATTTTATTCTATAACCTTGTTCCCTTTTCTAAACCTCAAAAAATTTTCCTTGCTGTTTATTTTTCATTATGATTGTCCCTGGTAAGTCATCCAATGACAGATGATTATGAAAAAGAAAGTTTTCTATCCCTTATGACCCCTGCAGCATTTTCATGTATTTATAAGCATTCTTTTTTGAGACCCTCATTGTGACAGGGTTTGAAAATGAAACAAGCCAACTCCTTTCAGCCTCATACAGTTAACAAAGAAGGCAACAAAAGGACTTCCAGAGCTTCATATTTCCTGACAAAAGATAGAGGACGGCAGCAAGCCCCATTCATATTTAAATGTTCCTGGTTTCGGAATTAAAAGTCCATCTTTCATGTTACCATTTCCGTTACTCACTTTTTGTTGGTGTTTGCTGGCAATGAAAACTCTGTCCCAAACATTAATGTGACTCTTCAGTTCAGTCTGCAGAACTTCTGTTCTTAGAAAATATTACTTGTCACAGATTACAGAAGATTTCTCAAACAGCACTTGAAAATCATTATAGTTTATAATTGTCTGGCAAAACTGATTTAGGACAAGAAAAGTGTGGGTGCAACCACTCTGTGCTCACGAGTAATGACTGATTAAGTTTTTTAACTTAAGGTTAAGACTGAGTAAGTTTTTTAAGGGGCCAGAGGGACACTTCTCCTCAGAAAAATTATTTACATGAGTAAGGGGCACAGGACAGGACAGGATCATTTCTGTTGCTCAGTACTGTTACAACTTTGCCCAAGGGTCTGATCTGAAAACTTGACAGCAAAACCTGAAAGCAAAGGGTTTAATTTTGCATTGGTTTTGGTGTTAATGAACAGAACAAAGTTCATTAAAAATTCTCCTTGCACTGTGCTCAATCCTGCCTATTGTCTGTATACATATCTGTATTACATATTTTAATATTTTATTTCAAAGTAAATTCTGGATTATGCAAAAAAAAAGGAAAAGAAAATGCAATGACGTATTAGAAAATATTATCAGTTACTTGGGAAAAAGTGATTTCTCAAAGCCATGTAAAAGTCTGGAAAGTGTTCTTTTTATTCCTTAGGAAATAACCCTGGGTATCTAATTAATATCATGAAATTAAGGCCATTTATCTGAAAAACTGAAAAAAGACCTATATATGCACCAAAGTTCAGTGTTTGTCCCTGAGCTCTGACACAAGATATACTATGTGAAAGTCTAACATGGGATACACCATATATCATCTCTATTTAGAGCCCCTAGGCAGGAAGTATGGATAAAAAAAATAATCAAAATTACTGTTTTTCTTTACTGAAAGCCCTCTAAGGAATTCATTGGAATGAGTTCTGTCTGCCCATCTAATTGATAATTATTTAATTAGCAATTTATAATGATAATGGGATTTTACCCCCCACCAGTCCATCTTGTCTGTAAGAAAAATATAAGTAGACAACCTCATGTATTACTTTACCACTTTTGGCAGTTGGCACAAGATATTGTGGGCCAGCGTTGTGATTTCCTACAGTTAAACCATAAAAGCAATGTATTCATATATTTCCTTTGCCTACAGTGTTTCCTTTTCTCATTACTGTGGGTGACTGGCACTCTCACAATGTGTGTGGGTGCACAGTCTTGTTGTGTCACCGTGGACAGTTCTAAGAGCAGCTTCATTAGTTCTTTTTACAACAAAAGCTAGGTTTTTTTTCCTGCCTTCTCTTTCTTTCCCTTAGTTGGCATGCGGGTTGAATTTTTCTTGGACCCCCTGCTTGACTTTTTTTTTAGAGCTCCTTTTGAACAGTGAAGCAGTGTGAACACTAGGAATTGTAACTGATAGACTGTTTGCAGGAGAACTCATGAAAGTTCTCTTTGTTCACTTCACATCAACCAGGTTTATGCAGACCCTCCCCCATCTCAGGGAAAAGGAAATCCACTTTTAATTATACATTGATGGGAATCACTGTATAGTGAAATTGCATCAAGTGGAGAATGCCCACTTTATTCTCTTTTATCTGAGAATCCAAAAGAAGAACTGGCGTAAAAAAAATGGATATGCAAGCATAGACTTCCCAATATAGAGCCAGGCCTGCCTAATTTAAATCAATCTGTGAACTCCATTTCCAGTCCTGATTAAAATTTTCAGCTGAATCTTTGCACTGTGAAGGTGTCTTGTCTTTAGTCCTTGAGCCTGGAAGGTCTTCTTTTTGAGTCCTTACAAAAAAAAAAAAAAAAAAATTGCCAAAATAATATTTTTAATGTGAAAGGAAAGAGCTGTAAGCATAAGATATTTTCAAAATTTGAAATGAATAGATTTTTTTTTCCTTTTTTCTCTCTCAGACAAGCATATTGAAATCATGTAGAAGAATCCTGAGTGCAAAAAGAAAGAAGATATATCTGGTGGCAGAATGAAGAGAGTACATAACCTGGTGAGAAGTATAAGTAAACAAGAGAAGCACTTTGTGTTGTTTTATGTTGTTTTGCCCAGTGAAATGAATAGAAAAAAATTCAGCAGTACTTACAGGGACTTCTGAGATTATAAATCATTTGAGTAATCTGCTAATAAATCTGTAATGTTAATTTTCTTTCCTTTTTAAATTAATATAATGAGATACCATTAATAGAAACAACGAAGCAGGATATTCAGCTTTATTGTGTGTACTATCAAAGTTTACTATGGTTATATTTGCCTTTTGAATCTTCCAGTACAAAAAGGAAATACTGGTGTTTTTCTCGGATATTTAGTCAGCAAGGAAATACTTTTGAAAATATTCTTGAAGATTTTTTTTATATTCTTTCTTAAATTGCTTTATCTTAGTTTTTCCAATTAATTAATTTTATACAATTTTGTAACTGGGTTCTTTTTTAATATATTTCCTGACAAAAAAAAGTTAACACCTGCAAAAGAAGTGTTGTGAAGACCAAAGAAAAAGCAGCCTGCCTAGAAACATTGTATGATTCTGCCCTTAGATGTTTAGAGCACACTCACGTAAAAGGAGTTGTGTATGACAGAAAAGTTCTCCATGGATATTAGGAGGAATGTGGGCCTGGCAAATGAAAGAAGGTGATGTTGATAGATCTTACCTCAAAGGTGAAATCCTGATTACCTCAAGGTCAAAGACAACTGTGTAATTCTGTCTCACAGCAACATCAAGAACAAGTTGATGGGCCCTTGTCTGAGGGAAAAAAATACATGCATTACATCCAAGTAGAACCTAGGAAAACTCCATCCAATTTCCACCATCAATACTGGATTCATTCCTCTGCTACTTGGTCAAGTAACAAATGAGTGACCAATAATCCTTTTGGCCCCACTCGGACTGAGACTTCTACTCCTCTACTGTCTCACATTATCCCAGATTTTCTTCCACAGACCTTCAAATGTAACTTTATTTCTCCCCCAGCAAAAGTCTGAACAAGAGAAAAGCGTGTGGATGTATCCAGGGGGGATAAGGAGATGGATGAGGCAGAGATTAAAAGTTATGTAGTCTTAAAGGAACTGACTTGGAACAAATCCATGACTAATCTTCTAGTGTAGAAGATCCAGTAAAAAACAGCCATGAGCCTGGGAAGTCTCTTTTGAACTTAATTTCTTTACTCATTTGCAGTTCTCCAAGTCATCTACACATATGTGTAGTGACAGAGAAGATCTAAAAAGACCAGGAGTTTTCCAAAGCATTTTTTATTTATTTGTCAGAGCCATGAGTTTCCAATTTGAAGGTAAGGCTGGACCCAAGTCTGTAAGATTACATTAGTCTCTCCATCAGGGTTCTGCTATGCCAGAATGGGGACATCATAATTTTCCAGGTGGTCATAATTTCAAAGAACAAGGAAAACAGGAGATATTTAAGAGCTAAATACTAATTATTTTGGATATTTTTTGGCAAGACAAAGGCACTTTGTGATGTTATACCAAATCAGGCGATTTGAAAAGGTTCATTAATCCCAAGGAAAGAAAGAAACGACTCTTAAAACACAAGTCCCAGTCAGATCCCAGGACTAAATCTAAAATCATTCAGAATAGGCAGCAGGTCAGCTTCCAACCAAATGAGATTTCACTGTAGCCAACCACTAAATGACAAAGAAGCGTGGAAATTGAGGCCAAAGTCGGTGGGGAGACTGATCCATGTAAAGGAGCCTCAAGAAAAAGACTACACTGGAACAACTGATGCACAGCAGGAGTCGCCTGGAAGTGGTGCCTCTCTGCCTGCTGTGAGGGAATCATCCAGGGAGAAAAAGATGGGAATGGAACTGACTTGGGAAAGGCTGAAGGCAGGAGCCTGAGAATCAAAAAGGTGGCTTAGAAATATGGTAAAAACATAAACCTTAGGTTTGATTGTTCTGGTTTTCTTCCTTTTTACATCTATACTGGAGGTTATTTAAGAGTCGTCAAAGACCAGTCTACGGTTTACTGCTGAGAATAAAGCCACTGAGATGGATAATGTTCTTACAACAAAAGAGTTTTTAAAAAAAGTGGGAACATTTTCTTGTCATGGCTTCCTTGTCTGGATTCTCTATAGCTCTCCTAGAATAGACTAGGGCCACTCCTGCTTTCAGTGAAGTTGCTCATTCATTTACTCCCTCATTCAGTTTAGAATCAGGACTTTTTTTCTTTAAAGTTCAGAAAAATGTAGTTCAGCAAGTTTCCTTCTGTGGAGAACTTAGGATCACTGTTTGAGAGAAAAGCCCTTGAGGCTGACACGCTTTAGTTGGAGTTCTGCTGAAGTGAACTTGCACATTAAGTACTGTACCTTGCTCTTTCCTGCTGAGGCATCCCTTAAGACTATGAGTGTGTAAATAAATAAAAATGGGATACAGCCTCAGGATTTATGCTGTGTCATCTATGAAGAAGCTGTTTGGGCTGCATGGTGAGCCAGGAATTGCTGGGTTGTGGATACACAAGTCATATCATCCATTCTCAGTGGTATGCAGTGGAAGACAGCCCTACCAATAGAAAATTCACCAAGCCAGACTTCTACAGCTGGATTTTTCTAATTTAAGCTTACTTTGGAACCAGGGTAAGGTAAAGCTGATGTAAAATATGTAAGATGTAAACCTATAGGTTCTTCAGTGATCTTAGGTCCCTTTGCAAGAGCCTTCTATTCCATATAATGAGATATTATTATTAATAGTGAGAGGACAGATTTTTCCTGCTTGTTCATGTTGATGCAATATTGCCCAAGTCCTCACAAAGGTAATGATGTGTAATTGGATTTTAGATTGACAGGTAACACTAATGATTAAATGCCCATCTTAAGCAAATGTCCTGAATTCAATCGCTTCAGTCTTTAGCAACAGTTTTTAGGCAACTGTCACCACATTTACGAAGACAGAAATGAGATCAGAATTTCTGAACTCTGCTTGGTTGTGTGTAGCCACCAAGGCTGACATCTATTAATGGAAAAGCCTTTGACAATAACACATCTCTTTTCGTAAGAATCTGAATAGCAGTGACAGATCAGGAACCCCATTTTGATGCTCACTGCATATTTTTCTTTTCTCCTCAGTTCTGACATACTCATTTCATTAAGTTGGGTCAGTTAGGTCAGGCAGCCTTATAATTATCTCCCAGGACCAAAGCTCTGGGTGAACTTTTAGTTCAGAACATTGTGTCTTTCCCGGGACCTCGTGGGGTTATCCTCCATTTCACTTCAAAATTACGAGGACGGATTCTTCTGTGCTTGTGTATACTTTGTGTACCTGCCAAGTCCTTGCCTTCCATTCCTTCAGGTAGTCTCAGAAGTCACTGATTATAAATGCTGATCTGACTCTGTAAGCTTTCAGCAGCACACCTGAGGTTCCCGTTCTCTTTCATGGTGAACAGTTTTTCTTTCTTTCTTTGACTTTTTTGAGGAACTGATTCCAAAGATTTTATTCACAGTAGTTAACAGGTGTGAATTGGTGTTTGCTAGCATAAGTGTCGTGCTGGGTAGCCCTTTGTTCCCCTCCTGCTGCTTCCCTGCTCTATTATGGCAAAACTTACTTTAATAGGAGTTTTTTTTTAAATGGTTTGTACAGTGTGTATTTTTAAAGCATATTATGGAATAAAAGTGAATACCTATCAGAACAATGTGTTCCTCTGAACCTCTAACAATTGGGCAGATTTCTTGATTTCAATGGACGCACTCCAGAACAAGGGACTTGTACCACCTGAACAGCAGTCCTAGAATCTGGCCCTCAACAGATGCAGTTTTGTTTCCACCAGCATGTGCCAATTAAAATGATTCTGCTGTAATAAAATATCAGGAGACAGAAAAGGAACCGCCGTGAACTGAGGCAATACTGAAGAGTCAAGCGCTTTTTCAGCTGACACAGATCCCCTGCTCCATTGGCGATCAATGGCAGTAATGACATTCACTTTGCAAGGTAGTGCTGAGCTGCTGAGGGCTGGTTCTGATGCCAGTGGCTGGTGTGAGTCGTTGAGGGATATTAAAAGATCATGTTGGATGGGCGGCAGGAAGATCTGAAGCCACCAGAGATGTGGAGCAGAAATAATAGGAGGAGTGGTAAGAGTGACACCATTTCCAGAATGCCTGAATTAAGAAGGAAGGCAGGAGAGGCTGAGCTGCCTTTGAAATACTTTGTCAGCTCAGTTACAAGTAATTGTAGATAGTTTCAGCTACTGGTGTCTCAAAAATGAAAATCAACTACTAAAACAAAATTTTAGTTTACAAGTCTTAGAGAGAGTGGGTTTAGCTAGCAAACAAAACCACAGAAAGTGTTCCTTCTGATAAGTATTTTCCTTTCAAGGGGAATATATAATCTGCAGAGTTGACTCTCTTTACACCTGTTTCATGCCTTTGTAAAATGACCCAGCCTCATGGATGTTTCTCCTGATGTTCATGATTTAAGAAGATACTGAATCCTGGGCTCATATTAAAAGACATATCTTATCTAAAAAACCTGTAGAGATAAGAATGTCTCTGCATTGTCGCTTTTTTCCCCCTATTTCTCTTTACTGTGGCTAACATTGCTTGTTTTAATAAGAACTGCAATGCTTGTATTTGCTGAGCCTTTCAGTAATTACAACTTAATTTCTGTGCTGTGACACAATTTCAAGCGGATTTCACTGCTACAGATTCTGCTGCTTTAACTGTCACATTTGCCCTTCACAGCTCAATTTCTTTCTGTTTTCCTGCTTGAGAGTTTTAAGTTGAGGTTTTTGTTTTTCGTACATGTCTGTTTAAAATCTCATTAGGATGGGAGAAATCCAACATCAAAAAGTTAAAAGGAACCCCAAAACCAATGAAACAAAAATACAAAAACAAACCCAAAAAGACAAACAGAGGGGTTTTAAGAGCAAAGAAAAAATGCTTATGAAAAAGGAGAAAACTTTGCTGTATCACCAATAGGCCAGGGCACACAGCACTCCTGTATTAAACCACATTATTTGCCTCACAAATTTCCACATCTTTTAAGATCTCTCAGGTTTCTTGTATTCCCCACAGACTTTGTAACAAACCTTGCAAAATGCCTGGGGGTGGCAGAGGCAGGAAAAAAATCTAGATAAAGAAAAGGTTTAGCCTTGGAAGTAGAGAGTTCTTCAAAACTGAAGATCTTTATGAATCTGCGGAGGTTCATTCCCAGTAACCAGAACCCAAATATGGAAGGTTGATTTGGTAAAGTCAGACATTAGAAGGGATACACCAATTAAGCCAGTGGTAGGTGACATGAAATATCTTGCAAAAATGAGCTATAGCAGAAATTATTTTAACAATAAATCACTATTTTGTTGAAAGATATATATTTTGGGGTTTTTGTTGTTTTTTTTTCAAACAGGAAGCTTGCTTTTCCTCCAATGTCCAATGTGGATGCTGAAGGAAGAAGAATGTAGTCCTACAATCCCTCCCTTCATGCAAACTCACGCTTAAACCTCTAGAATCACTTTGTCTGGAATCCAGTGTTTTGACACTAAGCATTTTCTCAAAAATAGTCATATAATTGTTTTCAAATATTTAGAAGAAAAATCAACATTTTGAAAGATGATGCAAAGCAACTTGTGTTCTCCAGATAGGTCTATTCATGTATTCTTTAGCTGTCAGAAGTAGAACTGTAGTTCAGCAATTACCTGCATTGCATTCACATCTTCCTTTTTCTGTTAAATTGTGCACACACATTTTCAATTTATTAGTACTGGATAAGTGGCCAACTATGTCTAGAAGCCTTGTAATGTGTAAATTACCCTAGCCAGTTCTAAGAAAGAATATGTGTCCATGAAAGTGAATTACTCACAGATCACAAATGAAACCACCTTTTCAAAATTATTTCAGATGGTCTAATTATCTGCAAAATGTAGGATTGGTTTTGTACTGTTGACATTTGTTAATATCCACCAAAAATGCTAGTGGCATTTTTTATGCACAGCAGGAAAATCAGTATGGAACTGGAACTCATTGTTAATAAAACTTGAAAAGCACAGCTTAAGGTCTTTGCTGAACTATAAATGGTTTAGGCCTCTCAAGCCTACATACTGTCTTAGGGTGAGAACATATGGAAAATACACATGAAAAAGCAATTACAGAAAGATTTGGGCTCGCGATATTGATATTAATTAGAGGTGAATAATACTGATTTGAAAACTTGACACTTCAGAAATGGCAAAGCAAAGCAATCACTGACATGTCTGGAATTTGTATTACCTGTCCAAGCAATTTTCTTTTTCCTTCTGTAAGTGCATGTTATTGTTCATTTCAATAAGATATTACAGACAGAGACTAGACATTCAATTCCCTCTTCTTCAGACAACTGGGATTTAAATATCCATTCAGTTCAGTAAGTGGTATGTCTATCATGAAGCTCCTTTCTAACCCTGTGTCTGTGGTTGCATACACATGGTTGGTATATAATTAATAGGTATTTTGCATCCTTCTGAAGAGAAGAAATACGTACAGTAGTCTTTTGGGGTTTTAATTTGTGATACAGGCACTGAATATCTATCAAAATGATAATGCTACTTGTGTAAGTAAAAAGATCTTTTACAGAGTTAGATCAAAGACAATAAGGTTGGTGATACACTCAAGACTATGTCTCATATTAAGACTTAGTAGGCTTCTCTATCTATTAATATATGTTCCCTTGTTATCCACTAATCTGTTTTGATTTCATTTTTCTTGAAACAAGTTTAGTACCAATAGTAGGTGTGTGCTGGGAGTGGTTTGCAAAGAAGAAGGATTTGTCTGACGGGTTGTAACCTGAGTGTGTTTTTGGGTAGATGCATTAAAACTAGTTTATTACCTATTCATCTTCAGAATCAATACAATGGGTGCAGCAGAGTCTGCTGAAAGTCCTGAAAGGAGTTCCTGGAGCTCAATGTTGAAAGTATAAATGGAGCACTTAAGTAATGTCAGGTCACAGCAGGAAATAAAAAACTTTAGAAGCAGCCTTCAGCAATAGGCTATGGGGAGACTCCTCCAGGTTTACCCTCACAGGACATGAATATAAGATGCTATTTTGGATTGAAGAGTCAATGGAAGAGATTTTGCAACCAATAAGAGAAAATAAACAGAATCTAATTATAAGTATCAGATTACATGTCTCCAGACAGAATTCAGCAGGGAAATTGCTGAATTTTATCTTTGATAGCAGGTAAGTAAGTTAAGTATAAATACAGTTTCTGTGAGAACAGGTATTTGTAGGAACCCAATGAACAATGTGAGATAAGATTGTGTGATCAAGATATCTGGGTTTTCTAAAGGCCTTATAAAGGATCCCTAACCCAAAAGATCTAACCTTTTAAGAAAATAAGAGAAAACAACTTGGATTAATAACCAAATAAAAAAATAGGGGACAACAGGTAGAAATAAAATAACTTTTTTCACAACGAGTGGTTGCTCATAAAGCACAGAGGATTTGTGCACTCTTTATATTAATAAATGACATTTATTGAGGGAGCAGGATGATTCAGAAGCTGCCACTGTTTACAGATGATACAAATGTATTTAAGGTTGATGGTTTGGAATAAGGTGGTTTGAGAGTTTGAGAGTTTGGAATAGTATTTTCTAGCCAAATGAGGAACAAAATAGTATAGGACATTCAGCATGTGTTCCAGTTGCTAGAAAATAAGCACCTAGAGTCATCTGAGGGGGGACATGTCCATATGATGATGGCAGAAGCCACACACACAGCCACTCCTTGGATGTGACATTACATGTCTACTTTGGGGAAACTGATACCTTTAACTTACGGAGAAAAATAGGCTTAGGCATATGTAAAAGTGTCTTACAAAATATTCATGTAAGAGGTTTTGAAATCAATGTGTATGGTTCTCTGAAAGCATCAGTAATAGTCAAGATTGAAAATTGATTGTTAAGCATTATTAAAAAAGAAAGGGGGGGTGTACTCTTGCACAAAACTGAACACGGTGTTCAGTTCTGATCTTTGAATCTCTAAAAAGGTATAAGAGAGCTGGGAAAGGATTACAAGGGAGATGGGAAGAATGTAACTACTTTCATATAAGTTCAAGTACATTAGGAGTCTTCATCTTGCAAAAGCCATGTCAGAAAAGAGATATGACAGAAAACTATGAAAAAACATGAATTATGTCAGAATGTGAACAGGGAATCATCATTCACTATTTCTCACAGTATGAGATGCAAGGCTCCCACAGCAAATGAGCTTTTAAGGTTTAAAATGGAGAAAATGCTGCCAGTTGTGGACTTCATTTCTATAGAAAACTATGGAGGTTAAAAGTACAGATGGACTGAAAAAACAATGAGGAAAAGTAAAGTCGTTTTGGTCCATCAGTGGTTCTAAAACAAGATGACCTGGACGTGACACAAAACTGAGTAACTTTGAAAGTCCTGCTTCTCTAGAATGCAGGAGGAAAAATGGCTTCATGCACGTCACTGTCTCTGCTTCTCTGTAGCCGATGACCAGTGCTGGAGCCAAGGAGCAATTATGGAAAATTTGGTCTAACCAGCATAACCAGACTGATTCTGCATTTTTATTATGAGATCCCTCCCCTCGACCTGTAGTGCACTGGCTTTTCTATGGCATAAGAAGTGGCATAAATAGGCAAGGTCTCTTCTTCAACATGTATACCACTGAAAGCCAAGAATATTTTTTTGAAAGATCATAATATGCTAAGAGAAACAAAAGAACCCTTCAGGAGGTTCCTTAAAAAAAAAACAAAAAAACAAAAAAAACAAGCATTGTCTCATATTTGGCTATATTAACTCTGAATCATAGGACATTCATAATATTCCTTATGCTGACAGTTCTGACTACAGAAACCGCCTGAAATCATCACCAAGTTAGAGAAACTGCTGGAAGAGAACAGCCTTTGAGCACTTACAGAAACTTTACATAACCAGTCAAGATAGCAGCTGTGTAAGGGAAATTCTGGGGAATGGTAGATGTACATGCTGAATTCAGACATGTAGGAGTTAGTTAAGAGAGTAAGGATAATAGCACTATGGAGAGAAACAGAAACACAGGAAAAACAATTCCAAAGGTCAAAACCTGCATGGATTTTAATGACCAGAGCTACTAGTGGTTGATTCTAGAACTTGTATTTCTGATTGGCAACCTTCATGCAAACACACTTCCACACTGCCCTTAAATACTTGGCTTGCGCCTCTTATAGGTCCTTCACAGACTTTTCCACCCAAACAAAGGCACATAGAGCTTATTCATACTTGTATAAAGCACTTATGCCCAATTCTGGTACATTCCAGAATGTGCTGAAGGAAGCATCTTTGCAATGTGGCTCACTGAGTCAGCTCTACAGGGTTTGTGTCAAACCAAATGCCACTAGGAGGGCTTTAGGAGAAGTTATCTTTCTCTGACATGCCTGCTAGGTGTTTCCTGCTGTCTGGGATTGTTCTGAGCTTTTGCCTGTCCAGGTAGATGTGCTTCTCTTTGCAAGGATAAGTGATATCAATTGACAGCCTTTAGAGAAAGCTCTGCTTTATTCACAGAATACACCTGAGCAGTGTTTGATTTAGAAATTGTTACACCTTAAGGTATTATAGTGGTTACAGCCAAAATCCTAATCTCAGCCACAAACAAGTAATATGATAAAGCAGGCTCCTAATATTTGATATATCAGTATTCTTGGGCATTCATTTCTGGAATCTGGAGAAGAGGAATGTGCCTCAAACCAGGAGGACTAACACATGAGACCGACCATATGCCTTAGTAAATAAAGTACAACTTCAGACAGTGTATGAGAAATAATAGAAGCCTGACACGAAATGAAGGCTTGGTAAAAGCAGTTTAGCAAAGAAAGGTGCTTCTTAGCAGAATCAGACCTTGCAAACCAAGTCAAACAGGTGGAAAAAGCTTTCTCATGAAGAGAAAATCACCAAGAGAATTGCTGTGCACTGAGGACTGAATAAAAATTAAATGTAATCTAGATGTGATCCAAAACCTAAAATAAGATTAATTAATAATAAAAAACAAGATCAAAATGGGAAAATGAGATTAAGTAAAACATTAATTTATTTTTTACAAGTTGTTCAGATAAACTTATCTTATGCCTTTTATTTTAATAACAACTTGATTGCTGAGATAAAGCAAATGCAATAGATTCAACCTTTCTGCTCTTTGGTAAAACATTTGATACATTACTACATGGGGAATTATTAGTTAAATTGGAAAAGATAAGGGCAAGTATCAGGACTGTAAGATAAATAAAGAAGTGACTGAACAAGAGACGAGAGTGAGTTATGTTGAAAGGATTTCTCTCTCTCCCTGGAGGAAAGTTGCTTGTAGAGTTCCTTTAGGATTGGTCTGGGGATTAATTTTATTTAATATTTTCCTTAATGGCCTAGGCAGAAAAAGTAGGAGTGTACTAATTAATTTGCTGATGATACAAAACTGGGAGATGTCATGAATACAGAGGAGGATTGGAATATTATACAGGAAGAATTAAATGACCTTGACTGGGGTAGTAGAGATGGAGTGGAATTTAAGGTTGCACGCTGCAAGGTCATGCACTTAAGGACTAATGAAAAGAACCAGCTATGAACTGTAGGCTCATCAGTGTGAAGTGACAGAAAGAAAAACCACCTAGTTGTAACAGTCAATCACAGAATTACTATGAACTACCAGTGCACAGAAAAGGAAAACACAGTTTGGAGATATATTGAGTAAAATATTTTTAATGAAGCAAGGAGACTATTTATGTCAGTGACCAAGGCACTTGTTAGACATCACCCTAAATTCCAGATCCCTGTGGTTAAGGTGCAAATGTTCTGGGTTTTTTAACAACTGCGAAGGTATGCTGACTAATATGATGATCAGAGGAAAGGATGGCCTGTCTGAAAAGAAGCTGTGCCCAGCAAAACAGAGGTTGGAGAGGTAAAAATTGCTATCTCTAAGTATACAAAGAGGTAAACACCAGGGAGAAGAAAAAGCTCTTGAATTCGCACAATAATTTTGACACGAGAACAAATGGACTTAAAGTGGCTATGAATACATTTGGACAAGAAATGGAGGAAAGGAGTGTGGGAGTAAACCCAGAGCGAGACAGATTTATTTGCTGGGTTTATGTGATTCATGTCCCAGCACGTGCTTGAACCTGATGACTCCTGATCAGCCCTGTGCCCTATTTTTCAGGCAACCTTGCTGACAGTCCTTTCCTTGGCTGATTCTGTTTTCTGGGACATTCTTAGTTGTACTTGTGGGTGTATATTTTGTAGCATAACCTCCTTGATATAACACAAATATTGGATTATATCTTTAGCTTTCCATTCTTTCTTGAGAGGCAAACATCAATAACAGCCCATGTCTTGCAATGACCAGAACAATGGAATAAAGCAGAAATAAAATTGCTGTTTCTTTACAAAAAAATTTGTTGTATTGAAGAAAAAAATCTGAAATAAGAATATAGTAGTACAGAAAGTAAGCACTCGAGTCCCATCCACTCAGAAAAAGACATTTAGAAGTAAGAACTTCACTGAAAGATAGTCTCTAATTTTTGTCTTTTGGTTCCCATTCAATATATTTGCATACATCTTTGTAAGTTCCTCAAGTACCCTTCAAATTTAAAGCTAAATTCATTGACCAAACCATTTTTAACATGACTTAATATTATTGTTACTAAGTTCTTATATTCATGTTATTCCTCCTCAGGGAATTTTACTTGCAATATTGATAGGAATCTTGTGAGGATTACAGACTCTAATATTTTATAATGATAAGTTGGTTCATTTCTCAGAATATATATATTTTCTTATCTTGGCCACAGTTGTGAGGTTATAATTCCTCAGTTTTATGTTGTATTCAACAAGAATAACTGGGAGAGGAGGGAGGCCTCACTTCTCTCTCTGTTGAGTGATGTGACTTAGTCATAACAAGTGGTAATTGTCCCAAGGTTCTGTACTATACTTGTGGTGTAAAATCAAAACAGTCATATTGCACCATTAATGCCGTGTCAAATGGATACTCTTATTTCATCCTGAGAAATTCTCTCTTTAGTATGTCTCAAATCTCATTCTAGTGTTATAAATTAGCAATGCAGGGATTGAGAAGAAGCAGCATACTCTGATACAGAGTAAATACTGACAATCCTGTGATTCCCAGGAAGGAATCCTTCCTTTACACTAAACTAGTAAATTAAACAGGTTTCTCACTGACTAAGGAGTTACAGCTATTGAAAGTTTGAGATTATTTGTGATGACTGCTGCATCTGACAAATACTGAATTATAACACTTAGTCTGTGTAACCAACAGCTTATTTCTTTTTGTCATGCGCTGTTGTGTTGTGTTTCATCAGCTTTGGAGACTATGCAAAATAATGCAAAGTGACACCATGAAATACAATAAGATGTGACATAACACATTAGAAATTTAAAGAATGAAAAGCTTCAGTCAATTCAGGAAATAGGAACCCTGTCCAAATTTATTGTGACAAGTAAGAACAGTGCAAACACTAAACACTGTTTTTCAAACCAGAGGGCACCATTGTTTTTTGACCACCCAAATTGCTTGCAGATACTGCCATCATTTTTATTTTTAGTTCAATTTAATACCACAAAGCTGCGAGCTTTTTCAGTTTGGGTGTTGTTTTTGTTGTTTTGGAGTTTTCCCTCCTCTCTCCCCAGCCTGCCATGAGTATCTAAATATCTAAATTGCCATATGAGTGACTGCGTGTGTTTGTCGGCAGCTTTCCATTCCAAACAAACCCGTTCCTTGACATTTCAAAAAAATGTATTTCTAACATGTTTCCAAGGATTTTGTAGAAATCCAATTCTGTGAGCATGGGCTCAAAATGGGTGAACAAAAAAGCATCTGTGTTGGTAGAAAATAAGTATTTTGAGTTCGTATCTAGGGTATGTTAATTGAAAATCTAGAAACAGGCTGCTTTCCTGTAGAGTACTAAAATGAATTCGAATATGAAACAACTCTCTTAAATCTGACTACTCCAGACTTTTCTTTCTCACATTTTCACTGTCATCTATTCATATCTGTCTGGTGATATTTAGGTCTGCATTAATGGATTAAAGTCCACATTGATCTCAGTTGGAAAATATGAGTTGCTGTTGCTGATCACCCTATGCTATTGCCAAAGCCTTCTCCTTTGCTAGTAAAGTCAGATTCTATTGAAGTCTATCGCAAATAGTCATCTGTATAAACAATGATATGTGATTCCAAACTTCAAGCACATTTTCTGACCAGCTGTACTAACCATTTTTATGTAAGTTTTATTTAAGGGCAGCACTACCATGCCGTGAAGTCAGACAATGAAGAGATTAAAACTATTTTTTTAAAAGCCTTTTTAGGGCCTGGATGGCTCATTTGATCAGACACCAGCCTTTCATCGCAGGGAAAAGCAGCTCATATCTAGCCCTGACTGTTGTGTTCAGAAGTAATCTTTATGGGATGCTTACAGAATGCTTATAATGAAATGAGTACCAGGATTCTTGGTTTATTGTCAGGACAGTGAAGAAGAACAGGGAGCTGTCAACTAGTGTATGTGCAGGTGAAAATTAAGTCTCTTGAAAGGGATTTTTTAAAAGTGCAAAGCTCATACAGGCACCTAGCTAAGTGAATAATAGACAGGTGACTGCTAAAAAACACATCTTCCCTGGCAAATCAAAACTAAATTTTATAGCAAATCCTTCTAAATCAATAAGTGCTATAAAAATCTCTGTGAAGATTTATTTTTGTGCACAAAAGGATAAAATCCAATGTTCATTGAAATGGATGAAGAAATGAATGAATTAAATATATGTTCTTCTGCCATGCTCCTGACACTTAAAAAAAAAATAATGATTCTGAAGCAGATCCTTAGCTGAATGGTACAACTGATTAGCTCCAATAGGTAGATTTTGTGTAAATCAGATAGCAATATATAACTATATAACTATTTTTCAGAGCTAAATCTGCCATTATTTGAGCTTTGTGTATTACATCAGCTGAGAAAGTGGCTCAAAATGTTCATCTACATTTCAGCATGAATTGGGATCCAAATTGGTATCACTGCAGTAGAAAAAAAAAGTTGTGTAATAAATTTAAGGCTGCTTGAGCAACTTTCTTGAGTTTGTTACTCTCAGGTAGAATAAAATTTGATACTGATGCGATTTAAAGCCAGCTTTTAATGTATTTATGTAACTAGCCACAGGTCATTTAAAATCTGATCTCTAAGTGTTATTGTCTGCTTAAAGAATTACAGTTGTGATTGCACGATACTGAATTTCAGTACACCCAGAAAAACAAGCCTCAGGAAAACAGTCTTCCAGCTTTCTGTGTTCTCTAGCTGTAGTCAAAGAACAGCTTAATGTTTTTCAAAATCTGCTTACAATTATTTTTTTTCCCTTAAAGTTTAATGATTATTAGAACTTGGCAAGTTAAAGCTGAGTATAAAAAATCTATAGGCTTTCCATGAGCTAATGGTTGGCCGGTACGTTAAAATTAATAAACTCTTTTAAAAATACAAAAACTTGGTTTCAAGTTTTATAAAATAGCCAAATTGTTGTCAGCCAATGAGATACCACATATCTGCATATAAACATCTGTATATGAACATATGCAATGCATTCACATTGCACAGATAACATGTGTAGCACAGGCTGAGTTTACCTGGTTATGGAGAAAGGCCCCAAGAGGTTTCTGGGGCTGTACCTGTTATCCCTCCCTATTACATGGATGCAGATGCACTGCAGTGAACCTCTCCATTCCTGTGCCCTGCTTGTTCTGCACTCTGCAAAGCAGAGGAGGGACCCCAGGGATGAGTTAGTGATGGGATAAGAGCCATGGACTTCATCCTTAGCCAGTGGCCCTCAGAGCTGGCTGCTTGCATTGACAGCAGTACTGTGAGCACTTTCCGGTACAGGGAAATAATCTGGGAGGCTGTATGCCTCTTCTCACCCCTCTGGGATGGTCTGGCTTCAAACTGTGCCTTCTAAAGAGCAACTTGAAACTGGCATGGCAAACTGATAATATTTTAATTTATGAACTCAGTGGTGAGTAAAATTGTTGTGTATTCTCTGTTCTTGCAGTTTCTAAGTGCAGTAATAGCCAGCCAGGTTAGTGAAAGTAAGGGCTGGGAGAGAGGATGGTTATGCCTATTTATTTATTTATTCCTTGGTTCCTCTGGTACAGATGCCAAGAGAACAAACTGAAGTGGGATCTTTTGTCATGTGGACATCTGCCCACCGGGGCAGCCCACCGATATGTTCCATGCAAGTCACCAGAAAACCTTCACATGGTAATGGCTTCCAGTCACCAAGGACCAGTCCAGATTTGAACCTGTAACCCAGAAGTGAAAGGTTTTCTAACTCAGCTTTCCCCTGGACTTACCAGTATCTGACCATTTCACAGTCAGAGGATAACACTCCTTATACAGTACTGCCTTTATGCACCAGATTCTGGAATCACTTTTTCAGCTGTGTTTGCTGCACCTTTGATGCCCTCAGCACAAATATAAGTTGTATAACAAATACAAAGATGTTCTGTGCCAGCTCTTGGTAGAAACCATTGATTTTTTTGGTTTTTTTTTTTTTTTTATGTGTACCTCCTCATGCTGGCTTCTGGAAAAAGCTGCCTTGCAATTTGTGAGGATAATAAATTTATATGGAGCTGGCTATGGATAGGATGAAGGATCTTAATACTTTCCTGTACTGAAATTAATATTGAAGCAGGAAAGATCTGCAAATTGTGGGGCATTTTGAAGTTAACAGGAAACCAAATGGCAAATGTTGTTTTCACATACACTGATATGAATATGGATCAATTGGTCTTGGAGAGCAGTGGAAATTCTGATAAAAAAGCTGAATTTGCCCCACAAGTTTAAGTACTCCTTTTACAACTTTAAACCACACAACAGATGTGAAATAAGTTGCCAGTACTTCAGGCGATGTTAAAATTGCTAATGTTTAGAAATATGTTTTAAGTTCAAATTCAAAGGATGGCATAGGCTTTTCTCTTACCCTTTCAAACAGGGAATCAGATATTAGGATACAGAACTTCTTCCAGCTTCAATAGCAAGGAGTTCTCAGAAAGCAATATTCAGCCACTGCTACTTTCAAAGTAGCACAAAATATACACACTATAATGTGTATACCACACTATAATGTGTGTATAGCTTCAGGTCCCACAAAGGCAAACAACCTCTTGACCTCACATTTTCATTGATGGGAAAAAGTTATTGAGCTTATATTTTGCCATATTTCAGATTACTACAACATGCAAATGAAACATATTCATTGAGGAAAAGAAAAAATAAATAAAGAATTAATAAAATCCTAAACTGTCAACTGTTGAACCACCCACCCCACTTCTAATTGTTTTAAATCCTGTTAGAGCTCAGTGTAGGGAACTGAAAGGCTGAACAAAAAAAAAACTTTAAATCCACATAATACTAGTTTCTGTCAAATGGCAAGGAGATTTTCAAATGGCAAAGCTTTTTGCATTCTCACTTGAGTGTTCTGCCTTAGTGTGAAGGGAATGAGGGGAAAATAAAAATCAAACAATAACTGAACTTTGCTGTGGTGTCCAGATTAGAACCATGTTCTGTGCAGAAGTGATGGGCATGTAAGCCCTTCGTATCAGGAGATCTGTCTGGCACTCATCAGGCAGTGTTACTTGATCACAGCTGGATAAAAATGCACACCCAGGGCAAATCTGTAAACACCAGCTTAATCTGCATGGGAAAAGTTACTGTCATCTCCTCCGACAGAAAAAGCCTTCAGGACATTCCAGCAGTAACAGTCACTTCAGTTTGTTACAGATGTTGTCAGATTTAGACACAAAACCATTATAGATGTCAGAAAGCTGCAACTGAAAAAAAATAAATGTATTGCTTTTTAGGTATTTTGGTTTAGAAAAATGAGGCAAGTCAGTAGTTTTATCATATGACCAAAGAGTGCATGTGGAGGGATTCCTATTACAACACTTGTCAACAAGCTACATTTTAGCCTGTAATTCACTATTCTCTAGGACATTTAAAGAGATTTTTCTTCAGGAGAGGGATTGCAATTTGGATAATATTTTTCAGGAGTCTTCTTAGTGCATAAACTAAAAAAACCTCTGTCTTTAGGATGTGCCAAAACATGCTTCTTTTTATGGCTCTGAAAACAGTCATATTTGGAATTGTAAGACCAGAGCCCATAACTCTTGCAATCAGACCTGAAAAACACCCTAAATAATTTCATCATTAGAATAGCTATAAACAAATGCAGAAAAAAGGGCTTTAATCAATTCTAGATGGTTTAGATAAATAATGCAGCTAGAGATCCATAGTTTGCTTGTCTTTTTCAACAGATATTCCCATTTCCTTGAGAGAGAATATGCATCTACAAAAAAAAAAAAAAGAAACTTTCATTTAAATTTAATGTGAGCTGGACCAGAGACTCCAGAGTTCTCTATGTGAAAATCATAATGCTACAAATTCCCTCTCTGACCTTGTATCGTCCCTTCTACCCTCCCATGCCCACACTCATGCATAACAGAGATCTGGAATGACTGGTTTCTGCAATGTGTTAAATAGGAGGAAAGGGAACATTCAGAAGAAAACTAGGTATTTGGGGCTTTCTTCAACCCAAGATTAATGTCAAGAGATTTTTCTTAGCATTAGTGTCAGTGCTAGCCAGGAAAAATGATCCCATTAAAGGGCCCCTCATGAATAATTCATGAGGCCCAATTTAGCGTTAGTACTGAGGGTGAGAGATAAACAGGTGATAGAGTTTGTAGGGAAACCATTGCACTTGACATGGTATTTTGGTGTCATTAATATTTTTTTTAAAAAAATATATATGTATTAGAGGAAGGAGACATAACTTGTGTATTAAGACTCGGGTTACTGTTCAACTTTGAGTTGAGGATTTATGTGACCTGCGTTTCCAAATCATTAGTGATGAGCTATTCCCCCTAAGTGCATTAAAGTAAAAAGCTCCATAGACAAGCTGGTAATTTAAGGGCTGTGTTTGGCAACAGGATTCTTCAGTTCTTTGCTGTTCACTTCTAAGTCCATTGTGAGTATGGAAGAATAGTTACTGAATATAGCAATTAAGGGTTTTTTTCTCCTCAAATTAAAAGTTACATTTCTGCAATAATTGTGGTGGTTGAATAATTTATGTCCATTTAAATAGAATAGCATTTAGCACTGATGTTTACTGGAAATCTTTTTGTGTTTAGGGTAAAAAGGTGAAAACAAAACTGGTGTAGAAGTACACAGAGGCCTGTGAGCATGAGATTATCGTGGCTGTGCAAACTGTCAGACTTCAAACTACTACTATTTGACTTCTTTAAATTATAGCATGTATTGGTAGATTCAATCAAACAGAAGTTACTAGGGATGGGGCAAGAGTTGGTTGAACCATCTCAGCCAGTCACAAAAAAGCTCCTAGTAAGGTTTTAGTAACGAGCCTTCAATTTAAGCACTGTATCCTGCTGATTCTCATGCTCTTATAAAACCAAAAAGAAGAGAACAGCTGTGGAGTTGCTCAAAGTGACTTGGTGTTGTGCCTTTTCCATGCTGACCCTTGGAAGGCCAGGCACAATTAACATTTCTGTGTCCATGTCATGCGAGTGTTCCACAGACCTCTCTCCTTCTCACCAGTCACGGAGAAATGACCACCAGCCACTCCATGAGTTTGTTTCATATTGTGTATTTTGCACTCCTCACTTTTAGTTAGACACACCAACAGAAAGAGGAATTCAAAATCCCCAGGAACTCTGAGTACACAAAATTGGAGAGCTTAGTATGCCTAGGTGTGCTGTGTCTGGTAATTGTTTTAATTTTATCATACCAATTTTTGCATTCAGCCATAGGAAATGATTCTGATTTTCACCCGTAGAATTCCATTCTTACTTCCACGTTGCAAGGAAGGCAAATGAGATCAGCATACATCCCCCTGGGTTTATTCTGATAAATATTTACTGAAGATTGAATTCTACCAAAATGCCACTAGGATTTTGCTCTAAATAAAAATTATGTCATTGGACTTGTGGCCTCTATTGCCATGATCTGTGATCTGTCAATCCCAGATGCTCATTCCCATGCAGTAGCTACAGTTTGCATGGTTGAGCTGGTTTAATCCAAAACTAGGATGTCTCCACCAGTGAGTGATTGGCCTAGAGGCATGAAGTGACAGGACAGTACTTCAAATTTAATTTACTTAAGTGATGTTGCTGGTCTTTCTAGAGTGGTCACCTCTGTGGGACATTGGTTTTGTAAGCTAAATGCACATTTCTCAGTGTATAATAATCACTATCCCCTTAAGCCCCATAGGGCGACATAAATCTACTTAAAAAAAATTCTGTAGTGACATGTCCATGCAAACAATAGTTAAAATTCCTATAGTAAAAACACCGTCAACCTTCCAAGTTTCAGTTCTTGAAAAAAACACCAATATATCATGTTTGTAGTAAAAAAAGTTGTACCTTTGTAACTGTGCCTCATGAGCATTGAAAAATTTGGGCAAATAAAAATATTCTCTGCTTTGAATTTTCTGGTTTACCCTCAAAGTGGTTAAAAAATGAAAGTGAAATGCAATCTTGTGATCCAGATGTTGAGGTGAATAATAACAGAGCACACAGACAACAGGTTCATAGCGTCAGGCTGAAAATGTATTAACCTGATTTTGTAATTCTAAATACCAATCGAACAGTCCTGGAGTCTCAGCTGGGGAAGATAAGGCCTTGTGCCATCAAGAGGTGGGTTTTATCCTACCTTTGCTCTTCTAGCTGCCTGGGAGATTCAGCTCACTGCTCAGCAGGAATAAGGATAGGGATAAAGGATTCCTCTCTTCGTTTGGCTTTAAGATTTCCTCCCTCTGCAAGGATCATGATCAACTATGGGGTTCCAAACTTGAGTTCACCTGGGGATCTACTTCATGGATTTGTTGAGAAGCTAAAAGCATGATGAAGACACTGCCCCATGTTTCTGCATTTACCTTTATCCTAAGGAAAAAAGGAGGAACGAGCACGGTCAGTGAGGTATAAAAATTATGTACTTTTACAAGTTTGGGAGTATTTGTGTTTTCTGTTGTATTTGAGGTGCTAGGAAAACATTATTCTGTAAAAATGCTTCTACCTTGGATTATGCTTGGCACCAATTTACATTGTACTATTACTGACACTGCCATTTAATTTGCCTACTTGCTATGGTCTAAGTGTAGGTAATTTACAAACCTTTAACAATGTTCAGCTTTCCTAAATGGTAGGGAGAACTGCAATTACACTTAAAATGCACTGGTGCACTATGTGTCAGCAAAAAAAGGACCTACAAAAGACATAATTACAATGTAATTGCCCACAAGTTCATGAAGTAAACATACATTATTAGAAGCCACTCATCTATTCAATTTAAGTGACATTACAGATAACATATTGCATAAATAGGAAGCCATTTTGTGACTAGTTAGTATAATAATAGGAGTTGAAATTAAAATGTGGTATATGTATTCCTAACAGCACTTCAAGCTTAGCATCTGCTCTATAGTGCCTTGCATCATGCTCCATTTCCAGTTTTAAACATTTGAATATTCTCTAAGGATATACACGAATAAATAATGACACTATAAGGTATCTCCTTAAAAAAAAGTTTCAAACAAATGTTTAGGCTGCCTAAGATGATCCTTATTCAAGACAAACATCAGAAGAAGAAAACAGTTAGAAGCAATGGGAAAAATTTCAGGGTTTTTTTTTTTTGATGAGTGAAATTGTTCAAAACTATGCAAAATTTAAGCTCTATTTCATTTTTGGTAATTTGATGAAACCTGGGTATGTGTGGGGATCATGGTTCTCCCACAACACACCAGAAGGAGGATCTGAGGTGTCTGAAAACTTTCATCCTAATTGCACATTTTAAAGAATTTGGCCTCGTACCTTTTCAATGAATAGGAGTTGAATATGTTTGTAGATTAAATTTGGGCACTGGAAGTTGATGTTCCCTTTGGATCACATCCCCTCTGGACTGTCCCTTGTTTCTGACAATTTTTAGAAAAGACTGTGCAAGAATTCAGAACAAATAACTGGCTTATTTGCACGAAACCTCCGGAGCACCCATTCCTCACGTGATGGCAGCATATCTTCCTGAATAATTTTGTTAGTTTTCCAGCTTGCTAACAAAGTAATGTGTTTATCCTGAGTTCCCAGCCCTTGGAGAGGGGTCAGGCTCCATCTCAACAAACAAGTAGCGCAAGAATTGTGAATTTGGGGCCTGTAAAGTTACCAAAAGCAAAGATCAGCCCTTAGATTATGCATGTACTGTTAAGGACTAAATTAGTGTAAAAAAAAACCCATTTAAAAAAACAAACAAACAAAAAAAATCTTTGCTGTTAAGCTCTTATGTACTGTGCTCTCTCACTGAAAAACACAGTTCAGTTTGAAAATCTGGCAAATATCTTTGGGCTGTTGGAGCCCCATATTTAATGTTTTGCTTTTTTTGTATGACCTTACAAGTAGTCTAACACATTGTAGATCCAGAGTGGATTGTTTACTTTTAATTTGCTCATAACAATCTTCTTTGCCAAGTTTTACAAACAACAATGAAATCATAGATTTTTACTTGGGATTCCACACTGTTGAACATGCTCGCTTTTTTTTTTTTCTCTTTTACCTCTTTCATTAGATAAATATAATAGTGAATTACAAACTTGTTAAGTATTTCCTTTTGGAAAACATTGTCTGATACTTGATATTGTACCAGGACTCAACCTAAATTGCTTTAATTCCTTGTACCTGCTGTGTAGTTAGATGAGATCAACTAGACAGACCTTTCCCATTGGTTAAAGGTCAAAAATAGCCTAAAGACATGTTGTTTACAGCACATCATATTGAGAAATATACTTTTCATAGAAGGTATAACTATATTTTCATTAACAGTGATAAAAAAGCTTAAACAGCTCTGTGGATATGACTGCAGATGATTATTTTTAATCACAAATCTATTTTTAAGAAAAGGTAGAAGAACAAAATTCACCAGAGAATATTCTCATTATTATTGTACCATAATTATTACAGATTATGTAAAGTGTTGTTCTATTTTTCCAGTATTTGAGTACATTTGAGAAACTCCAGACACTTCGGAGTAAGTAATATTCTGTTGACATTTATATGTCTTTAAAAAACTTTAGTGATGTCTGCCCTCTTTAAAATTATAAAGGAGTCCCTGATGGCTGAAGTTATAACTAGTATTGTTGAGTTTTTTCATTGTAATTATTGTTAGATTACAAGATGGAAACTAATCCATTTATTTAAACTTTTTAAATTATTTCATCCTTGCAAAAAAGAATCAAATTATTAACAAAATTTAATGCTTTGTAAGGTAATTTTTCTTAATGTTTTGTAATCTTTTTTAACAGAACTGAATGAAAAACAAATTAAGTCCATCTTTGCAAAGGGTATGACCTATGAATTTTCAAGAAGTCAAGTTCAAACAAAGACCAAAATTAAGATATCTAGAGGCTGGGTTGGGATTTTGTTGGATGATAGCTTGAATTTTACACTCATCTATAGTAGCTGAGATTCAGTGGTCACCAAAACGTTGATATCATCATATTTTCAGGCACTGATATTGCTTTTATTTGTTTTTTCAGGAAAGCTTTTAAAATTCTTTGCTAATTAGCATAAACTTACCAAAATGCACAGCAAGCACTTCAGCATTTGAGTTTGTATTTAGTACACAGAGTTTCCTAGGAAAAGATTTATTTCTATGATATTTTCTACTAAAGAAAGACAGTACAAGCTTTTCATCACTTATACTGAACCTCAGAATCTCAGTATTTCATTTCAAAATGGTTCATATGGATCTACTAAAAAACGATTGAGAGTTTTCTTGAAGTACTTAGGCTGGAAAATCACTTTTTTATTGAGCTGAAATGTTTAACATGTTTGTTGAAAATTTCAAAGCATGCCAGGAATATTTCGTATTTCAGAATTCATGCTCATATTTTCAATATGTTAAATATTTTGTGTTTCAGAATTCATTGGTAGATGACTACTCAGTTAAGCTGGCCTTTCTTCCGTGTGGGAGAACCAGGAAAGACTCCAGACTTGGATGTAACCATTATTTCTTTAAAACTGGGCATTTTACAAACCTTCATTTAAGGAGTGTGCTTATATTAACTAGAGTTTATAGAAACAATGGAAGTTGTTCCCGTGCCATGATTTGAAAGGACCTGGATTTTGAAGCTTACATTCCCTCTATAGCTGGGGTAGACAAAAATATCTCCAGGAAAAATTCATCAAAGTTAAATAATTACAGGGTTTCTTTACAGTGAAAAGGGCTGAAAGAATGCACCATGTCAAACAGTGCATTACTTACAGACCGATAGTTATTTGTGTAAAATATGAATAATATGAAGGTTTTGTAGTACATAGTAGATGGCAAGACGATGAGTTTGTCAGAGTAAAAACAAAGCAGCCCTCTGAAGTCCAAATGCAATTTCTGAAGTAAAAATGGACATGAATTTTCCAAAGATAGAGACATTGTCTTGTGGTGTTGACATCCTCCCAAGAGTCATATCTGTTCACATAAGTCATGTCTCAGAAGAGGGAATAATATTTTTGAGCTTATATGGCCTGACATTGTCAGAAGACTAGAGAGGGAAGATCTGGTGATTCTGTAATTTACAACATTAGTTACTTAAAGCACTGAAGAGGAGGGAACAAAGCCACAAAATTATGACAGTTAATGACTTTCAGATATTTGTGGTGGCAATTTGCCTCTTAGGTGATATCCCCAGAGTTTTCATAAAAGATATGTGCTCCAGCCTGGTACTTGCCTGAGTGGTACTATGAAGTCCAATGGTGTCCAACCAGCTACTCGACAAAACATATCTTGATGCTGACTTCTGAGATGCTTTGGCAAATCATGGTTTGCTAATATTTTGATGCATTTGTTGGTACTGGAAACTACATTTGTCTCTAGATGTGAAACCAAAGTAATTTGTAAGGTCTGATACTTTAGCATTTTTGAGTATTCTTGATGATACCTTAAATTCATAACTCTGTTTACCAAAAGATTTGGTACATATTTTAAGAGTACTTCAATGAAATGAGTGTATCTTAAAAATTTAGCAGGTGGAAAGTATATGGCTAACATGGACAACAGAGTCCATGTTTGTATTTCATATGACAAGAGCACTAACTTGGTAATTAAGTAAATATTGTAATAAGTATGGCTCTGACATCCACTTGAAGGTTATAACTCCCCAGGGAACAGATGCTTAATTTGCGGCCATGATAATAACAACCTAATGAACCTCCCATCTTACTGGATAGCTTAATAAACTTCAAAGAAAACAAAACAAGAATCTATGAGTAAAAGTACATCCTTAGCTTTTCATTAAGCAAAATGAGCATGAGTCAAGGCCCAGCATGGCTTCCAAAGTTAAAGCTACCCACTACAAAGTAAATGTATGCAGAGAAATGTACAACAAAAGACATAGCTTTTAAACCTCCAGTTGAGTTTCCATAAATGTTGCTTACAAAAGCTACCATTCTCTATGTTAACAAAAAGTTGTGGATATGTTCTTCACTAAATCCTCTTTTCTCGTATAATCCACCTTGTGCACTTTATCTCAAGTGTGTTTTATCTGATCTAATCCTGGGCTCATTCATTCTCAGATAGAAGCAACAGGATTATTTCACACTTAAACTAGGCCCAATCTTTCTGTGGGTCCATAAGAGGACACCTGGGTAATGAGAAATTATCTGTGGAACAAAAGATTAAGCAGGTGCTGGGGAAAAAAATGTTCTTTAAAATACAGCAATTTTTAAGGAAAAATAAAACATTTTTGTTCAGAAAAAAATGTTCGTAGGAGGCACTACATTTTTTAAAGAAATGAGATTACACCATTAGAACCAATGTTACTTGGCACAAGTTTTATTAGGAAAAAAAAAAGAAAATCTTTTTCAGTCACCCTAAAATGACATTGATTTCCCTGGAGTTAATCTGGATTTTAATGGGTGTAAAGTATACAGGATATATCAGAACATTGGTTTTAACCAGGTCAGAGAGGCCAGTCATATCCAGTCACAGCTTCTTTCTTGTTCTACCAGACCTTTATTTTAGCACTCTTACAGTTAGGAGGAGGACAGAAGGGAAGCTTCATGGCTGAGTAAATTAACTCCAGATTTTTTTCTTTGCAGTAGTGGGCAAAACAATTCAGATATAAAAATAAAACTCTCTGCTCCCCCCCGACTCCCTTACATGGGGACATGGATTAGTACAAACTAAGTTCAGTCCCCTTTGCTTGACTTATCTGTATCTATAGCTATATCTATATATCAATCTCTGCTCATCCCCATTAGCTCTTAGAAATCACAGGATCACCTCAAATATTGTCTTCCATCTGCTTCCAGTGTATATCAGACTCTTGATGTGAAAAGCAGAGGAAAAATTTACTGGTTTAAAACATGGAGCAGTTCCTCAGAAGTCATAAACTGATAAAATAAATAATTATTTCCCAATCTTTCTCTCCTTCCCTGTTGTCATCAGCCTCCTCACAGACCACTGTACAATGACAGAGATTTCATCCCTTAATTCCACAAGCCCAGTGGGACCATGGACTGATGCCTTGACTTTCTGCCTGGTGGTCTTTTAAGTTTTCTTCTCTCCAAGGAAATAAAACAGAAGCATAGCATGTAAATAGTTTTACGGGATTGAAATTAATACATTATTGAATTATTACACTAGAGACTGGAAACAGATATATACTGGGGAAAAAAAATAGGAAAAGCAAAAGAGTGGAAGTTATCTACATCCTCAGGACTCAGGATACAGACTAATCTGCTCTAATGGCTAATAAGGAAGAAATGTCCAGTAGGTTCTCATACAGCTGCATGGTATAAGTTTCTTTTTTCTTTTGCAATATACAGTGCTACATGATGTTGTTTACAGAACAAAAGATTAAATGGTCACCAGATGCAAGAATTTTATGGTCTGGGTCTTGCTCTTTTTCCCAATGCATATTTGGCAGTACATAAACTGTTTCTTTTACTTTCAGTAAGGCAAGCTTTCCTCACCATCTTGGTCTCCCCAGTTCCTTCCAGCTGGTGGGACAATCCCTGTGCACTGACCAGAAGGGTGGAGGCTGAAAAAAGACAGTAAATAAGTTAAATATCCAATCTACTGTTAATAGTGTTTTCAGAAATAACTAAACATGGAGCAGCAATTCCCTGTCACATGCAGGAATTCCTCTAACCAAGGGCACAGCTAGATTGATTTGATAAGTTTTCCTTCTCAAAAGTGGGAGCCGTAATTCAGTACCTGCTGTTTAGGGTTATTTAGCTCAGGATGTGTTTTCCAGAACACTTGTAGAAAAACATCATAACATAATTTTGTGACTTGTCATCCAACAGCAGTTTACACAAATGCAAGTCAGCCCCATTGACTTGGTAAGATGAAATTTAAAATTAAATTAATATATACAATTGCCTATAAATTTCAAAATTTATAAAAGTTAATAAAGCCCATTAAATATCAGCAGCCTTTGAAGATCTCATAGATTTAAAAAATGTATGTCAAAGCAAGTTTTTGCTTTCACCTATCTCAGAGTAGTACATATTTATCAATACAAAGTACGTTTATTAACCTTATGTATGTGGGTATTTCCACTTTGTTTTAAAATGTCACTTTTAATAGAAGTGTGCTCTTGACTAACCCTTAATTTGAATATAGAAACATGTGGCTGGTAAATTTTAGGCACAAAAACAAACAGCCCCTCTCCGTGGCTGGGGATTGTAACTCGGTGAACTTTTAGGTCCCTCCCAATGTAAACCATTCTATGATTCTGTGACGGGACATTCAAGGAAAACAGCTTTCTGGGCTCCAAAAGTATAGTTATTGGAAAGGGACAGTCATAAAATATTTTGTGGAACAAATATCACCCTAAAGTACTTGAGACTCAACATGGAAAAAACTCCTATTTCCTAAGGATTGTAATTTGTGCACCAGTTGCTTTTCTCTTTTATCTGAATAGTGCAATAAAAGAGTGGTTACTTCTTTTAGAAGAATACAACTGTATTAAAGCTGATGAACCTTTACAGTCTAGTTGGAAAAGCAAAATCTTTTAATCTTTTGAAACAGTGTTTTGGAACAATCATGACAAAAGATACTAAACTGATATTGTCATACTTAATTTTTGATTAGCTAAAAATTATTTGCTCTTTTTTTCTTTATAATGTTCTTCCAAGTATGCAAGTTGGAACAAGGTAGTACAGTTTGAATGTGAAGTTTAAGAACAAAAAAAATTGCTTTCAAAGTGATACATGAATAAATATAATGGAGATGGTCTTATCTGTGTGTGTATATATATATATATATATAAAATCTATGTATATTAATATCCAATGGTATGCTATAATCTATTTAGCTTTATACTATGCTACTTGCTCTTCTGACCAGTAGATAGTGGTAATTATCTGTGCATAGATACATGTATGAGAAAGGGAGAACAGATGTCCATGATTATGTAAGTTATGGTAATTAATAGTACATAAATGAAACAAGTTTGTTTTTGTTGATGTGTCACTTGCACACTGCTCCTCTTGAGCATTGGGTTACATCTTGTACACGATCGCCTTATTGTCTACTGTCATAAAAATTCCAGTTCTGTTTCTGAGCAGTCACAGAATGGGATTTGCCAGCTGTCATGGAAAATGTATTCAGTTTCATTTCCACTTAATTTATCTAATCTTAATTCTATTATTATTTTTTACAATTATTTAAGTGCTTGGGGCAACAATCTAAAGTAAAAACAAATAAACAGTAGGAGTCCCAGATAATTTGTAAGTGATCTGAAAGGTCTAATGGAAACAACATCATTATTGCAGTTTTATTTTTTGAAAGGTTAATATTATAGAAGCTTCATCGATGTTGCTATAGTTAACAGTCTGTCAACACTGACGTTTTTGAATTTCTGCTTCAAAAGATTAAAGGCTAAACTATAAAAACTCACCCTGGACAGGACAAAAAAGAAGTTGTGAAATAATGTTTAGATATTCAAAAACCCTGTAACTACAGGCCTCACATCACCTTCATTTTCAGCACTGTCTACTTGAAACGCAGAAGAGCATCCAAGCCCGTGATTAAGTCCGTTTCTCTTCTGGTAAACACTTTCACACAGAGGCACCTGCCAGTTTCCGTGGCTGTAATGAAATCAGCGCACACGCTTAAAGATCCACATTCCAACGTGTCTTTTATCACATTGAGGTGAAGATGTGGTTTGCCATCATGGGCATAGCCAATCATTTCCTCTCACCCTCTCTAGCAAAAACTGTGAGTAGATGCATTCAAGTCATTGGTCTCCCAGCCAAAACATGGGTTTGTTGGGTTTGTGCTTAATCATAACCATTGCTTCTGTTTAATTGCTGAACCCACTCACTGGTGCTTTCACAGAGTCTGTATAAGCACAGAGTCCTCACCGACACTCCTTACACTTCTCCATCACCTTTGTTGCCTTGCCTAGAACCTCCCCCTAACATGGCTGGTTTAGGGTGCCTTGCAGAAAAATTTATTTTCTCTTTTTTTTCCTGTCTAATACAATAAGCCATTTATCTATGATGTCCCAATCTCATTTAAATATCTTTTTTTCTCTTTTTCCTTCACTCAGCATTTAGATGGTATGAAACTTGACATGTCTCACTCTGCCTGAGTAATAAAAGCACATAATAAAAATATATAAGGAAGGTGATAACCCACCCAAAAATAAGAAATTATTAATGCACAGTTTTAACTGTATTCTAGAAAATTCTGTTAAGTAGGAAACTAGTAAAGTCAAGTATTCTAGTGGTCCCATAGTGACATGGTGGTTTAATTTAATCCACTGTGTAACAAGATATTTGATTTGACTAAGAAAATGCAGTAAAATGTCCTGAGCCTGATCTAGCCATCACTGAATATGATGCAACGTTTTCCAGTGGTAAAATGTAAGGGGAATCACCATGAATGGCTGAATCTGAGGCAATGAGAATTCAAAAGGAAGGTTTTGAATGACATCTCAGCTTCTAACTTCTGGGATTTTCAGCAGTATTTAGCATTTCTTTAAAAGAAATTTGGATTTAACTGGAGATAAGCAGCTGCAGATAGCATTACTTATCTAAGATGATTCTTCTCTCCAGCTGAAAGGAGACACAGGAAAGAAAGCCAAAATTCCAGAGTGATGACTCCATAAATGGTTTATTTAGAAACTGAAACTTGACTTTGTTTTCTAGCAGAAACCAAATGTGTTAGTTTGATTTGGATACAGTATATTGACAAAGGGTGGGTTGTTTCTTTTTGTCATCTAACCCTGGTTGCAGAGATAGAGGAAAAATAATCTGTCCTGAGAGTAAACAATGATCCAAACTCTTTGTTTGCTTGAAATGGCTGACCTTGCTACGAAGAGGTATCTGCACAGCTGATGGTGCCTCCAGAAGGAGTTATGGAATTCTGGCAAGTGACTTTATGCCTCTGTGAGCACTGCCAAGGCTCCGTTCACCTCTGATCTGGAAGATATGCAGCCCTGGTGTGCCTGGGGAAGTCTGCTATACACAGCCTGGCCCACATCTCCTACTGAACTGCTTGTGAGGGGAACTGATATCCCCCCTCCAAGGGGAGCAGGAAAAGGCACGATGAGCCAAATTCTGATGAGCCAAATTCTGATGAGCCAAAATCTGTACCTCCTGTCATGGCAGAGTCACAGTGGGAGCTTGCTGATGGTCGCCCTGCCCAGAGGCCAGAGCTCTCGTGTCCGGCCGTCTTCTGACGATGGACACTGTGTCTCCTCCTCTGCGTGGTGTGAGAAAGCTGTGAGGCTGTGACACAGAAATCACCTGCTAGCTTGCTATTAAGAAAGTTTAGCAAATTGACTGCTGCTAAAATAAGAGATATGAAAGTTCCATCTGCAGTTCAGTCGCACGGGGCAAATCTCACAGGCCTTACGCAGTCAGAACACCCATGGAGCCTGCTCAGCGGGAGCTGACCCGCAGGATAATAGGGATGCATACTGAATGAATTGGAAGTAACACCTGGCCTTTGTCTGGAAAATTACCATTTTTTTAGGCCAGTCTTCAAAGCTGAACATTTCTTTAGGACTCTGGAGCCATTGAGGAGGCAGACAAAAGGAAGAGAGTCATGGAGAGACATGTAAAAGCTGTAGGCCCAGCAGAAAGGGCGAGAGGGTATGTGAGAAGGCTGAGGGAACAGAAGTTAAAACCTCAGCATAAAATTCCAGTTCTTCCCATGCAGATCAGTTTTTCCAAGGGTGAAAGGAAAATGAATTTTCCAAAGCATTTAAGTGATTTCATTACACAATTATGTGCTTGCCTAAACTTTAGCCACATACTGTTATCCATCCTTGCAAGTAATCAGTTTTTGGTCAGTGTTTTACAATATGTACTTGGTTTAAACATAAAATACACTCACGTCTGTGTGTGAAAAGAGACATTCACCAAACTCTGTGCCCTGCCTCTCATTACAGAGAGAGGAAATGTACCTTTTCTGGGCAAACATACATACTATAGAGGAATAATGCTTTACCTTTAGAAACATCCTACATTCATTTACTACATATATCTAATTGAGGGAAAATGCCACTCTTCTACACTAGCATCCAAGCTTCCAAACAAATGCTCAACTCTCTACATTCCAGCGCAAAAGAAACCATTGTGCAACCCAATTTGTGTGCTGTATATGCAGACTACTGCCTAGTTACATTCTCACAGATATCTCACTCTAGTCTGAGACTGACCCAGCATAACATGAGTAGGCTGAAGCTGGTAGAACTACCCAAATGCTTAAAATTTCACACTTTCTCAAATGTTTACTTTTCTGGATCAGACTCTTGTGAATAATTGGGCCTGGAGCTTCTTGGACTATTTTTTGGGGAAGGGTGTGATCAGGTCATAAAAATGAGAATGCCATCTTTATAGGGACTTTGCAGTCACAAACCGCAAGCTGATCATCAGCCTAATTGCATGTCATCCTCCTCTAAATCAGATTAGTCACAAATGCTTATCAACTAAACTCTAAAATCCTGATATAGTTTGAAAACATGCAAGTTTTTATGAAGGTTATCTTGGAGACCGAAGAAAAAAAACCAAACATGGCAGCTTTGCATATATCTGGTGACAGTGCCTAACAGCCAAGAGGAATCAGGAAACATTGCTATGTAAAGTTGCAGTCTTTTCAAAAACAAGCCAGTTAGATGACTTCCAGCTCTGGTATCTGCTGTCATTGCCAGCAGCCACCCTCAGTATTTTTGCCTTGTTTTGTCTTTGCTAGCTCACAGCTTTGTGACAGCTATTAGTGTTTTGAGTAAATTATGCAGCTTTGATTTGCATAGGCAGAGAAAATTTTTCCTCATCTGCTGGTGGTACCAGGTCTGCCCAGCCTGAGCACTTCTGTGCAGTCTGGTGTGAGCTGCAGAGGTTACATCAGCCTCCAGGTCGGACCATTAGTCTCCCAAAACCTCTACAAGCATTTAACGGATGACAAGACACTACTGCCCCAGGAGAGCAAGCCTGTGCATAGATATTTACTCAACTCTGTACAACATTCTTTAGTTTGATGCAAAGCAAGGAGCCAGAGCCGTAGTTTTTTAGCGTCCCAGTGACATGCTGGTAAATCTGGCAGCTATTTTAGGTTTTTTCAAGCAATATTGTACTCACACCAGCACATACCACCTTTGTAGAGATACTTCTTGAGAAACAAAGCATATAGTATGGACCTAATAACAGGTTCGGTACAGCTGTACAATACAGCTTGGTTGAGCAAAGAATTTCTGGTTTAGGTTTCTGTTCCTCTGTGTCTTCTACTGCCAGAATTGATTTTCCTCCATATTGTCTCTAGGTCCAAAATTAAAGGAGCAGATCTATTTCTTTTCTGAGCACCTGCTTCCTGTTTTGAAATGTAGGGTATGTGATAGTATATTTTTTTCTTTATTTCTAGAGCACAAATAAGGTTGCTTATATCTGCCTCAAGTGTCAGAACTTGGCATACTTATGCTCTAGTTATCCAGATGACTTTCTGTATTTATTAGCTTTTTAGTACAGTGCATGGCATTATAATCAATGCACTATTGACAAAAGCAATTGGATCACGCACTATTTATTTAATTTACTCCACCGACTCTAATTTAGTAAATTTAATTCATACATTGTGTTTTCCTGGCACATTCAGATACATTATTCAGAAAGGGCACATGGATTGCTTAGCAAACCACTCTAAGTTATGTCAGCAGCCTTACTTTAGGCTGTTGATCATTAACCTACTCTTTACTGAAAACCTTGCTTCCTGCACATGTTGGGCAGAAACCTGTGAAGTTTGGCCATGGTTCTGCAGCATTTTTAATGTCTACTGAAGTCATAACACAAGAAGCATTTTACTGTAAACTGAACGCACCATAAATTCTAAATCTCCAACATTTTTAGAATCAATTATATCAAAGCAATCTGATTGTCACTCTTTTGCACATAGGATTCTCCCATCAGTGAATAGTCTCATATTACAGGCATAAAACACTGATAAGAATTTTAGCTCTGTTAGACTAGCTGCAGCTGTGTCACATTTATGTTTCCTTACTTTATGTGCGCCAGTTATCTAGATTGAAGTTGGAATAGCATAGCACTCCACTAGATGACAGGCTTGGTTTAAAGCCAGGCCACTTAGTGATGTTTATCAAACAATTTTCAGCTACATACAGTATCACAGTTCAAAAACCCGAGAACACCCTAAATTATCAGGCATGCCATGAGAGGTCATTTCTTTCTTGTATGGAAGATTAAAACATTCCCCTCAAATATACATGGAGTTTCCCTAGTCAGGGGCATCAGTGAAATAATCTGATTTCATTTTTTCTACCCAGTTTTGAATGAATGTGTGACCCTCATGGTCCTGAACAATCTTACCCAGTCATTTGGAACCAGAGGTGGAAAACGTGTCAAAACAGCAGCCCATGAACATCAGAAAGTCCTGCTTTCAATAGCTCATTTTTCTGTTCTTTGTTCTTATGCTCATTTAGTCTTTGCTTGGTTGTGTTTTTTAAGCTATTAATGACCAATTCAGCTCCATGGGCTACCCCCAGGCAGTGGTGCATGATCTTGCAGCCCTATTAGATACAAGTTCACCTTGAGCTTCCCTTTCATTATGGCAGGACAACCTGTACTTTAGACCATCACGGGTATTTGCAGGAAGAATATGACTGCTGATTCTGATATATCCAGAGACAGGATGCCTCCTGAGAGGCAGAGGGCAAGTTTTTCCTGGATGCTGATGACTGTTGGGACTGATACCATGACTGGCCTTCTGGGTAGGCTGTCATAGGAAGGAAAACCTGGTTTGACTATCCAGTGCTAGCATTACCTGCTCCAAGGATCTCCTTTAAAGATGGATTACTTCTTGCATTAGAAACCCAGTTGAAGTAAATTATGTGGAAGGTAGACTGGAACTATGTTCTGAACTTACAGGTTTGTCTGTTGCTGCTGTAGGAAAAAATCAAGACCTGTGTGCTGTACAGAGAAACAAGTCAACAGCCTGACTGCCTCACTGGCATCTCTGTTCCATCTTGGGATGTCTGTAGTGACCCAAACTGTGCTTACAGAGGATTTCTTGCACACTGAAGAGTGACAGTGAACTTGTGTTAACTTCAGAGAGCGAAACAAGGCTCATTGCCTGGTCCTTCTGAGGGAGAGAAATGGCTGCTGACTTGTTTTGCCGACATCATGATTTGAATGAGAAAGCTCTGAGTTAGCACCCCCAACACCTCTCCACCACCTTTGACTGAAGCACCTCTTCTATTATACAGTAGTTTATAATAAGCAAGATATAATCAACAGCAAAACCAGCTAGCACTTGGTGAAACTCCTTAAATGAATGGAGTTAAGAAATTCCAGGTAACTTGAGCATCTGTAGCAATAACTTTACAATAGAACCCTTTCTGTGATAAAAGCAAACAAGCAAAATACACCCTGATGCTCAGAAAGGTTAAAGAGCTAATGGTATGGTCCTTGCAAATTCTGGTTCATTCATTATTCTCTTCTCAGTAAAACTTGTCCTTTAGGGTTATGTTGTATGCATTTATATTTTAATATTGAGTAAAAATATCCTGTACATGTCCCCTTAGCAATATCTGTGTTTTAATATTACAGGATCTGATTGTTCATATTCTGGAGTCAGTGAAAATGATACCAGTGTGAGAAGAATCTGGCTTCTAATTTTTACAGGATTGAAGCCATCCTTAGAACAGCATATGCTCTACTCTCCACTTTCTTTGATGACTCCTAACATTCTTTTGATGTGGACTCCAAAAAACCCCATTTTCTTCTTAGGATATATGTGCTGAAAAAGAAGCAAAACACTGAATAGCAGAGTAAAATATTTTGTATTTCAGGCCACAATCCCATTTAAACCAGAAGCTGCTAATAGCTGTTAGTTAAAAGAGAAGAAAACATAGAAGAATAAAAATGCTGGGGAAATCTCTTCAAACTTATGGAAATACCATACTGTTTGGTGCAGGCACACATGATATTGTACTCACATAGCATAAAAATGTCACTTATGCCCTGGTGTCTGTCTGCAATCAGGAGCTGAATATTCAAGCAAAGGTTCTTGTAAGCATCCTGATTCTGCTCCTCTGCACACTCCTGAGAGAGTAGTTAAGCAAAATGGATAGATAGGAGGGTAAATGCCATTTATAAACACAGAAGCCCAGTGCTCTGACAGGCTGCTGGTGGAGGGAGGGGTAGAGACACATCAGGATTAGATTCACTTAGCATTCACTTTTTCAACATTATGATGAGAGTAAACTCTGATAAAGTCTAAGTTAAAAAATATATCCAGTGGCTAGAGAATTGTGAAAGATGCCTGGCAGTCCAGCATGACATTGAGATGTCACAGATCTGATTGACTTCATGGAATATAGTTGATGGAACAGATGATGGAATGCAGTCATGTTGAATGTAGTATTCTGCAAAGATGCTTCAATGTTAAAATTATATGTGTAATGTAAAATCTGGGAAAGAATAGAATAGGATATAATTGAGTAGAACAGAACAGAGTAAAAGTTCCTTCCAGAGGCTGGGGTTTTGACTGCACCTCTGAAATGAATAGAGTTTTCTTCTTTTTGCTTTTTTCTTAGTGATTAATTATTATCAAATATTCTTTAAGAGCTGTGACATCTGTTAAATGTAATTACTTTCTCTTCCATATGTAAATCAAGGTCTTTCTTAAAAAACAAGAAAGAGACAGTTTATACTTAAATTAAGTACTTTTATCTGCAATTTGCAAGTTAAGGTGTTTGTAAAGCCTGTGGCTATACTAAAGGCTCAGTTGTGCCTCCTAGGCACAGTGTTAATTAAAGGGTGATGTGGATTCATAGAACTCTGAGGAGAACTCTGGAAGGGATTATACCTTGGAGAGGCACAATGCCTCCAGTTCAGCACAGCATGCCAGTAAAATGCACATGCTGTGCACCACCCGCATTGATGCTGCTCAGCACCTCTGTGGGCCCATCTCCTTCCCACACCCCCTCATCTTCTGGGGCTCACACCCAGGAGACACTGGGATGGGACAGTCCTGGCACCTGTGTCCGATTTCCTGCCAAGGGAAAGGTGGTGCTGACATCTTTTATGTTGCTGATAACTATTCAGGTAGTATAAACCTGGCCAAGGATAAACAGAAATTGCCAAGTGTCATTCCCTAGATATAGTTTCTCTTTTTACTCAGTGTCAGGTCTTTTAAAAGTCTGACAGCATGTATGATGTTTGACAGCTTCTTACATTTTATCTAAGCGCATCCTATAGAGCTAATTTTGAATAATTCTATATCCATGTCTGATTTTGTTCTCCTTCATATTTTTCATCAGGGATCGTTTTTCCCTGGGGCGGCTCTCTTGACACCAGTGTAGTTTTAGATATGATTTACTCCTATGCAAATAAGATCAGCATCATACCTATAGACCTTTTGTTTAGAATATTGACAGTATCCAAAAATTTTATTCCAGTCTCTATGTAAGTAATATCTGTGATCAATTTAATACACATTTAAGGGTTTTTCAAGGCTGTATTAGTCACTAGATTAAATGTACATTTTGGTAATATATTATTGCTATTGTACATCCCATAGATCTAATTCAGCCCAGGGTGATTTTTTTATAACCGAGTAATAGACCACTGAAAATAGGATTTATTATAGAAACGCCAAGACATTCTTATTTATGGTATAATAGGACAAATTGCCCCTATAATAAATACTCTTGAGTTATCAAATCATCAGTCTTTTATGGTAACACTGACAAATGATCCCATAGGCAGTACGATATTATTAATGTAATGTATTAACTTTCAATTTTAAATTGGTTATTGGATCTGGAAAAACTGTACATTATATGATGTAGTTTAAACAGGACTTGTGACCTAAATCTGCATAGCTTTACAGCAAAATGTGACTACACATAGTGCTTTTGACTATCCTCATATGCAACGTGAAAATAGTATCATTCTGAGTCCACAATTCAACACAGATCTGTAGATTGCACCCACTGAGAGGAAACTGTCACCAAAGAATGTCTAAAAGGAGAATTTTTAAACCATGCAGAAAATTTTTGATAAGTCATTGTCATTATTGGTCCCAAAAGAAAGCAGGTCAATTGTTAAGAGCTGATGAAAATAGAGACTAGAATGAATTTTGTTTAAAATTTAGCTTTTGAGGGTTCTTTTCCTACCAGCAGGTGTTTGTTTCATAAGCTGTTCACTGTTACTATAGAAGAAACATTTCGTTATATATATTTGATCTGGAAAAAGTGCAGAACCAGGGTCCTTTGTAGAGATTTTACATTTGTATGAAGTAAAACAAAGTAAGAAGGCAGGATTAAGAAAATGTTATAAAAGTAAGTTTTGCAAGAACTGTTTATTTGAACGATGAGATTGGCAAGTCTTACAATGTAAGAAATATATGCTTAACAACTTTTCATAGCTTAGATTTGTAGTACTCGGCAGATACATTTTTTATCCTCAGTTCAGTCTCATATTTCGGTACTAGAAATCCAAATAATTTAAATCATTAATAAGCCCAGAATGAGGTACTATTTAATTATATAAATTTTATGTTTCAACATCACCAGCAATTTATTCAGAATTTTAACTGCTCTTTTAATGCATCAAAGCTTGATTGGAAATAAGTGAAACAATTCTATTTGTCTTACTGGTCAGTTAGTTGGATAACATTTATCTTGCTTAAGACAAATTTAGCAGATTTTTCCCAGCAGCCAGTTAAGTGTGGTCACAGCTGGTGCCATTGCCTTGTAGAGATTTTAAAGGAAGGTAAATAGTTTAGACAGTCCATTGAAAAAAAAAATAGTAACAATGGAATGTTGGGCAGATTTTTTTTCCTATGTCTTTCTTGTGTTATGTATTTTACTGCAGTGGAGAAAACCTTGTTTTATTGACTTGCCTCACTCTCATTCCAGTACCCAGCCTCACAAGTTGAGTAGAGCAGCTAACTGGCTGATCAAAGCTAGGGCAGCTGGCTATCACCCCCTAGACCACTTTATAGCATGGAAAAAATCATTCTGGATCTCAGTCAAAAGCCTCTTCCCTGTCTGTCTGTCCTCTCCCAGCCAGTCAACATAGTCTCTCTTCAGAAATTCCTGACAGTGAAGGCACAGCTTTATCCCAGGTGGAGATTCCGGTGTTTTTAAACTCTCCACCTGAAAAACATTTACAGATATTTCTGCAGTCCCTTCAACTCATATATGGCCAGCAGAGCACATCTGTAATTTTAATAATTTACACTGACATAACTTTAGACTGCTGATTAAGTACCATTAATAGGCAGTAAAAGTTTGTGTTTATATCTGTCTGTCTTTATGAGAAGAAAGCATCTTTATTTATCCCAGCTACTATACCATTCATGAATAGTCATCGGAAGTGCAACATCCTTCACTCATCCTATAAGAATGTTCTCTCTTCAGCTTATCTAAACAAACTCTTCAACTACAGAATGCAGCAACTTGAAGTCCAGTTCAGCATCCCTTTTCTTGTCAAAGCTTTTGCCCAAATGACATCTGAGGTGGCTCATGGACCAGATATGAAAATTAAGAATGTGGAATCAGCTAGGGCACCAAAACAACCCCTAAGTCCCATTCTCTGCTGTCTGCATAACAAAATTCATCACCAAGACTTCATTTTAAGATCAAATTTTTGATCTAGGTACAAAAAGAATTCATCACTGATATCCTTACTTTTGGAGATGCAAGTATACTCACTATGCCAAAGCCGAAGGCCAAGTCAAAACACATTCTAAGAATCAGATGCTAAACTGATGGTGGTGATGTAAAGGCCTCAAACAGCTGCCCATGCTCAGCTCACACTTGATCTTAAGCCCATTGAAGGCACAGTGAATCTTTCCTTTGACGTCAATGGGCTTCAGATCAGGTCCTGAGCAATTTTTTGAAAACCTCAGAGAAATCAAA
The DNA here is from genome assembly GCA_024734555.1 of Trochalopteron elliotii. Lineage (NCBI taxonomy): Eukaryota > Metazoa > Chordata > Aves > Passeriformes > Leiothrichidae > Trochalopteron > Trochalopteron elliotii. The sequence goes on along the minus strand of JANPWX010020211.1, from coordinate 174,701 downwards.
ACCATTTCCTTTGGAATGAGACTGTTCACACTCCTTGGTGAAGACTATTTCCTTGCCAAACACAGCTTTCGTACCCAAATCACATCAGCTGAATTTCTATTTTTACCAAAAGCTTCATTTTTTAAAGAATCACGTAGTATGTTTTTACTTATATTTCATCTACTATCATCTAAGCTGTTTTTGCTCAACTTTCAAAAATTTCCCCAGCTGGGCAGACCAGACCTACAACCAAAAATGCAAAGCATTTTAGAAAGTTACAGCCATTTAAAAACCCCTTTTTTTAAAATGTCCCTACACACTGCAGCCAGTACCCTCTAAAAGATTATTTTGTGTAAAATGCATGGCACCATGGCAAATCTTATAACCTGTATAACAGAACTGATACAACCCTAACTGTTATACAGAGCATCATGATAAATACTATATAAATTGATTTATAAATGTTTCCGAAATTCAAAGTAAATTACAAAGTATAGTAGACCAGGGAGAGTAGGATCCTGTCAGGATCCAGTTCTGTCTAACCATTTCCTGAAAGTGACAGGGAATATCTTGGATAATTTTGTCCATGAAAAACAATCCTTGCAATGACCAAGAGAAGAGCGATGTGCTCCCCCTTTATTGAAGATTGTGAGAGTGGTGAGTGGGTGTTCACTGCTTGGATAGAACAAGGGTGCAAAGGCATTTTCAGAGACACCATGCTGATGTGCAGAAAAGGTCAAGCAGAGTACACCAATTTGAATCCATTTGCTTGTGTAAGCAGGTCTCCCATAAAGTTTTCCTGGGGACATCACTGACCAGTGGGCTGTGAATATTACCTGGGACACTTTCTGTCCCTTTGTTGAATGCCAAAATTTCTATATTGTTTCATGAGCACAAAAACTGTTTAACTGTTTAGGTTCACTTTAACTGTTAAGGTTCACATGTGCCAGTATTTAAGTATGTTATAATTTCAAAGGATAAGGGTATAAAGGATCTTTCTCCCTTGAACTGAAGTAACTGTTTATGGTGATGGAGAGACTATCTTAATTAGATTAGCTGAGTTATCATGGGAAAAGATTAGACAAGCAGTGTTTTCTTTTTCTGCTCAAGCATAGGCATGACAACTCCACCTCAATGATGGCCATCTCCCATTCAATGTGTAATTTCAACTTTACCCTGGGAAACAGCACTCTCTAGATAAATTGCTTCCTGAAGAATCTTGTATGGACACTTCTTGCCGAGTCCACCACTGCATTCCTGTTGTATTGGGCTTCCACCCCTTGTGAGTACCTCTGTGTAAAAGGGATGGGTAAGGTGATCTTCATCCACAGTTTCCCCACAGTTTTGTTTTCTGTGTATTCTGAGAAGATGTACCTCTCAGGGACCCCAGACCTGTGATTTTGATGCAGGAGCAAAAGCACATGTTTTGCAGAGGAAGAATGTAGATCTTGAGGGATAAATTATGATGCACAGTAGTCCTGAGTAGAAGCCAAGTGAGACAAAACCAGATAATTCCCTTGGTGAAGAATAGTTCAAGCTATATGGTAGACAGTCTTGGGATGAGATAAAACAGAAGAACTCAATACAGAAAAACAGTCTAAGAAACCTCTTCCAGACTGAAAACAGCAGCTAAGAATCCTGAATAAAAAGCATTGTCAACTGCTGCTTCTGGACTGCATCACTTTCTTCTCCTGTGCTAATGAAAGACTTAGTCTAAGCAAAATTTATTGACAAAAAAGGGCTTGTTCTAGAACCTCAAATGAGGCCAATAGAAGGGACAGAGATGACCAGTTTGCTATAATACGTGAAATTGCCCCCAAAATATGTACTGTGCCTCAGATCAAGAAACAAGCAGATCAGGAAGTATAAAATAAGCTTTGAAGGCAGTGCAGGGGGTCACAAGTATTTTTTGGTGTGAGGGTCTTAGTGGCCTCAGCTGATGTCAATTTAAAGAGACAAATGATTATACCAGAGGCAGAAAAAATAATGTGGTATTATTCCCTGAGGTATCGATATCTCATCAGACACATTTTTTTGAGTTAAGCAACAAGACAAAAAGGAGTTGGGAGGGGAGGGAAGCCAAAAAATAACTGAAAACCCCCAAACCAAAAACACTACAGTTCCTCTGAGTATGAATTTAACCAACTAGTTGCCTGGCTTTATTATGTTTTTTAATCCCATGAAAAAACCTTGCTTCTCTGGCTAATTGGGTCTCTTCTTGTATCATGACAGATCAGGAAGCCTAAAGAAAAGGGCTATAAATACAGGCAGAAAGAGAAGCAATGAATAGGCAGTCATCCAGTGGGTTTAAGAATTGCCCTAGCAGATACCAGACTCCCAGTTCTAACTCATTTCTTTAACAGCACTGGTGAACATCAAAGAGTACAGCACGAAGCATGCTGAGTCCCAATTACACACCTCAAAAGTAAATGTTACTTCAATGGAAAGTCTTTGGAAATTCAAAACGAAATAAAGGCCAAGATACCCAAATGCTCTCTAAAAAATGTACACCCTTACTGATAACAATTGTTTCCTCAAAATACATAGTTATTAATATACAACACCACATCATTTCATGAAAAATTGTTTCAGAAATTAGTTAAGAGCACATATGGGTATTATACATGCAAGATACCAGGAAAAAAAGTGTCAAATAATTAATTTCAATGAATTTCTATTGTTTTTTAACAAGCCATTTTTAGACACAGGAAATCTTTTCTGAGTGCAGCTCATGTTTAGAGGAGAAATAAAGTTAGTACAAATAATTGATGCATGTTGAACCTGCACAAGCATGAGCTGTTTTATTAAAAAAAAAAAAAAAACACCTCTTTAAAAGCTGTGTAAACCCTCTGTAGCTAAATACAAGTTCAAAGAGTTGCGTCTCACATCATTTAGCAAAAAATCATTGCAACAACCGTCTTTGATTGTTGGGTTGTTTTTTTTTTTTTCTTTCTTCCCACAGTAACGAACAGATTTTTCTCTAACACCTTAATCCGGTGCCAGGAAGCAAACTTAGACATGTGGCCATTACATTAATTTAAATAAGTAATGGATAAGGAAATTAATAGATTAAGTGGTCTTTAATTTCAGTTGTACAACCTCCCAAACTTTCATGACAGTGCTCACATGCATAGTCCTATAACCTACACTTACCTTCCTGCAAGTATATCCAGTATCTAATGAACTAACTATGGCAGGTAATGAAAATACAGAAGTAACTTCTACAGTCACCAGCACATGCAATGTTACTTAAATGGAATTATTTTCACAGAAAATAATTGCTATGCTATGCCAATAGATATGCCAGTACTACCTTGGGTAGTATATATCAACTATATAAAAGGAGTATATGATTGTGAGTGCTTTATTAAGCCTTTGCGTTAAGCTACCAACAAGAGTTTGTGCCCTTTACTCCATAAGGTGTTGGTGTTTAATTCATGTTTTACCTGGCCCTACCTCTAAGATTGTGAGTAGTTCTGGTTTTGTTCTCAGAAAAGGACAAGGATAAGTTTTCCTAAGGAAATTAACATTAATCAGGATTAAGAAAGAGTGTTAAGCCTTTTCTGCTATTATTTGGATTCTGGACTGGATGCACTGCGAATAAGATGTAGAAGATGTGTCAATACAGAAACGCAGAGCAGATAATTCATGCTGAATATCTTCAGTGATAGTCTAATTTTGCAGGACCAAATTGGAAGAAGGCTTCCTTTTGTCATGCAGTAAAAATAATCATCATATTTTCATTTCTCCAAAAATGTCTGAATTATGTTTTTCTAAATGTGCTCTTTGTTGCTCTATAATTCTGTTCCTCTCACTGTTTTTCTGATATATTTTTCTTGATTTTGTTTTCTGTAGCCTTTCCTAATTAATTTATCTCTTTCAACACATGACCATAAAATCTTTCCTCATTGTAATTGATTTCTCTATTTTTTTTTCCTTTCTTTCTTCTTTTTCTTTTTCATTAGGTCAGTCTACTGTAATTCTGTAACTTACTTTTTTAAAAGAATGGAGGGTTGTACAAATGAAGGGAGGAATTTACATTAGATTTCATATTAAAAACAAAAACTCAGCTTAACTACAAATTATCTAAAATCCTTCAATCACACACTTTTTAAAATAAGCACCTATGAGTAATGCCCTGTAATGAGGACATCTGTATTATGTTAACACTCCTTTGTGCTGTGAAAGATAGCAGAAAGTCATCTGGTTTGCCCATGCTGGCAGTCCCCAGGCTGCCAGACCTGAGCCTGGGTGCTGATAGCACCAGGTGCCAAAAGACACAAGAGGAGGAGCCAACAGCTGAGATTGCAGGGCAAGTGCTCTGCAGAACATGTGAGCCCCACTAAAGTAAACATTTAGATGTAAAGGAACCATTTGGATATAAGAATTATGTGGATACATCGGTTTGATTAAGCAGCCATTACGCCTGCCCAGGGCTCTTACGCATCTCAGTCTCAGGTGTGGTTGATCAAATATGGGCAGAAGCAAGTTTGGATACAGGATCAGTCAAACCTATGAACCTCTCCATTAAGACAGATAGCAGCCACAGCAGTACTGAAGCTAAAACAGAGAAATCACACAGCAGGGAAGCAATGCACAGTAAAATGTGAGGAGCTCTGAAGTGTGTGTTCTTCTCTTCACCCCCTTTTTCTCTTTTTTTTTTTTTTTGCATGCTTTTGATAATTTTAAAAATAGTTCAGAACTGCCAGTTAATGCTGAATCTAGATAAATGACAGCAGTTCCTGCATGTCTTAGAACATGTAGGATGATAAGGGTTGCTCTAGGTACAGACATTTATAGGGTAGTTTTGCTGCCATAAGGGCTAATTTTTTACTTTTTTTTCCAGGAAGTCTTGGATTGTGGACCACAATTCATTAGTCATTCCTTGTAGCTTAGTATCACCTTTAGCATGATCCAAAACACAAATGTGAATCATTAATTATCTTTCCTTTGTTTCTTTAGAATAATGCCTTTTTTTCTTTTTATTTTTAAGTTGTTTTATTACTTATCAAGTGCACAAAAAGCAAAATTTCTTCTTCATTGGTACAAAAACATGTGCACATTTTTATTTTTTGTTGCTTGCTGTTTCAGTTTTTCAATAACACAGAATTATCTGCTTTGTAAGGTCATAATGTCTCTTGCTGTTTTACAGTAAATCACCAGTTTCAGGGCAGTTAGAATTTCAGGAAAATTTGTTTTCAAAGTTGCTCCAAAAAGGGGATTTTTCAGCTCAAACTTAATAGGGTAGCCTTGTGCCTAGATGATATCACCATTTTTGCTGTTAGCAATTATAAGAAATTTTCTCTTAGTGCACTAGTACTAGGCTAGTACAGAGTACTTTTAGATTTCAGGTTACTTGGTTCAAACTGCAGTATGTGGAACTTTTCCCAAACTACAGTTCACTCAGCCTGTTAAAAACACTGATTTAATCCACCTTTATGGATCACTGCTGTTAAAAACAATGATTTTCAAAGTATGCCTTTAAAGCCCTGTTATTTCTTAAACCTGTTCTACCTTTCCTTGCACTAAGAATGCCAAGACAAACTGCTATATCCCCCTGTAGTTAGAATCGATTCAGGGAATATTCATAATATTCCTGCATTTTAACCCTGCAACAATTCCCCCATATTATCTGCATGCATGGAGAGCCCTACTTCAGTTCCTGTCAGCCTAAACAAAGAATCCACATCAGTACTTCCGTATTTCTACCCAGACAAAAATATGCGTTCACATACCCTTAAAATATTTGAGGTATGCACAGTAAGTCCATTACTTTCATAACACATCAGACGTACTTGTGAACACGCAGAAGAACTGGACACCACATGCTCAATTGCTGTTGCGCCTCCTGGAAAATAGAGATACACTGTGCGTGTCAGAACCTCCTGGCAGCACAGTCCAGCACTTTCTGGAGTCATCAGACTTAAAAGAGCAGCACTGTCACAGGGCTCAGTGAAGCTGCTCTCCCCAGCACTTTGGCACTGCCACATGCTTAGGAAAAAAGAACATCTCCCCCACCACCTTGCACTGCACTGCAGGGCTGAAGAGCAGGAAAACCCCTGGGCAGCTGCAGCCCTCCATCAAGGCAAGACCACAGGTGTGCAGCCTTCCAGCAATTCCCATAGAAATGATGGAGTTGTGCTGGTCAGGACAAGGTTAGCTTGTGACTCTGCCACTTTTCTCTCAAGAGAAGACGTTGGTCTTTGGAATTGGCTGTTGCTGTGGATCAACAAACAAAATCAACAAAGGGCAGGAGAGTATCAGCACAGGGATAATAACATGCACATCAAGAAACCCAAGAACAATTTAAGCCAGTGGAAACAAGCAAAGCCAAAATGTCTACATCTATACACAAGCAGTTTGGTGAAAGATAATATTTACAACAGATGTTCAGTTTCTTGTCCATTTTCTGCAATTCCAAATTTCAGGAGACAAGCTCTGCTTTGGCAATGTTGCTGCACATATATAAGTCAAGGTATTAAGAAAACATGTATGCACTTTAAAAGCCTACCTTCATGTTGTGGGGGAAAAAATTAAAAAGAGAAAGAAAAAAAGAAAAGAAAGAGAAAAACATAGGTAAGATGAAGGTGCTAGAATTGACTCCGTTTATTCATCTCTATATGTGGATGTTGCTGTGGTGCACTTCCTCAACCTGAGCACACTGACATGTGCAGACAATCAGGCACATTGAGCCCAGCAGCAGGGGACAAGGGAAGCAGCTGAGCCAGGGAGGAGACAAATTCAGTGCAGATCTCAGGATGGCAGGGGAGACTATGTCAGGAATAGCGATTTTACATCCTAGGAAGGATAGTTTGTTCTTTCAAGAGATTTCTATGATATAGTCCAAAAATGTGATGTTAGGCAGACAAGGTTTAATTGCTGTATTTCAGCCCTCAAAGAAAAAACAAAAACAAAAACAAAAACCAAAAACAAAAACAAAACAAACAAACAAACGAAAAACCACAAAAAACAAAACCAAAACCAAAACAACAATCCCCTTGGTCTCTTTGGACAGCTATGGTAGAAATGTATGAAGAATGTAAGATATCTTCCCTGTATTAATATACAGTATAAAGAAATAGGTCTAGAGCTCAGGACACAAATGGAGCTTTAGATTAGCTGTCAACAATGTCATATCCATGTTAATAATGCCCTGTTCATGCCTGGGGCTGACAGTCTTTCTTATTTTTATTCACAAATTCCATTTAATAACAGCAATAAGTCACTCTAGACAGTGTATTTCTAAGGGATTTCTGCACTTCTCAGGTGGTTAAAGTCACTTGACCTTCGGCCTCATGCCTTAAAAACTCCCTAAGAGATGTGCTAAATTGCCCAGAAATACATTGCCTGTCATGTCTTGTTGCTTAATTAAGGGCCAGCCTAGATGGCCTATAAGGACTGCCCTTAAGTAATTACTAATTGATCTCCTACTCAAGAAAAATGAATAAATTCCACAGCAGCCACACTGTCACATCGCATTTACTCAAATTCATATTCCTCCAATAGAGAATGAAAAGGACACAGTACAATCCACAGGGTGGATTGAGTGCAGAAACACCTTAGAAACATTCAGTCCAAGTTTGTCCTGTCTTCCTGGTTGTAGCCACTGCTCTCAGCCCTTCAGTTGCGTTGAGACAAAACACATTGCCTGAAAATTAGCATTTGTAGAGATTAAGAAATATCTAGTACTTCCCATCTGGATTTAACTGCTTTGAAAGATGTTTAAACTTTGCTACAAATATCCAGCCAAGGAATCTCAGCAAGAGTGTTAAATTGTCATCTGATGAAAGCCTAGCAAAACAGCCAGAGGAAACACATTTCAAATGTCTTTTCTGAAGAAATTAGGTGGGATTTAGTTTGGTACAGGAGAGAGTTTGCAGCTTTTTTAAACCCTAATTGTTTATCAATACTCACAACAAAAATTTCCTGGCATTTTCTGTTTAAAAGAGTCCAAAGACCTGCTGTTGTGGTCTGTTTTGATAAGACAATGAGAATGCTTTGAGCATTCTATGACAATGTATAGGAAGGTATTTTCAGGTATAAACAATATGAATACAATGCTCTTAAGAAATGTATGCATAATAATATTTATTAGCCTCCTGTCAGCCTCAGTAAAAGCACATTTGTATGTTGTCCTATCCAACCAGTTTTCAGATACTGACTTTTCACATCTATAATTGTGGTTTTCACGTCTCAAAATTACTCAAAGTAAAAGGGACCCACTCCTGAAATATTTCTCAGACTCACTGAATGAAATGAGGCCTCATTGGAGTCAAAGATACCATTTCTGTCGACTTCAGTATAAGGCCAAGATTTTAGTCTGTAGACATGAAGAGTATAAAACTTAATTCAGGAGACACTCTAGTACATGATAACATATGGTACAGGAGGATAAGCCAATTTTTTTAGTGCCTCATATGAAAAACTGCAGTGGTTCCATGCTTCAGCTGATGCTTTGTGCAGGGCTTTCCCCACTCTCCTAAAACTACATGAGGGGAAGAGTAGCATTTACCCTGATTGCATAGAAACAGGGGATCTGAAATCTGGAAACACACTCTGATCACTGTGGGGGTACAAACACCACTGGCATAATGCTAGGAACCACATTAATATACCTTTCTCACTTATTAAATGCTTAACTGCTTTATCTTCCATACCTTTTAATCTGTTAAATGTTGTGGAGTCAGTGTATGTATAAGTGTTATGGGTAGCTGAGACAAGTGACATAAATATACCTTCTGGTCATTATTACTGCATAACTGATTGCTAGGAATTGACTCAATGTACTGTACTGATTGTTTTAAGACATCAAGAGATTGATAAATTAAGTAAATGCAACAGGCATTCCTGAAGCTAGTTTGAAACAAGACACAAACAGCAAGCTGGGAAGGGCTACTTCCCACACCCGGATAAAATCAAAGGGCTGAAAAGCACAGTCAAATCCAACAACTGCCCTTTCAATCAGTCCCCTGGTACTCTGTGTAAAAATTACATCCTGACCTATTTCTGCAGTTGATGCAATTCTGGTATGTTTGATTAAGGTGGCTACTGACAAGATGTGTAAACATATGCAACGTAAGCTAATGGTTGTGATATAACATTTTTACAGTTACTCACGGACAGCAACCAACTGGCATTTCTAGTGTGGGTTTTTTTCCAGAACCTTGGAGCTAAACTAGATTTTTATGATGTTAAATTCACCTTTAACAAACAGTATTTATGCGGCCTCTGGGTGTAGCAGTAAAACATATTCCTTTAAAAATAAGGGGGAAAAAAGAGTGAATAAAAATAGTGATAATCATGATTCCTGGATGTGCCTAGTTTCTTGCAACTGAAAAGGCCTTTGCTGTCATCATATTCTGCAATGATTTCTGTGTTTTTCTATAACATTTTTCTCCCTACACATGTGGATTTTATATCCTCTTCATGTTGGTATAGCATGAAGTCTTATGTGGAATTTAGAGGATCTGAACTAAATGTAGCTAAAAGGAACTTTTGGATGAACTGCCTGGGATTTGTTCAGATCTGTTAAAGTAATGGGGGAAAGCACAAAAGGATAAAGAAAGAAAGGCCTTAATCTTTGTTCCATGAGTGATAAAGCAGCATCACATGGGTGAAAATTGGCCTGACCTTCACCCACATGATGCTGCTTCTGTCTCAGCCACTCTTTCTTTGCTCTGATTAAGTGAAGATAGCCTCTTTCTCTGCAAGGAAAAGTCAAAGAACAAAAAGAAAAAAAATTCTGTCTTAACTATAAAAGGTTTATTTTTTTAATCACAGTTGGGCTCATACAAGCCAGTTTCTAATCTTATTTTTTTAAGCTAAAAAAGTGCCTTTTTAGAATTTCTTTGGCTCGGTTTCTTTAGCCCCCCCTTCAAACCTCAGGGCCTAGATCTTAACTTGCTTCCCTTGGATGTGCTTTGTTGCTCATCTTCACTTTTACATGATAGCTGTTTGACTTAAATGGGTTGTGCGCCAAAGGATTGCCCCTTGGGGAATGGGAAAACTGGAGGGAGGGAGAGGAAAAGCAGTACTCAGCTGGTTTAAATGGCACGTACAGTATATCTATTGGCAGGGTATTGCCAATGCTCCAAGGAGACTTTCAGTGCTCAGCTTTTACCACTGAATGCCAGACACTGAGACGTGATTTTATGTATCAGGTTATCCATGTTAGTGCAGGCTAAAAAATTTACTGCAACACTGTTGTCAAGCAGTTCCTGTGACTAATATTTTTAACAGCAGGATATTTAAAATTTGACAAGGATATAAATTCATTGTCCAGATAGTCAACGTGGTTGGAGAGCTGCTAATGTCTTCAAAGGTTTCAAGAGGGCACACTGAAATTAATCTGTTTTGCAACGTGTGCTGCATAAATATTTTTGTAATGCTATTGCAACAGGAGATCAAAATGTATTTTTAATTGAATGTTAATCTACTAAACATCACTTAAAGTCATGATTATGTAGGTGTATGTTAGTGTGAATGTATCTGGCTGAGATCCAGTGAATTATTGGCTAGGTCCACAGCCTAGCTTCAATTTGCACTGGTCATTTTTTTCCATCGGGAGCTAAGAATATACAAGGCTGTGCCACATAATGGAATGTCATTGTAATGTGCAATGTCTGTTATTGTATTACATATCTGAGGTAGGGAATGAGGAAAGACCTCCCCAGCTTACCTACAGCCAGCATCAGACACTGGAAACACTCTGTATATCACTTAGACATGTCGTATTATGAAATAGCAACTTATTTAATAAGTCTACAGTAGTTTCTAAAATTAAAATCAGACATGCTAATACAAGCATGCTCTGTATAAATCTAATGTGACTACCACTGATTAATTAGTGTTGGAATTAAGAAACACCAATTCGCTTTGTTTAGAAATTTTGCAGCAGCTATGATTTATGAGAACATTCCTAAAATAATACTGATTCTAATTTTGATATGTGAATACACTAACAACATGTTATGATATGTGAATAACTAACAACATCCATTCTTCTTTGGCAGTGGTTTCAGAAGCATCAGCATGAATCCTTTTCTGGCCTGGACAGACTATGTCTAGCTATATGTCTTCACATGCACAGCTGAATCAATTAATTTTCAGTGATACAACTGAGATTCACAAGACCTAGTTTTTGAGTGTGTAGTAGTACTGGTCAGACCATCTAAGAATATGTTTCCATTTGTTTTCCCAAGTAAATTGCACCATTGTGCCCGCAGAGTGCCACACAAAAAGTTGTGGTTGTAAATATGTTCAGCAACAGTTAGGATTTGGATGCTGATTCAAAGCCCATTGAAGTCAATAAAAAGACTCCTATTGATTTCAGTGTGCTTTGGCTCCATCACTTGATTCTTTGTTTAGAACTTCTAATGATTATTTAGCGGAACAGGCAATACTATGAGCTTTGGGTGCTGCAGTACTCTTGCTAAAAATAAAATTATAAGGAACATATCTTTTAGGGGGAAAAGATTATAATTTGAATGGCAAATTTAAGTTAGCTATTTAACACATATAATCATCAACCCATACACATTTATGAACATTTATGGGAATTCCTAAATGCTTCCATAGTACATACAAACACACACACCCTCCATATTCATACTAAGAATTCAAGATATAAACCTCTAGGTGCTGATACACAGGAGAGTCCAGTGATACCCAGGGTATCTGCAACACCCACTGACAAATGCATCAGAGAGTCTGTAGAGTCCTATTTTCTTCTATAATGGCACTAGGAGGCTGGTGACATCCCCAGGCCTTGCCAGATGGCTTCAGGGTGCTGGTTTGAGGCAACCAAAGGCAAACCTTAGCCTCAGCAGTTAATTACCAACAACGGATTATCAAGGTTCCATCTATTTTCTCCATAATCATCTTACAGAATCGTTTTTAAGCTCAGAATTTGACAAACCAGCTGGTTTTAATTTTATGGCTTGAATCATTATTTCATTAACAAGAGGACAGTATTCATGATGACATATAAAATATTGACGCAATAGGCTAAATTTAAAAAGATGGAACATACTGCAAACCACATTAAAAAACCAAGAATGTGTTTTTATTTAAACCCCTAAAATACTTTAAAATACATTTTTGGTTGAATTGTCTGGCTCTTTCAGTGTTTCTCAGTGCTAAGAGGCTGCTTTCACACACCCATAAAAGCTCACATTGTGCATATATGGTACCACCCTCATCAGTAAGGAGGCAACGTAATTTGGTAAATTCACCTGCTAGTTAGTAGCTATTGACAGGACTAATCTGAAGCCTTTCTCACCATCAGAAGATAATGAGGTCCAGTACTTTTTTAATTTAAAATAATCTGAGCCAGCCATTGTATTTTACTGAAAATGCACGTTTCTACATATTAAATTGCTCTACATACAGCTTGTTTTGTATGACTTTTTCAGTTCATGGCAGCTGCCTTAAACAAGTTTGAAAGGCTCCATTATGGTCTTTTGGGTCAAAAATGGCTTTTTTTTAAGTGGCAAAGCACTTAGTTACAGTGAATTGGTAACACAATATCCACACCATAATATGCATATTGTGCATGACAAAAGGCGAATAATTTGTAATCCCCATTTGAAATAAAAGCATAAATACCTACTGTATTCAGCAAATCTGAAATATTCTACCAGTACATATTTAAAAGAAGCACAATGTGTTCGTGTGAAAGACAACAATAGTCTGTACTTTTTTTGTGCGACTTCCTGAAACTTTAGAGCTCTTTTTAAATTTTTGGGCTTTTCCCACTTCATTATTAACATGGTTTGACTATTGAAATGTATTTTAGGAAGTCAACAAATTAAAATCTGTGTGCAAATAGCAGCAATGCAGGCAGGAGAATCTATATCAAGTGCAATCCCCCAGTGCAGTAGAAGTTCAGATCAGAATGTTGTCTCATGCCTCTTGGAGGGCCCATTTCAGGCTCTGTCACTCACACCAGGAGTGTGCTAGTGACTGCTGTGCATCCACAGTCCTCTTGTCCTTCATACAGTCCTTACTTGCCACAGATCTACTCACCCTCCCTGGTGTTTCTCACAGATTTTTATTGATAACATATATAAGCACCATCCTTCCTTCTGTTACATTTGTTTAGTGATCCACATGCAGCATACATAATACAGGGACCTGCATTCATTTGCAAAGCCTGAAGATATTGTTCATTATGTTTTATGTGCCAGAATAGATAAAAATTATTCCCAGAAGGGTGCATTTTTAAACTGGCAAGGAAAGATGATTGACATCTACCATAAGTACTTTTGTCAAAGCTTTGGCGTGTTATCAGTTTGCAAAGCTATTCTAATGAACAGTGTCCATACTCACCAGATGTGCTATCAAGAATATGCCAGATACTTGCAAAATTCTGCTGCAGCCTTAATGCCAAACGTGTATGACACAAACAAGTCAGGCTACAAGTTCTGCTAGATAAATTTGATTGGATAAAGAGTTGAGCCTAAAGGGTCAAAGAATGTAAATAATTCTAGGCAGGAGCCTACCCTCCTGGCTAATTTCACTAAATGTGGATTATTATCTCTGTGCTCAAACACTAAATTGCCTTGGATAAATTTGCAACTTTAATACTGATGCAGGCAGAAGTAGAAAATGCTTAATTAAAATAAGGCTTTATATCTGTATCTCAGAAATTTAAAAAACTACAGCATTTAATATTCCTGTTTATTTATCCTTTTATTCCCAAGTGCCCACTGCTAGCTCGCAAACATTGTTTACATAGGGTACAAGAACAAGAACTGAAACAAAGTCTGTCGCAAACACGTGAGGGAGGATTTAATTCTTTCAGGCTTTCAAGACACCAAGAGCTTGGCAAAGGTTTTCAGCAATGCCTTTTAGTCCCAGTTTTGAAACAAGTGTGTACAGAGAGATTTCCAAATTCCCAGCACATGGCAGGCCTGTGCTTAGGCTGGGTTCACATCTGCTCTGACCACCTCAAGTCTGCCCTGCAGTAGAAGATATTGGTGAAAGGGATCTTGATTTCTCCTGTGACTTTTTCAAGTATTCCCTAGCCACTCATCATTCAGATATGCATTTATGAACTTCTAATATTTTAAGTATAAAACACCAAATAAATTATTTTAATCAAGTAATTAATATAAAATTCTTTGTTAAAGGTTAATTCTTTTGGAGGCTGTTGGGACAGATCTGTTGGAAACAGAACATCAGACTTTTCTTCGGCTTTGTTCCAGGAAGCAGGTAATGCATGTTTGTGGATTCAGATAAGAGCTGTTACACAAAGTGGGGATATTTTTATTTAATTTCCTCAAGAATCTACTGTAAAATTCTGAAAAATTTAACTAGATTATCATTACTTTCTTATCGAGGTACCACAAATCATCCAAACACAGATTTTATGTAACTGCTTGAACAATCTTGAAAACTGGCCCAAGAAAATGCTTATTTAGTGATATTTGCTTGCAATGATTCCTCCACACTGTCCCTTGAAAAGTGAAGCTAAAGAAGATCATGGTTTTTGTAATGGAGACTGTACATCTGCCAAAATATTAATTTAAAAGTTTCCTTACTCCTCTGAACTTAGGAAAATTCCCCACCTCTATGGGATATGAACTCCCATGCTGTAGATGTCTAAAAGCACTATTTTGCTTCTACTAAAATATGCACTGCCAATGATTTCAGGAGTGCCCAGATACTCCCAGTTATATGGAAGAATTAATATTTGGCCAGTGTCTTCCCACTTGCCCCTGCCGTGGGAGGGGGATCTTCCCTTATGACCTGGGGGGCTCAGTGACAGCCCTTCCACCAGCTTCATGTCTTCCCTCTAGTTTTCTCTCAAAGTTACTGTGCATTCACACAGAATAATACTTTCAGAGTTTATGTGAATAAAACACCCCAAGTCTATTAGGATGTGTGTCAAAATTACAAACACAGAGGTTGGTATATATGCATGCTAATCATTTCTAGTTATGCATGAAGTTAATTTACAAAAGAAGATTTACATTATTTTAATGGCATTCTCTACAAATAATATTCAATTATTTCAGTTTGGTTTTGATCCCTTTTTATGTTTTGCTTGTTTGGAGATGTGTATTAATTTGCTTTATCAATAATATGAAAAATTAATGGAGCTCTTATTAAGGTTAAAAGCACCTCAGAGAAGTCATCAATTGTCAGCTCTGTTTTATTACTACAATTACAACAAAGTTGTGCTGCTATCACTTGGCAGAATAGTTGCTCCCTTTTCCCTGGCAGGTTTCAGGTTGCTTTCCTGCTTTTGGTCCTGGAAAGGAGCATTTGGAGCTGTCCTTTAGAGCTGCATGGATGCACTTGCAGAGCAGCACAGAGGAATGGCATCTGTGCCTGGCACAGCTGGGGAATCCCAGCCTCTTCCTCATCCCCTGGGCACACAGACACTCAAACTCTGCCAGCTCCTGCAGCTCTGCTTCCCCAGCAGGACCCTGCCAGGCACCCAACTCCTACATTTCTCCTTCCATGGAGACACCACCAGCCCTGTCTGTCCTTGGCCCTATCTCTTCCTGAGCTCAGCTGGACTCAGTTTGCTGGCCTGAAACAGTGGCATAAATCTCATAACTTTTCCTTTACAAGGTCTAACCCTTCAGATTTCTTGAAGGTGATTTTCCTGTTGATATTCGAAGATGAATGGCAGCATAATACTCATTTGAAATATAAGTGGACAGCAGCATCAGATCAGAAGGGTAGTGAGAAGAGAGTGAAAGGAAAATGATGACAGGGCACTTTTTGTTAAGTGCTGATCCAGTGAAGAGGGTCTCTCTCTGGTTAATGCAATTTAGTGATAATTCTTTTGAAAGGAGAAAGGACTCTTTCACAGCTGTATCAACAATAGCCCTGTCTTAAAAAAAAACAGCAGCTGACTTGACATGTCAAGCATCACATATTTGGCTATGAAAGCAAAGCATAAGCCATGCTGGCCAATAGCACAGACTTGGAATGATGCCACTGAAAAGCTGGTCTGTAAACTGATGCTACCTTATTTCTTGAATTCTAAGAGGGCTTGCTGAGATTTAACAGCAATGCAGAACTACCACATTCCTCATAGATATTTCTTTTCTTGTTACATGAGATCCATGCATGAAGTGAAAAAGAGCAAATGAACATCAGGTTTACATCACCACTGATATGTGAATGATTGATCACCCATTAAATCACACACAGAGCCAGTAACAGCACACGGGGTAGTGTTAAAGCAAAATGTTTGATATTCTGTACTCTAATTAAACATGGAAATAATATGATGCAGTCTGTATTGTAAATGTTATTGCAGATTATAGACCTAGAGGAGAGGTGTTATGCCACCTTTATAGCCTCCAGTTCCTGGAGACTGTGACTTAGAGCTGCCTCAGGGCTGCCCTAAATTACACCAGTTGGTAATGACTCCCAAAGGGCTGCTATGCATCCAGTGGTTGCTGGAGTGTAAAGTACTTTGGCTATGCCAGCGGCCCATCATTTCACAATGGAGGCTGAGAGCAGCTGGCATAGTGCTTGGAGGAAATCCCCAAGTAGTGGTTTAAGACATTTTTCTAACACTTTTTGTCATGAGAGTGATATAAAATAAAGGCCAGATTTCACAAACACACAGGGGTTTTTACATTTTTATTTAAGCATCTGTAGTTTCAGTTTGATAAACTTGGAGATGATGGTTTCTATAGGATTTCAGAACAGATATCAACCAAATATTGCTTCAACTTGGCAGCATTCCAGATCTCTGTTCTGGCCCCAATTCCTTGCCCGTGCAGTGTAGCACCACCAGCTGTCAAAGGCATATTCCTGATTTACATCTGTGTTAGCAAAAGTAGAACTGGATTTCCCCTTGTATATGCAAGTTTTTCAGTTCAGGCCTATATTGTAGCCTTTGCTGGAGCTGCCAAACAGACCAGTTTGCATGTGCAGAAGATCCTTCAAGTACGGATCTCCGTAGCTTGTTCAAAAGCTGTGCCAATTCGGGCAGAGGAATGGTGGCTGCAGGTTTTTCTCTACAGTGTGTGGGCTGGGCCAACCATTCTTACACAAATATCTCAAAAGGTCAGCTATGAAATTATTACTTGATACTGGCAGTTTGGGGAGTTGAATTTTCATCTCTCTTTAGGATGTTCTTAAGTGAACATCCTGAAGATAATAATTGTCTGCTGGCAGCAGAAAGTCATGACTCTCAAACTAAGCTAATGCAGCCCAAAACTCAGCTGATGACAGTGTTTTCAAACCTCTGAGGCAAAATGCCATCACTTATGATCTTACTAACTGTTCTATGAAACACAGGAAAAAATAAAGTAATTTACAGAGATGTACACAGCACAGAAAAGTAACAACTCTCTGGGAAGCTACCCAGGGAGGGGGAATTACCAGTTCTGTACTAAAGATATCTTAAAAAAAATGTCCATAAGCCTAAATAACATCAAGGAGAAAAATGATCTTATGAAATGTCCCTAGATGTGAATCACAAAGGACTGACTTTCAACTTAAGTGGAGAAAGGTGAGTGTGCATGCAAGGACTGTGCTGTAACCTTCCCAAAAGGGAGCAAAACATACCATCCCCTTCTCTTCCACCAAGTCTCCCCTTTTACCTAGTGTTGACTGGCAGGTCTGCACAGGGTGGCAAAAGGTCAAAAGGAGGATGGATGAAAGAAGCTAATACTGCATTTTCTGTGTTCATCCTCTGTGCAAGAAGGACATGGTCTAAAACTTCAATCCTTTTTGTGGAAGGTTTAGAAAGCTGTGAGAAAACTTCTTTAGTGCCCTATACATATTAACAGATAGACACATGATTTCCCAAAAGAAATTGACGAAAATTGATCAGAAAATCACAGAATTAATCATACTATAATGATCATAAATGAGGATCATCTAGCCCATCATTTTGCCTGAAGGCAGGATTGATTTCAGTTAAGTAAATTCTGATAGTCTCCTGTCATTCTATTTCATTATTAAATGATTTTAATATTAGTATTACCTGTTACTATCCTCTAAGCAAACCATTCAGTGCTTAGCTACCTTTTCTGTAACCTGAATGATATCATCATATTAGAGTTAATATAGGCCGAATGCTAGGGGTCTGCCACAGTCTTAATATGCTTCATTATTTCACTAGATCCTTTCTAGAGCTTGGAACAAAGCTAACTAAACTTAAATGGCTTGTACCCTATATATAAAAGGATCCTGGCCAAAATTTCTGTTCACTTTAACAGTGTAAACTCGGCATAAACCCTTGGAAGGCCAATATTTTATTCCACATTTCCAACAAAGCTGGAATACAGGTTTTTTTCCTGAGGACAGGAAAATCTTTTGCTGTGATGTAAAACCTACAGATTTTTCTCTCCTGTGTACTTTTAGAGTTTGTTCTTGAAGGCAGAAAGCCTGGGATGGACAAATACGTAATTAAAGGGAGCTAAAGCAGGAACAATAACGAACAAATGCCATTATTTTTACCATAGTTCTTGGGGGAAGCTAAGGTAGAAATGTAGAAAGTCAGTTACGGTGATGCACTTCACTTAGCATGGGTTCATGCGGTGCAAAGAGCTTAATGTCTGCAGCTGAGCTGGGCCTAATGGGCAGCAGTTGTTATCTGTGGAAATGGAGTCTGTGAGAGGCAGCCTGGCTACTGTACCTGTCTCTGATGGCTAGTGGGATTTTCAACGTGTTCATGACCTTTTCTTACTTATTTTGCTTAATTTTCATCCCAAAAAAGCCATCATCTGGTCATCCCAACCCCAAATCTTGCAGTCTGACCCCATTGGTGAGGGTTTTGTGAGAAGAAGGAGGGAGAATAGGGGGAGTCTGCAAAATAAATCTGGGGCTGGGGACAGAGGGGAGCAGCTGCAAGACCTGTGCATCTGACCAGCACCCACATTTATATATATATAATCCTTTTATATAGCTTTTATACGTCAATGTACTCATATGTACTGGTAATTTTTCTTACACTTATGTCCGTCCCAAATAACAAGAAACTGCTCTAAATCTTCTAACGGGCTAGCAGAGACCTTTGCATGCTGCCTTACTCCACACAGACTGAAAACCCTTTCCCACTCTACCTGTCTCACTGCAGTCCCACAGGTACTGAAAAGCTCCTGCAGTCAAATCCAAACGCACCAGTGCACCACCTGACCACTCTATGTCCTGCCAGTTTTGTAGACTGGTTCATAGTTGATATCCACCAGTAATTTCATGGCTCTTTTAGGATACCAAGCATAGGAAAGAAGATCTTGTTCTCAACAGAATTAAGGACTCCCAGGCCTCTGTCCTATCTGAGAAGGTTTTAAAGTAGGAAAGAAGGTTCCTTGTATTTTCTTGCCCCATATACAAAGGCAGGAGTATAAACTTACCTCTGTGCAGGCAAGGAGTTTTAAGAATTTATCTCTTGAAACAACCATTCAACTTAGAAAGAAGTACTGTGAAACCCATCCTATTAATCATCATAAACTTGCAAATTTCTTAAGGAAAACACTTATTTACCTGATCTAAATTGATCCAGTTTAATAAAAATCTCATTTATTATTTATATGCCTTATAAAGCTCCTAGCACATGAGGAAACTTAGTAACTAAGTAAGGAAGTTCACACAGCAAAAACTTATTACCTTTTATGGTTATTCCTTGACTATTTTGATGTTTGCTTGATGTGTATGTTTGCACAAACAGTCAGACTCTCCAACATGATAATGTGAATTTAACAGAAATATTGCTGGCTTTGTTTTTACTGTACAGAAAAATAATCCTCTGCAAGGTTTAAGTATAGATAGTTGGTAAGGATGAGGTCACAAATACCAATACTCCATGGAGGTGCAACAGAAATACAGCGGCCTGGTAGCTCTGTTTTTTAGATCCTGACAAAGAGTGAAAAGAAATACAATTTTATTCCAGTCCATGAAAGGCATTTTTTACTTCCCCCCCACCATTTTTTTTTTTTAATGGTGGATTTCTTATCAAACAAAATCAGCTTCAATCTTAGGTTAACATTTGACATTCCAGTTTCATGGGTGTGTTTGCATAAACACAGAGTATATTTCAGTGAAGCTCAGCTCTGTTTAACAGACGCAAGGGGATTCTAAAGGTTGAAGTTCTACCAACAAAACTCAGAAGAACAGCGATTTAATGATATGCAGCCAAGTGACGCACTACACTAGGCTGAATCCTGGCATAGGTGAGAAGAACAGCAGGAGCAGGATCCAGGAGGCAAATCTGCAGTTTTGGGGTTACAGAGAACCCTTTGTCAACAGTACAAGCACACAGATTTTAATTATATTGGTTGTTTTCTCCAGGAAGGAAGATGTGTGTTTGAGATGGCTCGTTTGGGGGGAGGAGGTGAAGGGAGGTGGAGCAGACACGACACGACATTTTGGGATTATTGTGGAAAAAAGTGTTTGCCAATCCCAGCAAAGGAAAGATGCTGCTTGTTTTCCCCTGCAAAAAGGCTACTTGAAAAGTGCAATGATTTTTGACAAATTGTCAGAATCTTTGAGGTGGCTAGGATGCTGTCAGAGCATTTTTCTCTCACCTCACATACAGCTTTTCAACTCCTCCTATTTTAACAATCCTAACAACAAAAAATCATCAGGTATTCTTTTGCTATTTTAAATGGCTATTGTTTCACTGTATTTAATCATTAAGGAACCAGAAGGGACACATTTCATTGAAAAATGTTTGTTTGACCATTTGTAAACAGCAACTTGAAGCATTTTAACAGGCTCTTCAAACTGTTTGGGCAGAAATAAAGAAGCATCTGGTTTGAAGCACACTTTCATATTGTATTGTTTATGTTGATAGCTTAAGTTCTTTGCTGTGCATTGTTATTTATGACAATTGAATGCAGAACATTTTTGATTCAACAAAGTGCTTGCATTCTGCAGCATGGGAATAAGGCAATCAAAGCTGAGGTGACTTGACTGATTTCATTTAGAAGGCGGATTCCAGCAGGCCTATTAATGTTGGAGAAGGGAGGGGAAGGAAAGGACGGAGCAGGTAACTAGGGGATACAAATTAAAAAGGGTGAGAAATCTGGGAAAGAATCCTGCTGATGGTATGGACTATATGAGAAATTTCCACAAGTCACTAAAACCATGGGAAGAAATTGCAAGAATCTGTCCAAACAAAAAGGCAAGAATTCTACATAGATATTTCTTTTCTTTCTTTTTCACTGGGAAACTTGCAAGAAGACATCAATGCTTCAATCCTCTTGTCCTCTTGTCTCTTGTCCTTGTGTCCAATAAAACACACAAAAATACATACATTTAAAATATTTTCATTGTGTTTTCTGTATTATTTCAGAGTTAAGCAACAAACCAAATGATGTATATTATTAATGTAAAATGAGTCAAATTTCAAAGTAACAGTGAAAAATAAATAACCAAAAATAATAGGGAGTTACATCAACAGTAGCAGAACTGTCCCGTGTCAAAGAAAGTTCCTAAAAAGGCTTTTCAGGACACTGTTTTCACCAGACATTATATATATTAAATATATGTATATAAATTCAATAATATAGAATTATCAAAAATGTGCCAACCCAAGTATTAAATATATAAATAAATTAATTAATCAAGCCCTAATGCTGATATTCAGTATTCAGTAAGTGTAAAAAATGGAACAATGAACTGCTTAAGAACAAAGTTTATGATTATTAAAGACATGTTAAAAGCCTCTATTTGCTTGGAAGGGAGTGCAGGAAAAGTACTCAGGCTCTAAAGAAATCTGTTTTCTAAATATTCTATATTTAGAATATTTATATCTATATTTAGAATGTTTTAGAATATTCTGTATTTAGAATATATTCTATATTTCTAATATAAAAGGGAGGCTTTAAGGGGCAGGAACAGGTTTAGAAACTCTAATAAGCATTGGACATTTCCAAAGCTGCCAAGGAAGGCATTTATGATTCTGACTTCTCTGTTTAATTTATTCCATCCCATGTTTCTATTTACTGCACAAAGTGCTGGTTCTGAAGCCAGAGCAGCTCAGTTAATTTGATTTCAGAGCTCTTTCCCATAGATCATCCACTAGGACAGAGCTCCTGTAACAGCAAGCAGAAGCCTGAGTAGCCCTAGTGCTTCCTCCCAGGCTATGTTATTTTCTTAAAGACTCTTATTAGACTTTCTGTTTTCAGCCATGTTCAGCAATTCAGAAGCAGCAGTACTCCAGTCAAAGGAGTATAATGCAATTAACTATTTTTTCCTGTTGTAATGGTAACATCTTCAACTTGTGGTTTGACAGGGCTTTTTAGTCAGGGTGAATTAAGCACTGTATGCCTCTTTTGCCTGCTCTTCCCTCAAGACTTTGGCTCTCTGCTATTTAGTTCCTCTGAGGCTGTTTTCCTTTCATTTGCCTTATTAGTAGGTAGGTCAGTAGCTGATGCCACCTACTGTGGGCATCCAAAGGCTTTTCTTTTGTTTCCTTTTTTTTTCCAAAAGCTTGAGAAGTTGCCACTTTCTTTAGTAGTGATTCACAAAAGATATTAAAAATAATTTAAATCTCTTGTTAGGAAAAAGACACTGCACCTTCCTTTATAGCTATGTATACACCTTTGTTTAAAGCATGTATAGTCCCAGTGCCTCATCCAAATATCTTAGGCTGGCAAAGGTAAGTAAATGGGTTATGGATATATGACATATTAATTAACATTTTTCATTTGTAATAGTCTGGTGATTTTTTTTACCTTCCTCTAATCAGAAACCCCTGGAAGCTGGGGAAGGTCAGACCTTGGCTGTGTTGTTAAGACAGAGGGACAAATTGGCATCCATATATCAGGTCTGCACTGCCTCCCTTGAGCATTTTTCCAGGAATCTGAACAAATGCAGAAGATAATGTTGTACTCTGGGTCATGCTCAGCTGTAGAGGAGTGTAAGGCAAAGTGTACATGTGCATGTGTACATATCTCAGCAGGAACAAATAAACTGTTGTAAGAAAAAGCCATTGGAATAGAGGGAAAAAGAAAAAAGAGGGTTGGTATGAAATGTGTTCCCAAATGCTGGAATGATCAGACAGGTCTTCCATGTGTCTCTTTACTTTGCAGTCTAAGATAACTAAGAATTTTCTGATACTCTACCATTCTTGTCTTTAATGCTCTGCTGTCATTATATCTGTCCCTTTCAGTCAATCATTGGCTTTGAGAGTGGTTCCACTAATGCCCTTTTTCTATATTATATCCTTTTTCCTACTGGCTGCTATCTTATCCTCTGAGTTCAAATTTGAAGCTCTCTTCCCTTGGCTTTCTTCTACTCATAGGCACACTATGCAGATATTACTCTGTACAGGATTGCTCTTATCCTGTTTAACTTTTGATATTGCCCCATATCTATCCCATTGTGTGCAGTGTTCTTTAGTCATGCAATATGTTTCTCTGCTTCTATTACAGCCCTTGTTTTGTCTATTTCTATACCTAGTTTTTGCCAGCTGCCATTGCTCCAGTGCAATTGATATAGGCATAGCTACAGAATATAATAAATAGCCTGTTGCAGATTTAAAAGCGTATTTTGGGACATATCTCACACATTTATATCCTCTCCTAAGAAGAGGTTGCTGACTCCAAAGAGTAGCAGTACTAAATGTGTACTGATTTACTAATCTCTGAAGTTCAGGGGCAAATTTCTGAGCTTAAATTACTGATGCAAAATGTGAGGTTGGAGGTCTCCAGATGACAATTTCAATAAATATAGTATGACAATAGCTCTATGAATTGAATTTACTAATATTGGAATGTAGGAGCACCACACCTAATTCATTCGGTAGAATTTGTAGAATGATTGTGGTGATTTCCAGTCTGTACAATCATATTCCCTCCTCATTCTGCTGGTTTCCATGCACTTCAAGCCCTGGAAAACAGCTGCACAATTCAGTATAGATGCCCAGTGGTGTGTGGCCTCTGGAAGGCTTTCACAGTCGTAACCATCTGCTCTGCATGTCAAACATACCTAGCCAAGCAGCTACACTGCTGCACAACCAAACCACTGTCAGAAATTGTTTATGCAGCAAAACCAGGCCTAAAGAACAAAATAATGCTCAGACAGAAGTATGCATACTCAAAGCTATATTAGTAGACAAAAACTATGTCATGTGCAGAGAAATTGCAAAGGAGTAATGAATAGCCCTGTGATACAACACAAATCAACTCCTGTAATAGCTTGTTTGCAAAGCTCCATTCACCCTTCTGCATCCCCTCCTTCCCCTTCCAAACTCAAGCTGCATTCAGAATACCCATGCAGAATGACCACAGTTGCTACTACATATGTGTAAACAAAATTGCCCCAGCCTGTTCACAAATGTGCAAGATGCACTTGTTTATGTGTGTCTGAACATAAGCATAGCCATAAGCATACATGCAAACAAATCAATTGCAATGTATTGCAATACATGCCCTGTCCTTACTAGATAGATAGATAGATAGATATCGCCCCATTTCATGCCTCTCATTTTATGCATCCTAAACTTTTTATTACACTTTATAATCTTGTTTTATAGCATATACAATGTACTCATCTTTTTTAATACTTCAGGAGGCTCCTTTTTCTCTAAGCACTATCTCGTCTCCCAGTAACTCACAAACATAACAATTCAGATTTCTCTGTTGCTTCCTTACTTATCACTTTAAAATTTCTGTTTGAAATGAAACCGAGAATAAAAACACTCCAAACAGTGAATTAACTTAGACATGTAGATGTTCTCTCATGATGCTTTCCCTTTGGAGACTGCATTTGTTAAACTTTTTTCCTCTCACTCCATTTCATACAAATTTTGCTAAATTTTAAATTTTCTAAAATTATTACATTTCATATACTAAGGAACAGGCCAGTCATATTTTCAAAAGCATTTATGCAATAAAATTATGTCTTCAGCTGATTCTGAATTTTCCATGAGGCACTTCTTTCAGATTTTGGAAACATTGTACTGTGGCTTCCAGGAAAGAACTTAAGTATCTAAATTGTCGCTGTTAGTTGGAAGTGAGGATTCAAAATTCATATTTAGAGAGCTTATCTTGCAAATTCCGAGCACCACCAGTCACTTTATCATTTTCATTGTGGTATTAATGTAAGCAAGAGCCTAACCATGCTTGTCATGAAGATAGAGCTGGGACCAAACTGAAATGCAGAGAATAGAAAAATTGTGCTTCTGATTCACTGTGAAAAGTTGAGTTACTGAAAAAGAAATTGGACTGGCAATACATAGTTCTGTTCTGTTTTATTAGCAGAAACACCAAAGGCTACTATCCTGTTTCTACCAGTGCAACAATAATTTGGACAGTAGTGTTTGCATTTCTTGGGTTTGGAATCTTGACAGCTGCCAGATCCTGCCTTCTTGCATTGCCTTTGATCCTGAAAAAATAACAACCACAGCATGTTTAATTTTACTGTCTTATAAGGAGAAAAAATCACTTAAAATTACTTCTGGATTTTCATTAATAAGCTCAATAATCTCTTAAGAAGTCTTTGGCAATGCAACCAATAAGAATGAAGGGATTACAAATGTTGGGTTTTAATGAGAATTGGTTGTTTGTGGTGTTTCTTGTTCTGCCACAATCGTCAGAAGAATTATGTATTAAAATTTCAGTGCCTAGAATCACAAAATCAAAGTATGGTATTTGCATTACTCTTGTAGGCTTTGAATTGGACTAGTCAGATGAATGGTTTTAAATGTGCACATTTGATTTTGTTGGCCATTTTTCCCTTTGTTTTTAGGCAGCACAGATTTTGAGGAAGGAATTCGGTAGCCAGCTGCCCAAATTAAAGAAAGAATAGTGAAAAGATCAAAGTAGTGCATATTGCTACTGTGGTAGTTACTAGCATTCGTGATACCTTATTCTCATGACAGAACAGAAAGTGGCATAACATCAATCTTGTTTTGTTACAAAAAATAATAAAAAGGGGAATTGGTACAAGTACAGCTGTTTTCATTATAATCTCAAGAAAGTAATGTCAGAGTCCTCTTCAGAGGCTGTAATGAAAGGACCTTTGAAGAGCTGGGGTATTCTTCTGTTAGTCACAAAGGTACTGTACGCAGTAATTCCTTTTCTTAAGAAATGGCTGTTCCGTTAGACCAACAGGAACTGATCACGAGGGTCCCACTATTGCTGAGATGGGGTCATGTAGAGTGGAAATATGAGCTCTATAACCCTTGACCCCTTTCCCTCTTTATTTCGATTCCTTTAACAATGCATGGTTGGCAGACAAAAACAATGGAAAGTTCCAATCTCTTTTGTTTGGCTTGGGAAAAACTCAAGCCAGCTCAGTTTTGTTTTTACCTAAAAGTATGTCTGGGTTTCAATTAAAAGGAGCTACTTTAAGTTTGCTAGTCTGTGAAACTTTGAAAAAAGCCATTGTTGCCCATCCATGATCTAAGCAACAATGAGATACAGATTCTCACAGTGTGTCACAGTAAAACTACGTCTCCGTTCTAACTGCAGAGGCTAAGAAAGGATGGGGTGCTAGCAAGCTGCAGTTTTGAACTACACACCCATTCATTTCTGCTTATTAAATCATTACATTTAAAACAGGACATAGTATTTTAGCATGTCTATGTCAAGGAAATACTGGCAAAAGGTAGAACCACAAATAGCACAGTTGCAAGAACTGGTACAGCTTGGGAGTTTAGCAGGTGATGCTCTCAACCAACTGTCCCTTACAGAAATTTCATAGGTTTTATTGCAGAGGGACTGAGAAGTCAAAAGTAGTTGATTCAGGACTCAGAAAAACAGACATTGTATTTATACTATATAATCTAAGATTATTAACACCTATTTCTAATCTGCTCAGAGTTTTATGAACAAATGCATTCTTTTACAGGTCTAGACTCATGAAGAGGTGATTATTTAACTTCATATTTTCTCTCGTTATTACACAACAACTCAGTATCTCCTTGGTATCAAAGCTAGGTGAATGAAATTGTGATTTCTTTAAAAAACACCTCCTGAGGGTCAGTTGGTAAAGAATTGGTCCATCCTAACTCACTGTTATAGAGCATTTGAAAGAACTTTGCATGATGAAGCAACATTCAGCTGTAAGAAGTTTCCAGTGCAAATTTATAGTAAACACACACATTGCAAATCATCTGCAGAGAACTGTATTAGCTGACGCAAATTTGTCCAGCACAAATTTATCCAACACAGTGGGTATGATGAAATAAAGGAAGAGCACAATTGAAATCTTTATCCTATTAAAACATCCATCATTTTTATAAAGGCAGCAGTTTATCTGTGCACCACGTTGGTATTTACAGTTTACAGCTATGGGTCAGTCCCCAGCTATATGACCTGTGAAGGCAGGTCTCTTCCTGGTCTCCCTGCCAGTGGACGCACTGGAAGACCCTTCCTGCGAAAAGCAAAAGTGCTGCATTTTCAGATAGAGTGCAAAGAACTAAGCTATGAAGCAGCAATACATATATTCCAGGATATCTAATTACAGCTTTTGAAGGACCACAGCAAAATACTTCTGAATAGTTTGTTATTTGTAGTTTTAATTATGCATTTCCAGCAAATATATTTGCAGGCATTCAGCCTTCATTTGCTAAGGAGAGCTCTGTAAAAGCTTTACTCTCCAAATTGTAACTAAGTTGTTTGGTTTTTTTCTTACAGGAAAGTTTACTTTGTTTTGTATCCTTTCTTCAATCCTAAAATTAAGAATAATTTCTTGATGAACTTGATGAACTTTTGCAGTTCAAAAGCAGTTCTTCAGATTAAGTTTGCAGTATCACACTGTGTCCTCAGTTCCACTGATAGAAAAGAATTTGTAAGATGCAGCTCTGAGGAAGAAGTCACTAAAAAAGGAAGTTTCAGAATGAATTACTGTACCCACCCTTGGTACAGTTTTGTTACTGGAGTAAAAATAATTTCATTTAAATCCAATTATAGAGAAATATTTACAATAGGGATTACTAGATTTAGGACTTTTAGGAGTTGTTTCGGTTTCAAGTTCAGCGTGACCAGATAAGAATATTATGGCTAGACCTAATCTAGCTAAATCTAGATTCCTTCTGAATATGACAAAGCACGTAACTTGTTGGTCATTGCCAAACACTTGACCAGCTGCAGGATTGAAATAAATGTTGTTTTTAAAACCAGAACTAAATAACAGACGAGATGGAGTGGTCCACCTTCTCTGTGGGTGCTGAAAGGAAAACATTTGTTACCTTATCCACATGAAACTGAGGTATGGAAGCTAAAGGTACCTCAAGTAGGGAATTTCTGCAAGCACACCCATGTTTGTTGTCCAGAAGAGTACCATCTAGGAAGTAAATTCCTATATAATATACAATTCTAAATATTATCATATTGTTGACACCCAATAGTTTGGTCAAAACACACACATTATTATCTTGTTTCTTGAAATTGAAGTGATCTCTTTTTTTCTTTCTGTTTCTTTTTTTTTTTTTAATTCAGAATTTAGGGAGGCTATGGGCCAAATTTTGCTCCTAGGTGTGTGCATGGCTTCCATTGTCTTTTGTGAAATCTCTGGATAGGCCTCTGTAGGCAAAATTTGGCCTGGTGCAGGGTTCTGATTCACCCTGTATTCCTCTAATGTTCAAAATAATCCAAAGATTATTTGGATATAATACATGAAAGGGAAGACAATATCTGGAAAAGGACAGAGAACAATTATTCTCTGTTTCAAGGGTGAATTGCCTTAAGTGAGCAGAAATCAGTCACAGGAGGCTGCTTGCTTCACTTATTTTTCTAACTGCTCTAGGCAAATAAAGATTAAGCCATTCTTTTATCAGGAAAGCCCTCTCCCCAGTATAAAGACATAATCAATCTAAATTGAAGGAGACTAAGAGATGCACAGAGGGTTTGTTGGGCAAGTTGAGGCTGTATAATGACAGAAAAGTGTAGGGTTAATTTTGATTTATATTTTATTCCAATATATTCATCAGAAACTGAGGTCAAAGATAAACACCTGAAATATTTTATGATAATTTACTGAGTAGTTGATAAAGGAGAGTTTCATGTCATCTGTATAAATTTTCTATAGAGAGTCACTGTTGTGAAACATGGGTAGCTAAAGTACAAGCTCAGCTTAGTTTCTCATACAAAGTCAAATCAGGATGGATAAAAATAATTTACCCTACATTGAACCACTGCAACCCTTAATCAAATTTAATCCTGTTTTCCTCTTTTGAAAATCTCAACCAAGTTGTGGTTCAGAGAGAAGGCAAACAGTTCCGGTACCCTGGGTTGTCAAGAAAGATTAAAAAGGCTAAATCTTATTTTTATACAAGTCTGTACAAGTTCATGATTTTGATAATGAGAAGCATGCTTTATGCACAACAATATCAGATTTTTTTCTGCAAAACCAAAACTTAACTTATAAGCTATTTCCAAGCCCAACTCGAAATCACATTCATCCCAGTTTTCTCATAATAGAAATGACAAAAATAAAACCTTTTTCTGAACTCAAGAAAAAGTGTGATTTTCCTCGACCTCTGATGATCAGAATAAAAGCGAACAAAGACTCAAACTACCCATATTCTGAGTTTTAAAAAAGAAAATATGGCTTTTCTGCCCCTCTCCTGGTACTTTTTTTGGTTAGGAAAGTTTTGTTGAATCCTAGTTTTGTGTATTTCTGAAACTGGGACATAGAACCAAGAATGCTCCTTGGTGAAAGATTTTATTTACACTTTAAAAGTCTTATTAGTTCTGCCAGACCAGTTCATATTCACAGGAAGGAGAGATAGCAACAGGAATGGTGAGCAGCACAAAAGCCACTGCAGTAGATAATTCATCAGTTAAATAGCAATATAAGTATGTGCCCATGAATTTTACTTTTGTGTAAAGTCACACCTTCATTGTGTTATCTCTTCAATGATGTACCTTTCAGCTTCCCAAAGGAGGGGATAGCATAGACCTTGCAGCACTGATTAACTTCTGAGGTGAATAGAGATTTTAATAACAGCTGAGTAAAATAGAGGGGCCAAAGAAGCACCAAGGAGCATTACTCAGTGAAAATTTCTCTGCTCTACTAATAAAAGGACAGATTCCACCATAGCTTTTTCTTGGAGCCATGAAGAGCTTTTTGGAGCAGCAGTGTGCTTTCAGGAAAAAGACTGATAGGGCTGGAGAGCCTCAATGGATATTTCCCCAAATACCAAATGCACCTGGGAGTTAAAACCCCCGTTCTTGTCTCACTGCAGAGAAGATGGGGATGGATTTCAGAAGTTGTGTTGGCTGCAGGAGTTGCACTGATGGATTTACAGCCCTACCACAGCAGCTGCCTTGTCTGGAGGAAAGACACACACCACAATTCCTCCTGCTATGTCTAGCCTTCATAGTCCCAGATAAACTTTTTTTTTTTTTTTGCGAAAACATGACATTTTGCAACAGTCATTGAGCTCAATCCAAAATAAGCAGCCTTTTAAATAAACCACAGCGTCTCAAACACTGACAAATTCACCACGTCACCAATTTTTAATTGGATTATTCCATTTTCTTGACTCAGCTCTGATGCTGAACTAAATTTCCACATATTATTAAACTTTTAAATATTGAATTGTTCCAGTTGTTGGTATCAGTATAAAAATCATAACTGCATTTCATTCTTCCTACATGTAACCTTACTGTGTGCTGTAAGCTTACTTCTAATGTCAATCCAAGATTAAGTCAACTGACCCTGCATTTTTTGCAGCGATTAGAGATTTCAGTGCAGATTTTTTGTGGAAAGTACTGTGAACTTAAGCATTCTATAACAAAAAACAATCAAACAAGAAGAAATCAGTGAGCTGAAACATTGCTAAGGGTAAGCTAATTTTTGAAAAAGACTGCCATTCAGCATCCTATATCTGTTAGCATGCTGGTGTCTTTTGAAATCAATTATTGTATTTCATTCCCACAGCAGATGAAGATGCTAAATTAGTTCAATTGCAGATGAGAACTCAGGGCCTACAGGAAGCTGATTTGTTTGTCAGCATCCAGGAACTTACAGCATGGAGCACATCTCTCCCAGCCATCTTCCGTCATGGGGAAAGAATGGGATGTGTGTGTTGGTTTGCTAGCCTGAAAAATGCCCTTCACTTCTGAGTGTCTTCCACTTTGCTTGCATCAATGGTCTACAATTACTTCAAATTTCAAACATTTAAAGACAAATTGGTGATATACAAAACTGTGACATACCAAAGACAGCTCATTCTTGCTCATTGAAGGCAGGAAATTCACTTCTCTTGGGTTTCAAAACATGGAGAGAAAAGCAGCTAGAAGAAGAGGCTGTCACCCAAGGATGGAGGCATACGGCATGTTTATTTTTTTACCTAAGTGTCCACCATATTGTGCCATAACTGTGGAGGAAGGGGAACCCTTTTTCAAATTATGCTCTTAAGCCTGAAGCAAGCTCCCCCAGCACTGTACAAGGGGTGCAGGAATGTGTTACTTACACTGACTATCTTGGTGGACTTCAGGAAAAATCTGTTGGGGGAAATTAAAAGATAGAGGGCATTTGGAAATGAGGGCACTTACACCTTAGTTCCACTTTTAAGGAATGGAAAGGTAATGGAAGAAACACCAAGTGCTAGTCATCTTTGACACCCTCATTATTAGGAGGTTTTTAAATTTTATTCTTGTGGCTCATATTCAACCTGACAAGTCATGTAGCGATTAAAAATTGGAATGCTGCAACAACAGTGTTAGAATTAGGATCAGTGACTGGTTTAACTCTCCCTGACAAGGAAAGCCTGGCAAATGACTCGGTTCCAGCCAGTAGGGAATCTTCAGCCTCACTGCGCACCACCAATGCATCCTGACATGTCTTGCCAAGACAGCCAAAGTGGGCCTAGCAGATGCCCTCAGAAAGTTTTCTCTTCTTGCCTCTCTTGCTCCTATGCTGTTCACCATTGGACTCTGAACTAAATTTTAGGATGTGCTTAATGGGGGCTAGGTACATTTTCTGGAACTTGGAAAAAGCCTGGAGGTAAGGAATTGGGCTTATGGAAGAACTTTTTCTTCCTCAACCTTCTGGAAAACCAGAATTCTTGCAGTGACTCAACCACAAGTGTGGGGGGCTTCAGAGCCCAGATTCAGAGCCCTAGAAGTTTACAGAAGGAATTACTGTGGAGCAATTAAATGATCACAGAGGACTGAAACTTCCTTTACAGTATGTGGGTTCTGCTGTGGGTCCTACAGCATTCAGACAGCCTCAATGACATATTCAGATAATGATTTTGGCTCCCTCTCCCTCTTTCTCTCTAATAACGTGCTGCCCTTTCTGCTATATAGTTGCAGGACAGATGCCTTTGACTGATGTGTTTGAGACATGGGTGGCTTAATAGCTGTGTTGTAATAATGACTGATTTTTGGTGTCCTGGGAGAACATCTCTCTTGGCACTTCAGATATAAAAAACAAGTGACATTTTGAAATAAACAAGGTCTACAGGTGGTAGAATTAGCACTCAATCTGTCATCCTGCATGCAAGGCACAGGCACAGCCACTAGAGGATACCAAACAGAAAGTATTTTGTCGTAAGCAGGCTAAAATTTGGAATTTATTATGAACAAACTAAAACGCAAACCTTACTCCCCCTTTCTTCAAAGTTGTCACAGTAACTGGGCACATGCAGCAGATGGCATTTCCTGGGCAGAAGGGAAAGGATGAGAACAGAGTTTGAAGACCACAGTGGAGTTCTTGCATCCTCCAGGCAATATGAGGCTGGATTCCTTGGCAGGTCTCCTGGGGGTAGTTTGCAGCATCAATTTTAGCAGGTGGGCAGTTTATTCACTTCCTTCACTTTCTTTGCCTCGTGTGGAGGTTGTAAGAGTTGGGTCCTGCCTTCAGGTTTGTAGCTCTGTATCCTTTCTGTGTCTCTTGAGAAAGGATTTCTTTCCTTCCATGCCAGAAGCTGAGGTGGTGACATTTTAGCCAAATACCCATGGCTCTGCTGGCTAGAATATCTGAAACTAAGTAATCAACAGTTTTACTGAGGAAAAATACATGAGTGTTTTGAGGGGTTTTTAAATTCCATTTTCCTGGTTAGCAAAATTTATTTATAGATGAGAAAATCCAAAATTGTAGTGAAGGACTTCAGTCCATACTCAGTCAAACTCATGAACCATTCCAGTGTAGACTTTAAATATGCAATTGCAGATACAATCTGTCCCTGATAAAATATTTTTGTGTGATGGCAGAAGAGATACTAATCAGCTCTTGATTAATATTCATTGTATACATATAGGTATTCAGGAAATTAAGAGGCATTTTCAGACAATAAGAGAGCACACAGCACAAAAGAAATTCCCAGATAAATTGAAGCAAGCAGTGGTCAAGGAAATCTCTTGAATTCAGAGTTAAAAAAAGGCCAGGTACTTCATTTTTTCATTCACACAAGAGGATTAAGAAAAACTGAGCTGATAGAATCTTGCGATCCCGCACACTTTGGGTGCATGTTTTCTAATTAACATGGAAATTTGATCAATTATCAAAATGCACTGGCTGATAGAGATGTGCCATTCATTTTCTGTTCAATCCTACATGTGCCTTGGAAACAAGAGCACTGTTTTCAGGTTCTGCACTGATTTAGACATTAAAAATGTCGTTAGTATTTTTTTTTAATTTTCACATTTAAGGCCATCATTGTTAGTATTTTAAATGAGCCAAACCAAGCTACTGTCCTGTCCTCCACCAAGATCATGCAAAAATAGCACACACATAAACATATGCAGAGAATTACATATAGGGATATAGAGATATATGACATCAACATAGTTATCTTTAAGTATCCTGGCATTTGCAAAGGGTAATCATTTCATAGAACTATTTGCAAAATCAGCTACTTCTCTGTGAAGTCGCAATAATCATTAAAGTAAATGAAGAATTTTCCACAGCTCTTTCATCAGGGAACAGAAATCCAGTCCTCAACACCAGCTCCCATTGGAGCCAGTGGGACTCTCAGGAGGAACTCCCCACCATCAGGAGGGTGCTGGGCACACCCTGCCCTGCTTCTGCTGCACTTTCCACACATCACAGGCCCCCATTACCAACATAACTGAAATTGGATTGTTAAATAAGGAGCACAGGGCAAAGAAAACATTTTCACCTCTCATGTGTTTGTGGTAGTCTGCTAGATCAAGGGTCGTCTGTTGATGTGTATGCTTTTCTAATCCTTTTTTTCAAAGACCTTAAGAATAGGAAATGGGTGGACACAGGGGAGCACT
Organism: Trochalopteron elliotii; assembly: GCA_024734555.1. Taxonomy (NCBI): domain Eukaryota; kingdom Metazoa; phylum Chordata; class Aves; order Passeriformes; family Leiothrichidae; genus Trochalopteron; species Trochalopteron elliotii. The sequence goes on along the minus strand of JANPWX010020211.1, from coordinate 140,601 downwards.
GCAAGGATAACAGGTAGAGACAGAAACAAATTAGTGAGCCAAAGTCTAGAAAATGGGTGCTGCTGAGGCAAATTAGGAGGAAAAATGTCAAACCATAAAGATGTAAATGAATGCTGAATGTTTATAGAGACACTTTTGGCCAAAATTTTAAACAATAACTGGGGAGGCCATAACACCCAGTGTTACACTAACATGAGAGACCAAGAGGACGTGAGATGGCTGGTTAGGGTGTTGTGTTGTCCTAATCCCTCTCAGACTGGTTACAGACCCAGTTAAGAAAGTCTGAGCTCATACACATCAACAGCTCAGATGGCAAAGGCCAGCCTTAATACAGTAGGAAAGCAGACTGGGAAAAGCCACTGTTAATTTGCTGCCTTCAGTGACAGGAATCTGCCAGGCCCCAGCAGCTCAGCCTACTGAAAAAGCAGGTGAGCAAAACAACCATCGACTGAAAACTGAGGAGAGACACAGCCTGAAATGAAGCAGATGGATGCTCAGAAAGCTCCACACATTCTGAATTCAAAATACAACAGCTATCTTCCTCCTGTCATGTCATGCATTGCCTGGGAATGTCCTTCAAGTGAAAATTTGATGAAAGAGAGAAACAATAGAAGGCTTAAGTGAAAATTTCATCTCTTTTTGTTTACTTATATATACTTAATTAAAAACTGTAGCTAGCAAAAAGTGTTGTTTCAAGAGACAGGTATGTGCAAAACCCCAAGTCAAGACCACACCTCAGTAGACAAATAGATCTGACAAAGGCAGCAGGATTCAGAACTCCAGGCTCAGAACAAAACAGAGGGCTCTGCCTTGTTGGTTTGCAGTAAGAAGGCTTCAGTAAATGACATTTTTCCATGTTTAGCCAGAAGCCTGTTCACTTTTCCTTCTATAGTCAAGTTCCACTTAAACAACTCCCCGAAAATCATAAAAGCCTAGTCCTGTGTGAAGATCTCAAAACTACTAAAAGTGATTGTCCACACAGGCAGGTTGCTAGGGCATTTTTCTATTGCTGTAGCTCAAATTATTCATAAGATTAATAAAGATCATGTAAACACATGTTCACAGCCATACTGTTAATGCTAATAAAGCATTTTCTCCCCAAGCAGACTGCAGATGTTCAGCTTTGGGACAATATGTCCCAATATAGGTCTCTGCCTAGGATCACCCTGCTGCAGAGGCTCTTTCACAATGTAAGGTGAAGAGCAACAAGTAAATACCACATTTCTGTTTGTTTGGGTTTTTTTGCACCAAAGCCCATGCTGGGATCATTACAATTCTGGTTTCCATTGTCAGTGTACAGTTATTTGGGATTGTTTCTAGTGTTTGTCCCATCTCCATGAGTGAGAAAGAACAAGCATAATCTCATTTGTTTGCAAAGTACAGTGAATTTATACACAGCTGTTTTCCAGAATTTAACTTATTCTGAGTGGACAGAGTAGGAAGGAGAAGAACAGGAGCCATCTCTTTCTGTCTTTTTTATTTAACTTCTTTTGTTAAAAATATACCTTTGTCATCAATGAATTTCAGTGGGGATTTGCCACCAAGCTCAGTAGTTGAATTGTGGTGGGTGAAACTCTGACTGTCTCGATATCAAACTAGAATTACAAATAGCATGTTATAGTTTTATCTAAATTGGAAGAAAGGATTATAAAATTCCTTTAGCAATAACTTGGGACTTATGCTTTTTAAATTTCAAATATCAGTTTGAATCTCCAGAATTAATGGGAGCATGTTGGAAAGAAACCTTAAATTAGATTACATTGTTTATTTTTGGATAACTCAAAGATTATTTTTCTATCTTACATTCACCAATAAAGAAAGAGTTAAATATAACTTTGGAAGGTATTTTAGTCATAACAGTAATCTCTTTATATATCAGTGGGTCAATAGTTCAGTAAAAGAAGGAACTATAACTTGAATAGACACTAATTAAAAGAATCAATTCTTATCCTACTACATATGTCCAGTCATATTAACACATTTCTAGATTTCTTACTCAGTGGACTAGTCAAGATTAAAGGATTTGCTAATATGGATGAACTGAGTATGCTTCCAAACTGACTGAGCAGATTTGTGAACAAATTAGTTCATTTAAAATTGACAGTGAAAGATTGATTTTGCACAGAATGAGTTACCTAAGGTATTCATCATTTCCTCTACTTCTATGCACAAGACAGAGATCTGCTTCTTTTTCTTTCTGATTGTAATAGGACTGCTTACTGAGCACCTTTATTTTACAGCCATGATTGCAGCCTGTCATTCTTTTAATTTAGACATATTTTAGCCTCCACAGACCTTCAGAAATAACTTCCTTAAAAGCCTCAGTCTAATGACTCATTACATGAGTTGCTCAATTCAACCACAGTACTTTAAATTATAATGCAAGGGGAAAAATTGCTAATTACACAGAAAAAGATCCAATTACTCCTGAGACCATTTGATTCATTATTCAGATTGTTTTGGGGGTGGGGGTGGGAGGAAGGGTGTCTCTAAACATGGGGTTATGTATCAATGTATTGTGAATGGCTCTTAGATGTCAGATTTGCCATCAGTTATCATCATTCAGAGGTATCCAACATACCTCTATTTTCCCCTACCAATCAAAATAGAGTTTCCAGACTGTGATTCATGCATATGTGCCAGTGCGCAGTTCTTGATCTTTAGCCATTAAATGACGTTAGAAGAAAGCTATAACCAATCCTTTCTTAATGTTGCTACATGCTATGCCACTCACTGAGTTGCCAAGGGGACATATGTGACCACAAATTCTTCAGGATGTGACCCACAAGTCACGAATCCCTGGAGAGAAGAGTTCCTCCACTGATGAAGCATGTGTGGTGCCTGATTTTCTGCCAGTCCAGACAGTTTGTTTGTGATTTGCTCATGACTGGGTCCCTCCCATGGTTCAGTGTGATGATTGTTGTTGTACAGGAGTTGAAATCAAAGGGAATGACAAACTTATCAATGTAATCCTCTTCAGAGCCAAAATTACTGAGACTTAACTTGTTTCAGCTACAACTATAGACCTCTTTGGACTCTACAGAGTTAGATCACATCCAGTCTAAACTTGTGTTTTCCTTATGGGACATTCAGGGGTCCCTTACCAGGACTGCAATCTCCTCAAACCTGGCTCATGTTTAAAGCAGAAGGGAATTGAAATCAGCTAACTACATTCTGTTCCCTGTCTAACAGTTCTAGTAACTAGATAATAAAAGATTTTATATGTATGTGTGCTTTTAGTTTAGTTTGCCCAGATGTGAAATGAGATCAAATTTTGATCCAAAGAAGAACAGTTAAATGTCATTGTCTGAGTGTTTTCATGCCAAAATTAACAATACAAATGAAGGTGATTGTAATGTAGAAAATTTGATTAAATCCTACTCTTTTATCCTACTGCAGACTATTGTTTGCAGCTATAATAATGTGAGATGGAACAATTTTAGAGCTCTCAAAAATTACAGTTCTTTCAAAAACTTACAGTCTGCTCAGTCATAGCTCCAGTTTTCTACAGACTTTACTAGCTGATTCAGTGCTGCTATTGTTCCCTGAAACATGTGTTTTTCCATAACAATTACTCTTTTGCAGTATATCCATTTTAGTCAGCATTAAACTCATCTTGTCTATGATGTGTGAGCCAAGCATTCCCATTTTTTGCAGGATGTCACTTTCTAGTCCACACTTTTGTGCCTTACTGTAATCAGCTCATTTTTTTCTCTTCCATTCATGCTTCTTACTTCTTACTTAATTTCCTTTTATTTTACCTAAACACTTCAATACTAATTGCTATTTCTGATTGCAATACAGCTCTCTTTCCATTTTCTTAGATTTTGCAGAACTTCTCCTGACAAGAATGTTATGTTACTTATGATGAATTATGCAAGAGCAATAAAATGCAAAATATGTAAATGGCACGATTGTTATCTCGCTATTAAAGTGAAACAGTAACAGAATTTGAAATGTATATTAACAGGTTGTTCACATTTTTAATGCCGCAGAAGGTAAGATAAAAAAATTCTCTGGACTTTGCTCTGCAGTTGCAGGTGAGAGCAAGACATAATGAAGACACTCTCTCCACCTTCAGTGATTTGTCTTTCACAGTTCAATTCTGCCATTTCACAAGCTTGCTGGCTCTAGGGTTATGTGTCCTGGAAAATTGTTGTCTGTCACCTGTTAATGTATTTCCTCACTTACCTGATTGACAAATTCCCTGCCTTGGCCATTGATTTGTGCAGATACACATGAATGTCTGATAAATTCAATCAAAGACCTCAACACTTTTGGATAGTTTATCCTGTAGAGGTTTATCTTTAGTGCATTTTGAGAAGTAATCCATAGCTGTTGCCAAATATTTGTACGTGCCAGGGTCAGCAGTGAGAAAACAACTATCACCATTAATTTGTGTTATCTGTACAGTTCCTGTCCTGATGACCCTGCCATGGTGCTCCACTGGATCACATTGTCTACCTCCAGCCAAACCTGACAGCCAACAGGCAAGTTTTGCAGGAGGGTCTCCCATTTACTGGATTTAGCAGTTCCAGTGACAGTCTCCCCAGGCTACACAGTAGTCCACAGTCATAACAATTTAAGCAGAAGCTGAGCAGAGGGAGCCCATCCTTGTGTCCAGCTCGGCAAGGAATGGCCATGGGTTTTGACCAGCCCAGGGCTTTGTAGCTGCACCTGAGTGAAGAGAGGCACATGGTGATGAGCACAAGTACTTCTGTGCCAGCCTGAGACAGAGGCAGTTCCCCCTCATCTTGCCTGACAGACAGCTCAGGCAGACTGAGTAGAGCTTAGGATAGGGTTCAGCTCTAAGATGAAAGTCAGTGCTCGAGAGCTGAGTCACAGGATGGGAGAGGATTGGAGAAACAGGAGAATAATTTAGCAATCCCAAGTCTCTCGTGCTATGCTTGTTCTCAAAGTGCATCCAGTTTCTGCATTAAGAAAGGGATCCTGGTTTAAAAGCCAAACATTTCTGCATCTGCATGAAACTGAATTTTTATATCATCTTTCACACAGGTCATGGTGAACATCAGTATGATTATGTCAATCTGTGGGACTAGCAACAGTTCAAACCAATTTAAATACTAGTCAATGCCATTCCTGAACTACCAAATATAAATTAATATAAATAAACCATTTTAGCTTATTTTATTTTGAAAGCCTTGTTTCACACACAGCAATGTAAACACCTGGTGATTTCTGCTAAAATAACAATCTTTTTGGCATGCCATTTACTTTGAATTATTCTGCCTAGGCAGTGACCCCTGGACTCCTTTGGGACCCTCAAAGTCATCACTGTTTTGGGTGAGCTCGGTCTAGCATTGTTGTAGCCTGGGTCAGCTCTGCCTCTGCACTGAAACAGCAGCTTTACCAGGTCATGAGCTCAAAACTGGGCAGATTTCATCCAGTCATAGCACAGTCATATGGTGACAAGCTTGTGTAATAAACTTATCCCAGTAACACAGCACTGGCATTGGCCAGCATTTGCCTTTCTGTAACTATATGAAGTTCAAAATTAAAAACAATGTCACTTCAAAAGAGTCACCATTTTACTCTTTTCCAGCCTGAATCCTTTCCTTTTGCTTTATTCCTGTTCAGGATCGTGAAGAATTTCTACTCTCTTCAGGAGCAGGGCCTGCAGCTTTCACATTTAAAAATCTTCTCACTTCCATCAAAGAGATGGAGCAGGTTCTTACCTAAGCCTACTGATGACAGATTTACTAGGTCTGAGAGGGTGCAGAACAGGCTGTTAGAATAAAAAAATCAAACCAGATTTCCTGATCTGATCAGACAGGAGGAAGAAACCCAGGAACCCTAGCTTATTTGTTTGTTTTCTATTTAGAGTGTTATTTATTTTTTATTCTTATGAAGCTAAAGGATTAATAGTTGGAATATTAACTGAAGCCAAGCATAGTGTGAGAGCAGATGCTTTGCAAGCCTTTCCATACAGCCTTGCCAATCCTTCACAGAGCAGCTCTGGGTTACCACACTTTTCTCCATTTTTGTGCCTCTTTTCAGCAGCCAGTGCTAGCCAGAAGGAATTGAATGATGGGTTTGTGATTTAAAGCAGTAATCAGAAATACTAAAACAAAGATTATTTGGCATATATTTTTTCATCAACAGAGGCAAGAATAAAAATTGTTTATTATGTGTTTGTGACTAGGCTATAAAATGCACACAGTAAGAATATGAATAAGGATAATTTCAGGTTTTGATGAATTTTTCAGAACTTCAGAATTCTCTCAGGCCTAAAGTGGAAGAGATTTTAAGAAGCAGGGATTTCGAAAGAGTTTATAAGCTAAAGTCTATGTTTTGAGTTCTGCTCGCAAAAAAACTGGTAGCCAATATATTTTAAGGCCATGTTTTCCTCCTTACAAAGGGCCCCACAAGACAAATGCATGCTGATTAGCACACCCTGAAATAATATGCTGCAGCTGTACTAATTGCTACTAATTCCCATACTGGAAGGGGACAGAGTACAGGAATGCAATCCTGTAAATTGGACCCAACAATTTCCAAAGGATATCAAGGCCCAGAAAAAGGCACCAAAACTGGTGAAGGGGCTCGAAGGCAGGTCCTATAGGGAGCAGCTGAGGCCACTGGGTTGGTCTGGGTTGGGGGAGGCTGAGAGGTGACCTCGTTGCTCTCCACAGCTTCCTGAGCAGGGGAAGTCAAGAGGGAGGATCTTCCTGTGCCTGACAGGACATCAGTGGGTGTTCCAAAGCCCTGGAACCCCTGACAACATCTATGTGTCCTGTTTCTTATGGCTGATTCTCCTGACTCCACGTGGTATGGGCAGGGCAATCTCTGCAGAGGTCCTCACATTCCCTTGGTCTTGCCACTGCCATCCAGGTGAAAATGCCTCTCACCCTCAGGCCCCTCCACATGTTGGTGCCTCTTCTCATTTCCAAGAGCCTCCTGCAGCTTCCAGCCTTGGCCCTTGGTGGCCAGGCAGTGGGCACAGCTGCTGGACATCCCTGCAAAGCCATGCCTATGTTCAGGCTGAGCATGTAAGGTCATTTATACTCCAGATATTCATTAGGTTGTGGGGATGCCAAAGGTGCAAGAAAGGTGCTTCCTTCCATGTGAACTTTGTAGAGATGTAGAGAGCAGGCAAGATCTCCTTGCCATTTCTTACAGTCACAACCAGCAGGTTCAGCCCTTAAATCTTGTGGTGTCCCACGGATTTCATGTTCATCATGGAAGAGTGAGGCTTTAGAGGTATGATCAGGAGGGTGCCAGAAGGGGGAAGTGGCTATGCAGATATTTCTGAAGATAATTTTTGCATAGTCTTCTTTTGTGCTACCCAGAAATTATTAGTCAGTTGATCCTTTTCATTTAATTTTAAGAAAAACATTGTCCTTTTTTTTAAAAAAAAAAAATTAGAGTACTATTTTCTTCATATATTGCACTTGACTGACAAAGCACAGGTTGTTCCAGCTGAAGTTTCTGCTTTCATTTTTAAATTTAAGTTACATTAAAGTTTAAAAAATCCCCTGCAAAATATAAATCTGTTAGAAATTGTTGCTCATAAGTTGCAAATGATGCCAAGCCCATGTAAGCTGTACAACAGGAATAAAACCTCTGAAATGGATTTTCGTAAATCTCAGAGTCAAATTATTGAGCTATAAATATGCAATACACATTATTGTGTTCATTTTTTTTCTTCAGTGAGGTTTTTCCATGTCAAGAAATCTCATCTGAAAATTTGGCTCAGTCCTGATCCTTTAAATTCCACTAGCTCTTATACATTAGCATTTTCATACTTCCTATTTATCACTATGCTCAGAATTGTTGCAGTGTGATAGAAAGAATTATTTTTGAAGACATAAGTAAGCCTGTTATCCACATGAATAAGGAAGATAATACAGTGAATCTCTCTGAAATGCACAGCCTTAGTGTACAATCAGTGTATTTCTTTCATGTTTATTCTTTTGTCACATATTCATTTGTGGGGGTTCCACAACACGTTCAGTACATGTCATGAATTGGTTTACCACAAGTTTATCTTTTCAGTGCATTTTATTTCACTGGTAAGGCAATCACTGCACATTGGCAGATTTTTATGCATCTAATAACTTCATTCTCTTATCAAAAATTAATTTAATTGGATTTCAGACTGGTTTCACATAGGATTTGGATAAATGGAAGTGTAGGTTGCAACCTATGTGTCCCTTAGCAGAAATTCATGTAAGTTACTTCAATTGACATTTAATACACAATTACTGCTGTGCAATTTATCTGCTTGAGTGTTGCTTTTGACAACAGAACCAGTTTAGAGTATTAGTGTCCCTGTTATAGGAATATGCAGCCAGTTGGCTATAAAGGCACTGGACTACCATCCTCAGCAAAGCTGAGCAAACCAGGCTAACTGAACCTTAATAATTAATCATCTGGTGGTCCTGGAATCTTCTAAGTCAAAGGTGTTTAGCTCTTAGAGTTATAGATTGACTCTCTTTGCAAGATCAATTTAACTCCTGTTTTACCAGAATATAAAAACTCTAGAAGCCACCTTCAATTACATTCACAGAACTCTACCATATCCTGTTAGTACTTGAGCTGCAGCGTGGCCTTTTTCTGTTTTCCCTTTGCATGTCCCTTCCTCTGCAGCACATCTGTGCAAGGTTTTTTAAAACTGCATCTATTTCGTTTGGGTTATTTGCTGCTGCTTTTTATTTATTTTTTAATGAAGCTTTTATGAAATTCTATATTGTACATTTTTCTGCCTATTGAAACTCCAAGTGCATTTATTATTAAAGTTGAATAACTTACTAAAGAAAAAAAGACAAAAATTCAACTGCAGGGTACTTTGTGTTTGGGATATTCAACTTGCATGGTTATCCTTAGATTTAACAACACATGTTCACATCCATGTGCACACTTACAGACAAAATACCCACTGGACTATACCAGAACATAATTTTTAAATCTGCCATTTTAGCAATAAATTTCTAAATTGCTTTTAATATATCTCTCAGCTTTCCCTGGATACTTTATAAGTCAAGATTTAGCCATAAAGGTGATTTGCCAACATTAAAATCCTGTGAAAATGGAGAGCTTTTTCCACTCTGGTGTGCACAAAAGTAACTAAGGATAGAATTTAGGCTCATGTGTCAAAGAAGGATTAGGCCTTCCGTGGTTTTGGTTTTGATTAAAATCATCATTGTTTAGCTGTACAATATATTTATGAAGAAAAAACATGAAAGAAAAGAATATATTTTGAACATTAGGAAATTGAGGCAAATAAAAAGGTTAAAGAAAACTATTTCATAAAATGGCATGTAAACATGTGGAATACGTTACCAAAGACAAGAGAGGTAACTTAGAACATATGTTTATGAATCAGTATGTTCAAAAGGGAACAAGATGAGTTTCTACACAAAGAGAGAATAGAGTGTGAGGAATGCAGGAAATTAGAGATGGGGGGGTAGGAGGGGAAGGAAAGCAGAAAGGTTGGTTTTATGAGGATTAGTAGCTTTTAACAGAGCAAGGCTGTGAGCAGGTGGAGTTCCCACCCTGGTCTGAATGGCAAATGCACAGCTTGTACTTCAAACTCATATGCTTTTTCAAAGGGGTGGGGAGGAGAGTCTACAGCAGCAGTTGAAAACCAGCAGCTAAATATAATGTTGAAATCTAAATATAAATTCCAGGTTGAGATCTTTAATGGTCCTAAAGTTTTACTGTCAACATTGCTATCCCAGAACATTTTTTTCTTCTTTTGAATGGGGTTCTCCTGCCCTTACTGTTTGACAAAATTAAGTCACAATCAAGAAGCAGAACTGACTCAATGACTTCACAGACAATAAACACTTGGTAATTGAAGACCTTAGCTTCCTACTATGCCCTTTCTACAGGAAAGCCAAAAGTAAGCCAGTCACTTTGAGTGTCCTCTTTTCAGATCCCTGTCCAAGAGCGCTGTTCTGTACACCCAGTGGAACACCTACATTTGGGGGCACATCATGCCTTGGGATCATCTTAGTGGTCAGACTTAATATTATGTCAGAAGAAAGTCAAAAATACAAAGCTGACCTAAATGCAGTCCAGAGCACACAAAAGATGCTTCTGAAAAGCCTCTCCTTGCCCTGATCATTTGGTTAAGTTTTGCCTCTCAGAACTCATTTCTAGAAAGGCCTACACAAGGACACTGGCAGGCCACTCTGCTTCCCAGAAGTTTCAGGTTCTGTGGGAAGGATCTGTTTTTCTTGATGAACACAATGTTAGCAATCACTATAGGTAGGAAGAGTGTCTGAGTGTTCCTCTGCATTGAGGATGTGCATCTGCATCCTTTCACCCCCTTCTTTAGAAGTTCTATATGCTTCAATATTTTTCCATAATAAAGCCATTGTTCTCTCTGATTGATGGTCTAGTCAAAATAGAATAAATGGGCATGTTTGTATTGCTGCAACTTCATATCTGTGTATTTTTTTGATGGTATACATACTAGATTGGTTTTGACCTGATCAAAACTTGTACCATTTCCTTTGAAAAGAAAATTCATGTTAAAGTGGGGAGGTTTTAATAAAACAGTGTCAGACCTTTTTATTCACTTCAAATCTTCTTTGAAAGGAAAGGACATTTTTCCCATGGCATTGATGCAAAATAAAAATTTTAAATTTCCTTGTGGAAAAAAAAAGGCAAGAAAATCTGCAGAAAGCAAATTCATGGAGGGTAGGTGTATAATCAGGCAAATCTCTGGGTGAGTGACGTTCACAGTATGTGTTCAGTATCCCCTATTCAGGCAGCAGCACAATATGGCATGTGAACATGTACATGGACTGACAGAAACATCAAGATACCATGCCGAGGATCACCAGGAAATTCTGCACTGTTGAGGAGTGATGCTGTTGAAAGGCATCGCCCTGTTCTGCTCCTACACCAGGCTTAGCTTCTTTCAACATCAAACCTAATCACAGCAGAGGGGTTTCTCTGCAGATGGGGGAGGCCACTCTCCCTCCCTCCATCCTTCCACCACTGTGGTTACTGTTTGCTCCCCTTCATCTGCCTGGGCTGTATCAAGCCTCAAAAAATGTCCTTGTACCTGTTAGTGACATCTAGGGGAAAAGCTCCCAGATAGGCTTGCTTACAATGTTTGCTGTCCTCTCTTCACTGTAAATTGCATGTGATAAAGTAGCATTGCCTTTATGCCTCCATTTTGTTGCAGGAGGTGGGATGCTCTACGAGTGGATGCTTTTGTTCAGTGGTGGTTTCCTGTGCTGTTAAGTGGCAGCAGATGGTCGCCCCGCAGTGAGATGAGCCCTGGCCATGGTCCTACTGGCAGGGGCAAGAGCACTCAGCTGTCCCTTGCATCCGAACTGGTTTTATCAGGAAAAGCTGGAGAACAAGATAAAGAATCAGATTTCACTAAAGCTCTCCCCCATCCCCCCGCAGCATCTGTCAGGGCCTGCTGGCTAAAGCTCCACCACCCTGGGAGACTTCAGACACCAAGGGAGAGGGTGTGCTGGGCCGTGCCTGCTCACTCCTGCTCCCAACAATATGGTTCTTGCCTTATGTTGCATTACTATGGATGCACAGTTTCCATGAAAGGGTTTTATTTTTTTCACGGCCCCCTGTCCTTGCAGGTCTCCCTTTGCTTTCCCTGAAGTGATATTTCAGAGCTGTCTGTTATAATTTCATTTCTGACTTTCTGCAGTTTGCACTTTTCTTTTTCTGACTCTCACGTTAGATTTATCCTATACCAAAGGTTCTCTTACATTTTAACAATGGTTGAGTTCAAGTTTGCTCTGTGTTGCTCTTCTGAGTATATACTCTTATTCCCTGGCTCAAGTCCATTCTTTTATAGCATTCAATGTTAAAAGTTTTCTTATTCTTGCTCCACATTTGGTTTCTGACAGCCTTATTCTGGGCACTGTGTTGACACAACAAATTCTTTCCTCTGGCAGTCATATTCCTGATAATATTAGATATAGATATCTGACTCTGTGAGCTCAGCTCTTCCTGATACACAATGCACTCCAGCAGGACATTGTGCAACACAAAACACAATTTCCATGGCATTCTCCCAAGATGTGATGCTGGTTTTCTCTTTGGCTTATAATGTAAAACCCAAGTTCTCCTACCAGAAATATCACTAAATTGACCACTATTATATTGTTATTGCAAAGTGACCAGTCAGAGTGACAGATGGCTAATTGATAAGTACAAGTGGTACCCCAAGAAGAGTCTTGTTAGTAACCCACTCCACCATCAAGAAAGCTTGGATCACTGAGGGGAAAGTGAGTGCAAGTTTAGAGGGGGCACACAAGGTATTAAATCACAGCATTTCATGTTTTTTGCTGTGTCACCAATGTTGCAGGCTAAGCACTGTTCAGAGCTGAGTGGTCACTGAATCTGCGTGGCATTGTCCCCTCCTTGTGCCAGGTGAACCCTTGTACCACCCATGTATGCACAAACCACTTCCCCAGCCCCAGCATGTGCACTGCAAACACAGGCAAGTAAATACACCTCTGTTGCAAACTGAGACCTGACATTTTTGATGACAGCTTTTAACACAGCTCTTTGAATTTCATTTCCTGAGAAGGTTTCAGCCAGGGAAGCTGAGCTATTCATGCAAAACATATGCAAAAATGAGGCAAGCCCAGCAGATGAAATCACTTCTCAGAACATGAACAAACTTTGGTGGAAAATGCTTGCTATTTTTCCCATGATAATTGAGAATTTGTGCCTGAGAAACCAGTAACTGCTTCTGAGCATGGACATCCAAAGTTTAGGTCAAAATAACAACTGGAAGAGGCTTTGCCCACCTTTCAAATTGAATTTTATTTTTGCATGTTCAAAAAAACAAGGCAAATCTGTTATGCTTGTTTATCTGGATGATATGTTCATTTTATTGGGAAATTATTTGCACACCACTGTTTTCTGCAGAAGAAATATTGAGCTGAACGCCCCCCCCAAACAAGTTAGTTTTCAATATTTCTGTCCAAGTTCAGTCCATTAGTAAGAGCATGTTTCCATGATAATTCAAGCACCATTTTCACTTGATCTTATTATTCAGCTTTTCTTTGTTGGAAGGGATGGCCCGTCTTGGTACTGGGCTGTTAAAGGTTTTCTCACAGTTGTGTGTTCACTCATTAATTTGTAAAAGTCTAAAGACGGATACATTGCTTTAATAGTTAGTGTGGGGGGCACAGCAAGGTTTTTATCTTTCAAAATATTCATTCCTGGGCAAATGCTGTCCAAGAGCTATTGCACCTTCTTCAAAAGTAGTTCTGATTTAAAGAGAAAGGAATGACATAAATCTAGAGGAACTTCTTGGTCTGCACTACAATTACATTTGCATAAGGTTACTGACAGCAAAAGTTGGCCCATTCTCTTCACACACACCTTCTATCCTGTCACTTCAGTGTTGCCATTTTATTGGTTTCCAAATATGTATAGAAAACAGCTAAAATCTTCCAGCAAAGTTTCAGCTTTGAAAACATGTCATTCATCACCTGACTGAGTGTTTCTCTAATCACAGTGATCAACATCTGCTACCTTTGCACTGCAGACACTTCCATTTCACAGTAAAAATAACTTTGATTTATAGAGAGTAAATTAAATATATGTAACAATAAATATAAATAATGCATCTATACAGGTGACTTGGTCTTGAAGATAGAGAAAGTTTACTTTACATTACTTTAGTTTTGGAAACAAACCCAAAGAACAAGGAGTCATGTAGGAGCTGGCAGATATCAAGGTTGTGTAGTTCTAACTCCATTTTTAGTTAGTCATCAGCCTCTGACTTCCTGGTCAACCACTCTCTGGTTTTATTTTTTTTTAATTTGGGGAAAAATATCACTTTCAATTTATTTCCTTTTTTAACTCAGCAGAAACTGTTTTGAAGGCCAGTCTTCTGCATCACAGAGAAACAAAGGCAGTGGTAGGATCTCATCCTCATATAAAGTTTTTATTGAAAGACCAGTTCAAAGGGTCACTGAGAGGGAGAGAAAAATGAGTTGTTATGATCAGGTAACAGTCAAAACCCTGATGAACACAAATTTTCTTCCCATTCTTCTCCTTCAGCTGCTTATTTCAGTTTCCAGTCAATTCTGCTTTAGTTTTTTTCTAAAGAAGTGATTAGACTGAGTCACATCATTTTGATATAAGCCTACATTTTAGATGAACCTAGCAACTGTGGCATCAACTACCTGGAAAGCTCAGCTCCAAACATCAGAGTCAAGGTCACACCAACCTCAATGACTAAGGTGCCTTGAATTTGGCAGAATTCAGGAACAATCTGACTTTTAATTTAAGCTCAGGGTCATCTATATTAGACATCTATCACCAGCTCTGAAGATTAAATATGTGGATTCAAAATGTTTAAGGCTGGATAGGGGCAGAGGAATGTGAGTCTTGGAATCAGAAAGATGGAAATAGTATTCTCCAGCATACAAATATTTTTAGGCACCAAATTTTAGCAGTTCACAGCATTTTCTCAAAGAAAATTTTCTTGGGGACAAAGTAAAGGAAGAGAGAACTTTTTTTCCCTCCAAGCCTAAATTACCTGTAGAGAGATATGATTCAAAGAGCTCAGTAAAATTTTTCTTATCCCGAGCCCCAAAGAAAGAGAAGCAGAGTCTACCATAAAGCAGGAAAGCAGGAAAATAACTGTCAGACATTCTTTCAAAAGGCTTTATAGAAGGATGAATAAACCTCTCTATATATCTCTAGCCATATTCAGATCAGTGCTTGTGACAGTATGTGGATGCACCTTCACTCAGAAGAACTGTTTCAGGTTATTATTTACTTTGAACCAAAAAAAACCACCAGAGAACCCTAGAAAGCAAATTAGTCATTTCAGCTATATTTACTGGTTCATCGGCAGTTTACAAACCATAAAATGTGACTTAGGAAAACTAATACTTCTTCACCCCAAGGTGAATACAGCATGATAATTACAGCTCCAGTTTTCCACCAACCATAAGCTTTTTTAGATTGTTTCAGTGCAGTAAAGATTGCTGACTGTGGCCTTTAACAAGGGTGTGGGGACACTCAAATGCCTTGAGCACTATGCAACTTTCTCATCACTCAGATGCTATTGCAATAGCAGAAATCTTCCTGCTGCTGCTCTTTGCAGACAGTTCTTCCACATCCATGTGGGAGAATGTTCTCATCAGTAGAGGAGAAATCCGTCCTTCCCATCTGTTTATGTCAGTGAGTCGATGAGCAGTAACTCGTCTTCCCAGCACACTCCTCTCTCCCTTCAGTGTGTGCCTGGGAGGGTTGTCCCATGCCGTGACATGAAGGAGGCTGTGAATAATACTAACATTCAACAACACTGTGGCTTACATGACTGTGGTCTAGATGAGGTTCTGATAAACTCTTGATGAAATGCCCTGCTGTAGTGTCAAATTGTTGTGGTGTGTCCACAGTATTTCTGCTCTAGGACATCTGTATTAAAACCTGCAGTGAGTGCCTCACAATCTTCAGTCTTGCCTTCAGAGTGCTGCTGAATTAATTTCAAGTACAGTGATTGTTGTATGGTAGGAAAGCACATCTCTTTAATCAATATAAAGATTGAACTGTTTTACTCAGCAGTCTGTCTTCTGCATTTGGGCAGAAAAATGTGGACATGCTCCTCCTAAACAATACCTACGCATGCCATGCTGGGGTGCTGACAGATGGACATTCTGTATTTACCAACTCCCCCCTGTGGTTTCTTTGCTGTTGGATGTGACATTCTTCAGATGTCTGTTTTATGAATGTCAAAGACCACATGGCTATTTTGCAAAGAGTGGAATTGTTTAAGCAAAAACTTGGCCTGAGTCCCTATTTTAGTTTTTATTTCCTAAGTTCTGCTACTGAGACCAGAGAGGTCTTTCCAAAAATGAACATTCCCCATCAGTGTGACACCTTTTAATTCCAATAATGAATAAACCTGGTCATTTGCTCTGTTTCATACTTAATGTTTTCACCTGATCTGGTTTCTTAGCAGCACTGCCACAACAGGAGCAGTATAGGATCTTACTTGATTTATCAAACTAATGAGTTAGTTTTATTGTAAGTGATTAAATGTGTTTTACTTTTTAAAGCACAGGAACTGAAAAGAAATGCATTGTTACAATCTGAAAATAACTAGAAAGATAAGTTCATTAACTTGCCTACACTTGTGCATCATAAAAACCTTGTTAAAAATTACTCCCTAGCCTGCTGTATTAGCTTCTTTATGAGGTAATTTCTCCATACAGTAATAAGATTTTTCTTTTACTCTCCAGTGCATATTAAACCCACTAATCTTCTTTTATAAACTATAGTTTCAGCCACTTTCTCAATTTACTCACTTTAAAGATATTCTCCTATTAATATTAAAGGTAGCAAGCACAGATACGAACTTTGCAAAACAGTCTTTCAGATTTATGGCACAATCATACCACTGCATTGCAATGGCACAAAAGGGACAAAGCAGTAACTGTCAAGCATGTCTCATGACAAACCAAACAATGTTTGTCCCCACAGAATTGTTTTCACATCACATTTATTATGCCAATGAACTATGGGCATGTTTTCCCCTCTCTGAGCATAAATACAAAGTCTGAATATTCAGTTCTCTGAGGTCTGCACAATTTGCATGGATGTGGCAGATTAAAGACCTGCTCCACCAGGGTGTTGCTGCAGTTTTACACCAGTATCCACACCTCTGATTTAGAAGGATGCAGTCAGAGACTTGCCAGAGAGGAACAGGTTCTAGGTCACCAATTCTGTTTCCAATAAAGCAGTGGCCAAACTTCACTTGAGCCACAGAGAAGTTGCTCAATTGGATGAATATGGTCTTGAAAAGGAAAAATACAAATGAGCTATAAATTAACCTCTGCTTTTTCTCAGCTATAAAATAAAAGAAGCCTTAAAATTCCAATAAATAATCTCTGTGCTGAGTACCAGTAATTTATTATTGTCCTGATTATTGTTAGCATTTTTACTATCATTTGAAGTGTGGCCATCTCTTGTTATGGCTCAGGAAGCCCTTGGGTCAGAAGCTGTGCAATTGTTGAGCAACCAGTCAATCCATACAGTACTTAAGGATCATATTAAATTCAATACTGTGTTCTGCAAAGTGTAAGAGTCAGTTTATCCATACTTCTTTTTCTTCTTTTTAACATTATCCCATCTATTTTGGTGTTCTAACAGAAGCTCCTGAGACACTGGTTTAATTTCAGTTATCCTCTCAAATATCATCAGAATTATTTCAAGAGAGAGGGTTAGGTATAGTACGGGCTATGCTGCACATCTGACACTGTAGGGCAACCTGCAAGCACACGTTGTTAATACTGATGTTATTCCAGTCATTAAGAGACACCTAACAATTAAATCATATGCAATTATCCTTAGAAAAAGATGTGACTAAGGTGATGCTCTCTCAGACAAGACCCAGAAACATTTCCTTCATTGCCACTCACAAAGCTCCTCAGCACCAGGGAACTTCAGCAAGGGCATATCCACTATTGAATGAGTCAGTGTAAGTGATAACAAAGTGGGATGGAAATCTGTAACCCTGTCTTTTTCTGAGCAGATTGGTGCTGTAGCAGTGTGTGCATTTACAAATAAATATGAAGGTTCTTGCTGAGTTCTGTGGAGAAGCTGGTGGTAAACCAAGGGATATACAGGAATTTTGTGCTCCTATTACTTGGAAGAAGATACAGGTATTTTTGGTCTTACACAAATACACAAATTTTGATTGCTGTAATTTCTGAGATTAGAAAATATCATTTGGCTAACTAGATTTATATTTCTTCACAGTGTCATGCTGTTCCTGCAAATTTGAAGTCAAGATATGACAGAAATGCAGAACTCTAATACGCACCAAATATGCTTTTAATTCATTAACATCAACATTCCACCAAGTTCAGTGTAACCACTGCTTTGAGTCAGAGCTGACTGAAGAGTTATGGTACAACAGGACAAGAGTAAGAATAAAGCCTCTTGTCAGTGTAATGTTTATATAACATCTCTAGTATCTTGGAAGGGAAGAATGTCTCTGTGAAGTCCTGCCCTTTCCCAGAAAAAATTCCATGGATAATCTTACACATTGAAAAAGTCACTGGACTAATCCACAACATATTTGTTCAAAGTTCTCCTCTGGCAGAATTCACACAAATTACATCATCATAACAGCGCTGCTCGCTCTGAAAACAGAAGTGTATTTTAGAGGACAATAAGTCTACTGAACACTACTGGAGAATTTTTTAGTGCAAAGTTTTATTTTTATG
This sequence comes from Trochalopteron elliotii, assembly GCA_024734555.1. Classification (NCBI taxonomy): domain Eukaryota; kingdom Metazoa; phylum Chordata; class Aves; order Passeriformes; family Leiothrichidae; genus Trochalopteron; species Trochalopteron elliotii. Next base: position 122,395 of record JANPWX010020211.1, on the reverse strand, counting down.
CTTTAGATTTTAAAATGCACCCTAGTAATTTGTTCATGCATTCAGTGTTGACTTGTTATAGAAAAACACACATGCAATCAGACTGGTGTAATTTGATACCTCACAGCTAAAAAATTGAAAAAAGTGACTTGTTGAAAATCATTGTTTAAAGATGTTCCCATGACAGGAGGGCAGGGAGAGAATGAACACAAGAATGAACATTGAAAAGTGTTTGCAAAAAAGCAGACTACATTATTTGATATTTTATGAAAAAATATTGCCCACATTTAATTTCCAGTAATGTATCATTTTTGATTACACACAACCAGATATGTGCACATTCCTTGTTTCCATGTATTATTCTTTAAGGAAGGGATGTAAGTTTGAAAAACTTACAAACATTTTTCACAACACTTGTTACATCACACTTCAGTAAGAATTTACAAACTCAAATGTGTATTTAGTTGCAGAAGTTACTTGATTTTTTTAATTATTCATGTTTGTATATGAATAAAACCATGTCATGTGTCTAGACCTGAGAAATGCTTAATTTGATTTTTTTCTATCACTTCTCAGAATATAATTTTGCAGTATTTCTTGAGTGACAAAAGAAGTACTATGCCTTATCAATGGCTGTATCACCTTACAAATGCCTAGAAAAGAAAAACAGTCACAATTAAAATTTTATTTTTCAGGAGATTAAATACTTGTATTTTTTGAAATCTGTGAAGACACAGTAGAAAGGAAGTTGATGAATTTGAGTCTCCAAAGCTAAAGATGTCTACCAAGAGGTCTCTTAACTAATCTGTCTTTTAGCCATGAAAGAAGCTATTTTACGATAGTGGCAGGGAGAGAAGCCCACAGTGATATGAACAAGATATATGTCATTTTCACATATGTATGGTGAAGACTGGCAATAATATTCCTAAGGAAAAGTACCAATTTTGCAATTCTTAGGTGAATTATGAACCTTAGTTCTTTCTTATTTGGGGGGTAAAATAGCCTTGAATTATTACCAAATCTAAAACTTGGTTCAGTTTTCACAGAAGCACTATTAAAAAAAGGAAAATACTCATGCTGCTCCAGAGAGCTTTCACTTGCACCTTTTCCATTCCACACAAAGAACTGGAGCAGTTCTGATGTAAGTAACATAAGGCTGATTTGCTGTATTTATGTCACATTGATATGATACTGACACGATTCACACAGTGGAGCCATTATCTGTTAAGACATATGTCTTCCTGGTGTCTGGGTGTGTGCAAGGGTCAGAGGAGAACCTGGGCTTTTACAGACAGTTTGAGAAAACCAGGATCATAGGAAAGTGGAGAGATATAATAGGCAGAATTATCTCTGCCCACTCAGAGGTCATGAGCATGATTTTCAGACATTTAGACTCATTTAGAAACAAAGATAATGTAAGGTGCAAGCACTCAGTTTTATTTCCATGCATGGGTGAATCTTTGGTGTTTGCTGATGTAGGCAAGATTGAAGGAGCTTTTCTTTGGCCCCTTCCACTGAAATGAGTATAAATCATGATTCAATCTGTATTCCTACCAGTGAAATTGAATCCAAACCCACAGTCAGGTACAAGACAAAGTGAAATTGAATCCAAACCCACAGTCAGGTACAAGACAAAGATCAGGAGTTTTTAGGCACAGGGATGCATAAACTACACAGGGGTCAGCCAAACAGCACACCTGAATGGAACCCTTATCAAGAAGAGATGTATTGCATAGCAGAGTTTAAATTGCTGTCCTTACCTCCTTCATTTCCATATTCAAAGCTGCTCTTCTCAGTTCAGACACAGCACACTCACAAAGTGACCCACCAGACTAATACTGAGTCTAAGTGACTTGTAAGAAGTTAGCCGAGTTACATTAATGGGTGATGAGCCTTCCTGACCTAAAGCACAGATGTTGCTCTATTTCATACATTTTATATCCTATGTGGACATCTTTTTAAAGGACCAAACAGTTCCCAACAGAATATTTGTACCAAACCTTTTAAGGTTCATTCACATTTATTTTCTTTTATATTTTTTCACCCTTAAAGGTCATTTCACAAAAGAGATCAAAAGGAACCTTTTCCATTCCTCCCCTGCAGGTGGCCAGCAGCAGATTAACTACTAACAGAGACTTCAATATATAAATCTGAATGACTTGTTTTACACAGCAATGCAATGCTACTGTCATATGTTGTGTTTGCGTACATTAAAGTGTCTCCCTTAATTTCCTTCCCAAAATGATCCATCACTATTCTTTTCTCAGAATAATTGCTCTCAAGAAATCATCTGTTTTGATATTTATAAAAAGGTACCTTGAAGCTGAATAAGTAACTCATTTTACCAAAGTAACAGAATGCCTGCTAATAAGGTCCTGTAAGAACAAAATGTGCATCTAAAGTCAGCTGCCTTTTTCTCAGATAGGAGTTAGTCCCTGTAATCTTGTTTCTCCAGAACCCTTCCCAAGCCAAAACCAAGCCTGAAATTGTAATAAGACAGATTCAAATGTGCTTTCCCATGAGTTCTTGAAGCAGAAGTGTTCAGAACAAACAAAACCTTATTCATCTGTCACACAAAAATGTGGCTTTCACATGAAAAGTTCTGCATTCAGTTAGTGGAAAATTCAGAATGTTTCTTTAAAATATCTTTTTGTTCTGTCATCTGCTATTCAAAAAAAATTTTTTAAAGAATCTTTTTTTCTAATTGGGCCACAGTATAAATAACATTAGCAGGTCCTTGCAGGGCTGAATGCCATTGACTACTGTGCCCTTCAGCAGGTAAAATTGTGAATCTCCTTTAGTTGTGTTGCCCTATTTCTTTTAAGGTAAAGACTGGTGATATAGTGAGGACTCCTCTTGTAAAAAAAAAAAAAATAAAAGAATGTCTGAGAAGGATTCTGTGAAGAAATCAGCTGCTTATATATCCATTTTGCTTCAAAGCTATAAAAATAGGATGTTCGCTTCCTGACCCAAGTATGTAGGGCAGAGAATAGAAATGGGAGACTTTTTCACACTAAAAAGAACAGTTAAGAAATAGATTGGCAGTCTCAGAAGGCAAAGTGATTATCAAAACTTACAGATAACTTTCCAAGTTATTATACACCTAAAGAGGGTCTATCAAACGATCTGCTCCTGCCCTAGACATCTGAAATTGAACTTTCCCATTGCACTACCCTGGTACGGTGAGTGTGCCTGCACTCACAATACATCAATCAGAGCACATATTATCTCCAGACTTCTGAGTATTTAGGTAGTCTGCATTGAAGACAATTTCTCACTTCCCACCACTGATATTTCAATTAATAGTTCATCCCCCCACAGCAGGGTCTACCAGAGGCCCCCTGACTTATTGTGCAGATTTGATGCCATCTTTTAATTTTAAAACAAAACAAAAAAAAATTCTTTATTCTATCATGTAGTAAATGTTTCCTGGTAACGTAAACCACGCAAGACCCTTGGAGAGCTAGCATGTAACACCCCAAGTTGGGCCAGGGACACAATCACTTCTATTCATCCAGTGGGCTTCACTGTCACAGCGTGGCCAAGCATGACTTCAGCTTGCACAAAAGAAAAAGAAAAGGTTCTCTGAAAAACTGTTGTATGAAATGCGACTTTTAGTGAACTATTCCAGGCCAGATTCACTTTTAAGGGAAGGGCAAGGGAGCAAGAAAAGGTAAAGAATAATTGGCTGCTCCTTCACTTCCTACCACAAAACACTATTTTTGTAAGACACGTGTGGCAGGGCTCAGGAGAAAGCAGTCTCCACCATCTCCCACTGGGAAGAGTAAGGTTGTGCTATGGTTACACCAAGGCCATGTACAGGTGGTGCAATCACTACAGGAGGGACAAGCTTTTGGGCTACAAAGAAGAAGCTGGGAAGTCCAGGACTGGCAGTGAAGAAGAGTTCCCAGTTATTCTTACCACCACAGTCCAAACCAGCAAATGTATCCTGGAGTTAGGAAACATTAGGCGTTGCCTTCTAGCTGGGGAGGAAAGTCCAACTTCTACCTGAGCTCTAGAGACAGTTTGGGCAAACAGAGTAATGAATAAGGAACAACACAGTTGGAGAAAAATGGAAGACCTGGTTTTCTTTATAACTGGTATTTTGGCTTTGCCACTGTGTGAGTGATGTTCCAAACCAAGCTCTGTGTAACACCAGGCTAAACTGTAACATACCTTTATGGGCTGGAGTTTTTCAATGTGTTGACTCCCACCTGCAGCACGCTTTACTCACTACCAGGGTGACACAGAGCCCATTGTTTTCTGTTGCTTGTTGAATCTTTCTCACATCTCTTGCAGTGCAGTTGAGCTTGACCTGTTGAAATCAATTGGAATAACTCCACTCTCTTATATTTTCTCAGGCATTTTGGTGCAAAGCATGATCCCCTAGCACAATTACAGGTGTCTGTCTGATCCCACTGTGATGTAACAGTCTGAGAAGTTGTCTGACTGGTTTTGACCTTCAGTGAAAGTAGGTCGTTAGGAAATCTGGCAGCATTTGCCATAAGACACAGAGTGTATCATCTGTGTTTTAAAGTGCTTAAGCAAATTCAGAAGTTAGTGGTAAACTTACTGTTGGTCATGATAATAACATAGTTTAGGGTAATCTATAAAGTCCATGAAGACAACATTTTCAGTAGCATGAAAACTTCCTCATGGGAATATTGCACTCAGGCAGCAATGCCCAGAGAAACACTGAGCGTTGGCTATGATAGACAAAGATCATAGTCAAACCAGGTCCTAAAGCAGTCTGCGTCAGTGAAGGTGCTGAGATGCCTTGACTGTGTGTTAATTTTTTATTTTTTTTGTCACACGTACTTTGTGAAGGATCACACCAATTAAATACCTGCACTGCACCTGAGGCACTCATCATCTGATACTGAATTCCAGAGCCACAGAATTTCGATAGAAAATACTTGACCTTATCAAAGTGTCAATAGGACTGAATTTTCAGCATTTTCTAGGCTTATATGTATTAAATGACATTACTAAAATATCTGGTGCTTCTACTGTAAATAATATTTGGATTAAGCTAACATTAATAGCTACTAAAAATACCTCACTAAGGCAGTGGGGAAGTGAGACAAATCCCTCTATTGCAGAATGGACAATATTCTTATCCAATTCAGCAGCAGAGGAAGAGATACTCTCTCATAGCGGAAAGGAACTATTTTTAGGAAGTGTGGGGCCACTTGTGAAGAGATAAAGCACAGGTATAAGTGTAAGAGGTTTAAGCTTATTAAGAGAGTGCATTTAAGATGACAAACATGAAATTAATGCTTTTTTATTTTATTACTTGAAGACTAACACAAATACATGGAATATCATATATAAGTTAGATGTGTTCCTGCAAAAATGCATGCACGCATTCTTGTAAACCTGCCCACGTTAGCACAAACAGAAGATTGCTCTAGCAGAAATGGTACAGCCTTATCTGGAAGTAGCATGGGATAAAATTCCATTGCAGCCATACATCTCCCAGATAAGATCCTGAGATGTGGACCTCCAGCTACCAGCTATCAACTTTGCTTTCAGAGAGAGAAAAGAGATGTTCAGCCAATGACTAGATAGTCAGTGTCTACCCAATGACACATTTCCCTATTTAAAAATCAATATAAGAAAACATTGGCCGTTTCTGACAAGGTACCAGAAAGAAATGTCCTACAAAACTGATTTCTACAGTTTGTTTGTCTCAGCAAAGATGTGAACCAATCTTTAGGGAACATATCTCAACCAAAAATTGCAATAGAGGTAGATATAGGAGCTGTATCTTGCAAACTTTGCATTTAGTCACACTAAAAAGAAACCTAATCTATTAATCTATTATTAATCTAGCAGCTATTAATCTGTGCTAACTTTAGGAAGTCAAAAATTGCTGTCATTCCCAATAGACATTGAGACTTTTGAGAAGGATGATTTTTAAATTTAAATTTAAAAAAAATCCTTTTTTATTTGCCTTTGCAAATTGGGCCTCTGGGATACATACTTTCAAAAATTCTCCTCAATCAAGAAGCACTGAAATTTAATTTTTAGTTTTCTTTATGGAAACTAAGACTCTTAAATAATCACATAGCTTCAGCAGTTGGGGCTTTAAGGAAAATACCAAGTAGTTTTAGATATGCAATAGTATCAACATACATAATGATTCTCAAAGTCTGTCTCCTATCCAGAAAATCTAATGATAAATTTGTTCAAAACAGAAGTCACTGTATGAAGGGTGTTCCATACAGAAAAAGACCCCATACTTGCCGATTGTTATTTGTTCCATAGCCTTTTCTACTTAGTAGAGTTCCTTCAATTAGTAGCTGGAACTGGTTTGCATACATCCTCCAAATTGCTGTAATCAAGCCTCCAAGTAGGAGTCTGGAAAATAGAGGGTGGCAGAGTGGTAATAGAGGGAGTGCTGATGACTGACTGTACATCCAGTAATAGCCAGATATGAACCTCACAAATCCAGACGTACCTTTGGTATCCCAGCCACCTGTATGTGTTTTGTTGTATTTCCCCACTCTTTCACATGTTGCTAAAAGACAGTATTAGGCCTACAGCATGACAGATAATATGGATTAGAATAAGCCGCCTTTTTCCAGGCAGAAATTCCCAAAAGAGGTACTCAATTCCTTTAAGAAACAGTAGTAGACATAAGTATTACTAATGACTCACGTTCTTTTGCCCATTTCCAGGGTTCCTAATGAAGGGCTACACTCAGTGCTCAAACATGCAGTTAGAGCAGGGCTGGGAACTTGGTTCCTTTTCATTCAAAACTCCTTTTGATAATAATTGAACTGTTAACTAATTAGTATAAACTCTGTCTGCATAGAAAAGAATGATCAAAATGATCAAAATGTCAAACAAAAAAATCTCAGAAGCAAATACAAACAAAGGCAAAAATTCTTTTTTTTTTCTTTTAATAGGAAACAGTAAATTCTCAACCTATGGAACAACCCACTTGACAGGTCTTTTCCATCACGTCAATTCAAATTGGACACACTGCAGCTTTTTGTGAACAGTCCAGCAATATAATATGTTATACTTGTTAGACCATTACATCAATTGGTGTTAATATTCTCTCATAGCCATGTCTCTCCTATTCAACCAGTTCATGAATGACAGCCAGATAGCAATTTTGTAGTAGTTTACATCAAACAGTTCAGAATAACTTTCCCCACTCTTTGGTGAGCCTGCTTTTCAGTCCAGACTACCATCAGCACAACTAGGTTGTCAGGAAGAGCACAGCTGCCATTTAGGGTTGCATGAGCTTTGCAAAAAAGCTCAGGAGTTATCAAGTCACCCCCTAAAATTGCAGTGAGCTTCATCCAGGCTGTGTCAGCCATTACACAAAGAGAAATATATGCAAAAGTACAAGTAAGACTGAGGTTTTGTGTAAAAAATTAAAGTATTCAGAGGCACTCCTGCTTGGATGACTAAGATTTTATAAATGACAGGAGTATCGCATGAAAAATAAAATAGGGTCAACTTCTGCTGTCAAAAAACCCAGTAATGAACTCTGAAAATAATATCTGTCAATTTTCATGAGTGTTTGTCCAGTCCACATCAGACCTGGGAACAGCCATGAAACATGACAAACAATTCAGCATGAAAATTGTACTGAAACAAGGTTTTATTATTTGTTTTTGTTCCTCTCCCTTTGTTCATGCACCTTGTCAGGAGAAACTGAATAAGCAGGAAGTACCAAAACAGCAAAGAAAAAATTCAAAATATTTCAAAAATAAATGGACTGTAGGTCTTCAGCTGGTTTAAATTGACTTAGCTGCACTGATTCGATTGTTAAGTATTAAACATAATAATGTTTCTACAGATTTCATAGCAGGTGAGACTCTGCCTGTGCTCTTCAAAAGGGACACTTTCCAAATTTAATTTTTGATTTAGAGCAGTTAGACAGCTCCTGTTCTCCATCCAGGGAGCTTGCTGGGCTGACGAACGAAAACTGCCTGCGTGAGGCTGGCTGCCCCCAGCCCCACAAAGCCATCTATGTTCTTCAGTTGCTCTAACTCCACTGAAGTGGATGGAGTTGGAGCAATTTAGCAGCAGCTAATGAAACACGTTCACATATCATAGCCCAGAAAAATGTTCGTGCTGTATCTCTGCAGATAAACTGTGGACTACTTGATAATTCTGACTGCCTGCAAACAATAATCACTTAGGCACCATAAGGAGGTTCGTCCTTAGAGATTTGCAACAGATTTTGCTCTCCAGTATTGAAATGCCATGAGCCTAAAAGGAGAAAAAGAACAGTAGGACTAAAGTGTGTTGGACATGCCAATAAATTAATGATAAATTATTAAAGCATGATTGGAAATATTGCCATTTTTCACAGCTGTCAGTTTAAGTATAAAAGCATCAGCACATTAAACTAGTTACTGCTTTTCCATAATTGAGACTTTAGCTTCTAGCTGTGCCCTGCAGCTTTTCATTAATCACTGGGACTGAAGTTCAAGCACAATGACAGCTTAGAAGGCATTAAATGGGCACAGTATTTTCCAGGTACAGCTAGTAAAGGCCTTTTAGTCCTATAATCCTCAGCTAATTGTTTTTCAAAGTCTCTAAATAAAATCTGCTCATGGCGTCTCCTAGTGACAGAATTAGCAGCAGACTGGTTCTTTTTTATCTTCACACTCTTTTTCTCCCCAAAATCTATTGAGTGTCTATATGTTAGCTGTACATAACAGGTGCAAATGGGTTGCGATACGTAAAACTGTAACCGATACGTGGCCAGGGACACATTGATTAGACTGTCTGGGAAACAAAACTTCCTGAATGCTTGCTCTAATCACACCATTTAATTTGTCAGGAATGAAGCAAGATGGCGTGGAAGGCTTCTGCACAGTCTCCCCTTAAACATGGGAGAAGGAAATGTGCAGATTTTAAAGTTCAGTAAAATTTGCATACTCAGCGCCCTGGAATAAGCAGACATTTCTTCTGCCGTAGCAGAGGCTGTAGGTTCCTCTCTTGGCTTCCTAGTATTCCCCCCTTTGCAAAGATTTGTACATCAGGACTTAATAGATGTGCCAAAACATTCTTTCTTTTGTATAACAAATTATCAACTGCACCGAGATTCATTAATTATGTCATCTAATTGGATTGAGGCAGGTGCAAAATACCTCAGATGAAGTGGTCACTGGCAAGAAGGCCTAAGCACAAGTTTTTCTATTAGAAATCAGCATGTCTCCAGACTCCTGGAATTACTTTGTACTTATTGATTAATGGCCATAATTTATTACAGTGCAGAAGATCTTGCATTGAGTTAAATGTGTGATTAATCAATTTTCCATCAAATTATGAACAGCAGAACAGTTGCAAGAAAGAAAATACCAAGTGAATTTTTCCCATGGTATATGAATAGAGGGTATGAGGACTTCTGCTTGAGGAGAGCTAATAACTGTCTAGCACTTGTTTAATATTTCCTGCCATACTGATGAATGCCATCCACATAAATAGGCCACAGGTAGCAGTGATTGAAAGACCACCAAATAGGTTTTATAGCTGCCTCTCTTATATAATGAAATATTCTTTAAGCCCATCTCAAAACAATTTATTAATGCAAAATGCATTTCTCCCTTCAGCCTGAAATATATCATTGTTAAGTCAACAATATTATATTAAACCGATAACTGATATTGCAGAAGGAAAAATCCCTAGGCAATGTAGAGATGAATTTGAGATTTTGTGTACAGAAGCTCATTTTTATTTCCATCAGAAACACAGACATGTGACTAATTGATGTCACTTCTAATCAGCTAGTAATGCACATTACAAGTACAGCATGAGAACATTTGGGGCCCAATTGGAGGGGGAGAAAATCCCATGGTATTTCTATGTCTTTTATTGAGTAGAGTGACAAGCTTCCTTTCCCTGGTGAAGCAGCATATGCTGTAGAGTTTTATATTACCCTACATCTTCCATAGGCTGTTTTGCTTTGCTATACACTGAAAAGATGCACCTCCCTCACTGCAGGAGAATGACATAAAATACAAGTTGACAACACTTCCAGGGGGGCAAAAGAAATTTAAATAACATTTTAAAAATATGATAAACAATATGAAGCATTTGTAAAAGCAAAAGTGCAAAGTATTTTTTCTTAAATGTTTCTGTGATTGATCAAATTTTTATTTTCAAATCCCAGTGCCAGGTTACTCACAGTGATTTAAGTTGCAGAAGCTGCCTGGCTGCCACGGAGTTCATTTTCTAAGGTATATAGGAGTAATTTCTGCTATCTTTGATGTCTTTCCTTAGTAACTGCCCAATTTCCAGGGTGTAGAGTCGAGTCCTATTCATCCCTCTTGCTACAGACTACAGGAGATGGGCACTTGTGACTTGTTACTGTTTCATATACACAAATTTCCTTTTTGCTGCACTCAACTTCCCAACTAGGACAGAGACCTTTCTTCTCTGCTTGCAGCCTCTGTTGGCATTACTTCTGAGGTAAGGACTTCTGTTTTTAAAATCATGACCTCCAAAATGTCATACCAAATCCTGTAGATGGTGCAAGGAGGCCATTCAAAATTATGCTCATTTTTTTGGTTGGCCAAATGTCACAGGGCCAACTGTTCAGAAATCAAGTGGAGAACAACTTGAAACTGTGCTCCTTTAAAATGTCTCCAGGAGTCTAAGCTGTCTGTAACATCCAAATGTGACTATTTTTGGTGGCTTTTCTGGGCTTTATTGGAAATTAACTGAAAGTAATCATGCTTGGCAAACAGATGGTTATATCTCAACATCCCACCAAAATCAATATTTCTTATTTCAATCAAAAACTTGCCTCTATTTGTATCATCACAGAAAGATAACTTCAGTGGATCTAAACTAGATTTGTTGCCAGAAGGAGAGGTTAGAAATTTAAATCTGAGAAAAAAATTGTAAAATATGTTGTCCATTGTATAAATAAATTCTAATGTGGTATTTAATCAACAAATCATTAACTGCTCCATTAGGAATATCAGATCTCACTTAATCTGCATGTTAGAGTATTGCCTGTGGATGTGGGAGATCTTGTTCAGAGTTTCATCCACACCTCAGAAAACTGAACCTGTGGAGGAAGTTCCTTTCCCATTAATGTTGTCTTTAATAATGGGAAGTGTGGGATGATTTCACCTACACTGTGTTTTCCTGTGACACACATTAAAAGGGTGTTTGCATTCCCTGAGTGGCAAATGCACTGAACTTATGTCCCCCCTCCAAAGAGAGCTATCATGCAGAAGGGGGTGGATGCTAAATCCATACAGATATACTCTGACACATACTCTATGATTTTTCATGTGTGTGATCATCAAGAAACATATGGAACGTATTACAAAAAGTGAAGACTGGAGGTTACTGCTACCCTGGGAAAGTTCAAATTTGCATTGCTGTCTAGATGAGTGAAAAATTCCTGAAGCATACAGAAGGGCAGTATCTGAGGAGCACAAGTGTTTCACTGTGAAAAGATGTTTACAGCCACAAAGTGCACAAACATATCCCTTGTAGGTGAGATGCTTGTATATGTGTGGCCACACACACAGTCCAAGAAGCAAAAGCTGATTGCAGGAACAGAATATTTCTTTTAAGTATTCTGAACACTTCCCCAGTCTCCCAATCCCCATGGATTCAGTTTGAGCCCTGGGGCCAGGTTTCTCATAAGCATCCAACAAGGTGCAGTGTAAGGCTTTCTGGAAGGACTTGGGGGTTTCAGTCACCCTCCACAGCTCATCTGAGAGCCCAAACCAGGCACAGCACTGGAGACCCAGCAGCTCCCTGCTGGCCCTTCATTTTCTCTTCTCCTGAACGCAAAGGCAGTGTTTGGGACTTCCTCTCCTCTGTGGGAAACAGGGTGCAGCCTGGCCATGTTCCCAAGGCTGCAGCACCTGGAGTAACCCAAATGGCACTCCAGTAATATTTTGATCAGTGCTGTCTTCTGCTGCTTGTATTTAATACTCTTGCACACTCCAGCATGTATATTTTTTCTGATTCTATTTTAAATACTAATTTTGTTACTAATTAGAAGTCTGCTCCAATTAAGTGAAGTCCTACAAGTGAACTCCCTGTGAGAAAAGACTCTTTGAGTAAATAGATGCCTACTGAAGCTTCTAAATTTTGAAGATACAGGCAGTCTAAATGCTATATGTACCTAAAAAAAAAGAGAAAAAAAAAGTGCAATTGCTTATTTAATAAAACCAAAAGCACTATATTAGCACTACCAAAAAAATTGTTTTGAATCCATTATAAATGACACTGAACCGAAAGTTCATTTTGTCAGCTGTAGGCATTAGTCCATAGCATGTTCTGAACACGTGTATTTGCCTTTGGTAACTCAAAGGAACAAACAGATGTTTCTCTTTGAGATATTAACTCTAAATGTATTTATTTTGTTGCTTTCCTCTCACAGTTTTTTATAGTTCTTCTGAAAATCTTTGCTTAAAGGTCATTTAGGTATAAAGGCTACAAATATAAGGAGGTGTTGAAGGCAGAACTGATGCTCAGATGTGCTTCATGGCTTTCCCTGCACTTAGGAAGGGCTGTGGGAGATGCTTCCAGATGGGGCAGGCAAGAGAACCATGGGGTCATGGAAAAGACTGTGAATAGCAGAACCAGGGGGAACAATGTGGGAAAGAGACTAACAGGTCTAAACTGGGAATGGCTCTGGGAAAGGACCAGCAGCAAAATCTGGTTTTGGGGATTGAATATGAAAAAGTCTGAGGTAGGTTAGTATTTGGGTGACTAAAGCTATGTCAATAGATGGCTGGGAGTCAGATTACTTCAACCACATGAGTCTATGTGCTTTTTTTGGAGCAACAGAGCTGCAGAAATTGACACAATAGATACATGACCAGATGGGGGAAGCAAACCCTTTTACATCACGAAAAAAAAATCCACAACTGTATTCATCAAGCAGAATGACTCCACCTAAATCTCTTGAAATTAAAACTTCAAGTAAGTATTCAAAGTAATAAAAAAGCAATCTGCACGTGGTATCTCAGCAGAGTTATATCAGCACATCTATGGGACTGTCTTGCCTCACATAAACTGAGAGGCTCCAAAATAAAGTCAGTGCATCACCTGGAGTACATGAAACTAATGTACAGATATCATCATCCATGTTAAAACCAGAATTAATTAAGTCCCTTAAAAGCCTTCTGCTTCAAAGAGTAAAATGCATTTTACATGCAGCTTCTTACAGCTACACAGATTTCCAGATCTTAAATAAAAGCTAAAGTTCCTTGAGGAAACTTATTCTTAAATTAAAGTCATGAATGCTTCTTTCAGCTGTCTCATGAACTGGGAGGCAGTATTTTACAGCTAGGATTTCTGAAGAATGACTCCCCTGGTAATTACATATGGAACTTGCCTTTATATATTTGCCTAGTTGTGTCTTTCTGAATGTCCACTGCCATTTCAGATCAAATAATTTAGATTTGGCAACTGTATATCCATAAAAATTAGGTATAGAGGCAAGCTAAGTGTTTGACCCTTACCTATATTTGTTACAGTTAAAGCTGATTCTTTCAATATTTACACTCCATCTGTAATATTTGTCATAGAGTGTAAAGTCCTTGTCCTTTCTTGAGGACCACGAACAAAGTAGAAGCAAAACAAGGAGAAGCAGCAGTTGTGAACTTTGTAGAAAGAGTTCCTGTGTTAGGTCACAGCTTGATCCCCAAATTACTGAGGAAAAGGAGGAGGAGGATATGGTACCCTTTGGTTTATTGATGGTCACCTGTAGGCATACCGCAAGTCAGCCCCTCCAGCTGCATTTTTAGCACCTCCCAGCCGGTTATGCCATGCCACATCAGCTTCAGACAGCTGTTAGCTCTGTCCTCTGCTGCTGTTTGGAGAATCAGATTATCTAACTTTTGCTTTAATCCTTAAGAATTTAAGCCTGTGCTTATGACATGTTAGATACCTTGCTGCAGCCAGACTTCTGAAAACAGCAAGTTCACCCATGAAAGCAGCTGCAGTCCTGACATCCTCAGCCTCTCACAGAGAGTCCAGAGAAGGGGAAAGGCAGCTCTGCAGAACTCATCCTGGCTCCCCAGGACCACTGCCAGGGAGGCTGGCCAGGGGCAGGGCTGCAGCAGCCTCTGCCCAGGCCTCTCCCCTCCCGCTCCCCTCCCGGCTCCTGCGCTCTTGGCACAGGCTCACCTGGCTCCCAGCCCCTGGCACCGGGTGATGGGCAGGTGGTTTGTGCTGCTGTGACCTTGCTCCAAGCAGACTTCTTATCACCAGGGGTTGGCAACCCAAGGAGTGGAGCCGGTCCTTGAAATGTAACCTCTGACTTTTGGGGGTATGGTGCCACTCACCGAGGCCTGAAACAGGCTGTCTTCAGGCGTCATGTTCACCCTCAGACACACACAAGGTGCATGTGCCAGTGTTAGAGGCCCCAGCTCCAAAATACCCTCTGACTGCTCAGCCAGTTAAACCAGCATTTCTAAGACAACTGGCACACAGCTAGTGAAGCATCCTGCTAAAATGGGGAGAACAAAACTATCCATGACTCTCTCAAAGGAGCATGATTCCCAGAGAGCATGAATGAAGGGGATAGGCCAAAATTTGGTGCATATAATGGCAGCAAACCACAAGCATGTAAATATGCAAGACTATCATTTGAAAGAAAATTTTAAGCCTCATTAGTAAATGTTTTTTGCCTTACTCACTGTATTTACAGAAGACAATACAGGACCGCTAACAAGGCGGAGTATATCCTGGGGTGCCAGTACACTGTGCTGTGAGGGGCTGTCAGGCCAGTATCAGACCAGTTCCCTGTGCTGTGCCCAGTTTCCACAGGCTCCAGCAGGCAGAATGGCCTGCACTGACTGTTTGGGCAGCATCCAACACTCAGTGAAGTCACGAAGGATCCTTGTCATTGACTCTGGTCAGTCCTTGCCCCTTGGCACTCAGGGAGAAAGCAGCTACTTCCTCAGCCTTAACACCCCACTGGGCCCCTTGGGGTTTGCTCTGGGGCAAACCTCCAGGGTACAAAGCAAGAAAACAGGAGGTGGAGGTGAGGAGGCTTCCCTGAAACTCTCCATTCTCCATCCAAAGATGGGGGCAAAAGGTGTAGTTCTACTACAGGTGATATCTTGCTTTAAACTTTTTTTCACTCTCCCTTTGGCCAACAGTAGCATTAAGGAAAGTTGATTTTTTTTCCCCTGCCATCCATGAGGTGTTCATTATTGCAACCAGTAGGAACTCAGTCTCCAAAAATATATTTAGATCTTAAGAAGAATAACATACAGACTTTTAAAGTTTGGACATCCATTTTAAAAGAAAAATATGAGTAGGCTTAACTGTAGTTCTTATGTGAATTTTATATGTTCCATACATTTTTTCATATGGTTAATATCAGTCAAGCATGGTTGATATTCTAGTAAAGCAGTTTCTTGCTATTTTTATTCAAAATATCCTCCTGAAGGTAAGTTAAATGCTCCATAGTCCCAAATCTAAAATTAAATTTTAGGAAAAGGTCCTTTAAAATGGCATATTGTTAAGACATAGATGCAAAATGTTATTCCTGGCATGACACCTCACCACAAGTAACAGAATTAATTTTTCTTTTACAGAAATTACTAATTAAATAAACATAATATAAAACCTTACGACCAAATTTTCCCCGCGGTAACAAAATCTGGACCGGGCTAAAAAAACTGAGAAAAATTGTTATCATAAAAGAATTTTGTTTTCAAGCTTACTTTGGGCCAGATCACCTTCCTTTTGGAGAAAAGCAAGGAGCTGAAACTTTAGGGGAATCTCAAGGAAAACGCTTTAGTGTGGTGCTTGGCAGGGAAGGGGAGAAGAGTTCCTTATGGCAAGGGAAAGCAGGCTGGCCCAAAGGGTCCTAAGCAGGCCCCACAGAGCTGAGCTCAGCCTTGGTGCTTTGAGCCCAGCCTGGAGGCCTTGGGACATGAGCCTGAGCCCCTCTCCTGTGGACAAAGGGAGATATCTTTTCATAAGCAGACGTTTCCACACGTGCACCAAGGGAGACTCCTCCACCATGAGCCAAGAGAAATCACAAGAAAAGTTAGAGTAACCCTGGGATGAAAGGGCACTAGAACACTGCTAACAGGACCTCATGGCTCTCTACCTTGCATTTTTAAGATTGTCATTCAGCCATTATGTCCCTTAAACTCTACTGCCTGCAACCCATATTTTATCCATTCCTTATCAAACACTTTGTGGTTACACTTCAGGCCAGATCTAAGCAAAGTTATTAATCATCTGTCAAATAAAATTGTCAGTCTGCTCCATCCTTATTCTTTTTCAATAAAGATCAATTGAAACTGTGGAAAAAATATCAACAAAGTAAAATCTTTTTAAAAGAAAGCAAAATGAAAGAACTGTAAGCTGTGGTCCGCCACACTTTAAAGTAACTGTAAGCTGTGGTTTTGGATTTGGACATATCTAAGCCAATAGGGGTGGTATTTGTTATTATTTATTGCTTAAATGTGAATCTTTGTTTTCCTTCTAATATGCCTTATGGAAGAAAAAGAGACATCTGTGCTAAAATAACCAATCCTTATGGGTGGGGAAGAAACCATCTGGGTTAAAGTAACCAGTGTTTCACTAATTCTAAATCAAGAAGCAATAGCTACATGAAAAAAAATGGTGTCTTCTTTAAATTAAAGCACTGAATTTGAAAAGCAGCAGTCTAATCTTTTGGTACAACAGCTTTATTCACAAATATGTCTAACAAAAATCATGTTGTAATGCAAAGCTGATGTGTGGACAAGCTAAATCCTTATTTTTATTTTAAGCTTTGTCACACAAACGTTGAATAAGTTTTGGACACATAAAAATCAGAAAGAATGGCTATTGTAGTTACAGTGCTGAAACCACTCAAACTGACTTCCAATTAAAAGTCAACAGGATTTTTATGCTGAAATTTATCAAGTATTTTTGAAAAAATTTATTGCAACATTGCCTTTTCGTTGTTGCCTTGTTTCAAGAATCTTCTTCCCATCTTCTGTGATCTGTGTAAGTGTGTAATTGTCTTTGTCTCATAGGGTTACCCACTTGGCCTCAAGTCAGGCAATAATTCCCTAATCCCATTGTCAATGCTCCATTTCCTCCTACTATAAGCAACGTGGCATTGACTGTCCTCTTGCATGCACCAGCAAGACTGCAACCCTCTCTGCAGCTCATCAGAATCTTTCCAGCAAGGTGCCCACAGTGCCTTTTACCCAAGCTGGAGGAATATTCAGGAGCAGAAAAGCTCTTGAGACACTTAATCACATCTCCCAGTCCATACTGTGTCTCCCTGTACTGCCAACAGCCACAGGAGTCACTTCTGTTTTCCTCCAAGTGGCATTTTCTTCTGTCTCCAAGAGCTTTGAGTCATCTCAGCCTGTCTTTCAGGGGAATTAAGCCTCTGTCCCATGATGTTGAAGTACCAGTTACTAGCCACCAGTTCTTACTTCTGTGACATCATTTCTCTCTTCTGTTTCATTATCTTACAAGGTAGGTGGCAGAGCAAGGAATGAACCATTAATCCATGAAAATAAGTGCCTGCTATGTAGGGAGAAGCTACATTTGTGGAGAAAATGCTAGTTTTGGAGCAGCAGAGTAACAGCAAAAATGGGCCCTGAAAGGGGTCTAAGCCAGGGTGATGAGTTGTTTTCATTGTGCTGTGAGGAGGGAAGTGTTTGAGGCCTGAGTAAATGAACAACTTAGGTGTTTATCCTGGCTCTTTGAAAAGCTGTGAGAACCTGACTATCATTCCTCAGCTCCAAAGATACTCTTGATGATATTGACAGGGGAGCAAATTAGCTGCCAGAAGATATCAAGCTAGTGATACATTTCTTCCTTTTGACGGCCTAAGCCAGACCTTGGTTTCTTCCTTCTCCTGTAATTTTAACCTACTTATTCTTGTACAGGAACATGCTTCCGGGAAACTCTGCTTGACCTCTACAACATCAGGTCTTCTCTGAAAAGCCAAAGGCCAAATTGCACAAAATTCTTCCAAAGGCAAACAGCCTTTCCATCAAACTTCTTGAGGCACAAAAGTATGGGGAAAATTATTTATTGATATGGCTTGGGTCCAAAATTATGCACAAAACAAATATTCATATCATCATTATTGCTCAGTTTTGACTGCTGTTCTCAGGAGGCCACAACAACCTAACTATGACTAACCTGGCACAGGCCTTTCATTGACAGAACTGTATGTTTGTTCTGTTTTATACTGTCAGAGATGTATAATCAATTGCTACTGCTTGATTTGTACTGCCTATGACACTAGGGAAAATTAAAATTAGCATAAATTATAACATTTAACCTTTCAGTACTACCATGAGATGATATATAGGCAAATGGCAGGGTAAAAGAATCATTTCCTCAATGTACCTTTGAAAAATGCATGCAAGTGAAATTAAAGAAGAACTTATGACAATGTTAATTAATATTATGGCATCTTAATGGATTCATTTCATTGTAATGTTTAAAAAATGAAAAATAAGATTATTAGTCAGGTGAAATCCAACTGAGTAAAGTGCTGTCTGGATATCTTCTGCCAATTGGAGATTTTGCTATGAATCCACTGTCCGTGTGGTGTTGCCCTCCCTGGAGCTACATATCAGGAGGCAGCAGCTTCAAAGGACTGCAGAAATAATGTCCTTTTCTGATGCTCTTTGGTCCTCATATTTAAAGCAAATGTTGGGACAGAATTGGCCTTAATTAAAAATAAATGTGTTTCACTGATGCTTCCTGAGGTATGCTGAAAAGTTGGGCTGAAGCAATTGCCCTTTGTTGTCAGGAAAACACCTTGCTGTGGATGAACACTGCTGCAGTTAACGTCATTCACGCTATAGTTCTCTTTTCTTTCTAAACATAACTTTTTCCATTTAAATAATGTTTTCTTACACTTATGATTATTGCTAAATCTAGAAGGGGAAGAACAATACAATCTAATCGCCTTAGTTGTTAACAAGTGAAAATGTGGTTGAAAAGTGACTACAAATAAATACAAAATGTATTCAGTTTTCCACATAGTTTTATTCCTTTTATGAATGTCTACAGCAGTTAAAGTATGAAGCAAGTGATCTAATCCCACTTACTTCTGGAACATATAAAGGATAGCCATAACCTACAGAGAGACAGACAGATATATGGATGCACAGACAGGATAACATTTTCAAGGTTTCTGGTGAGAGAATCCTCGCAACAGATGTATTTTTTAATTTAGGATTTTCAGTACAGGCTTAGATCATTCATAATTATACCCTCAGACAAGGAGGGTGGTATAAATAAACCTTAATGGAAAGGAAACAGTCTGTAGAATAAGCATTTTCTTTGAATCATAACAACTCTTTGAATTTAAAAAAGAGGCTTTCCTTGAGGGATTGGGTGAAAAGCATTTAAAACATGGCAATCCTCCCCGCTTTCTTCTTTGTCTGAGCAGATGGCTGCTGGTCAGAAAAGGCTGAATTTGAAAAATACAGATTTGTCAGGTTGATTCTGGCCTTCAAATATGTAACAAATGACCAGCACAGAAATAACAACTGAAGAGGGAGGTAGGAAATCAGACTGGCCTCTGAGATCTGGTGCTCCTACTGAAGAGCTGAAAAATTATATAGAAACTGAAAAAAAAGGATGCACTAGAAAAATAACTCAGAGAAAGTAATCGTAGGAACTTACTGCTCCAGACTCTGGCCATATACAGACACTGGGACTTCCTTTGAGCTGGAAGGATAACAGCTTTAAGTCTCAACTGAGGGTGCCTGGAATCAGGCCTTTTTGCTGGGGGCTCTGATAGTCCAGAGACAAAAGTCGATAGTGAATTCCAGAGCAGCAGCTGTGATGTTTCCATCTGGGGACCAGAAAACATCTGAATGAATGAGAGAAATGATCTAACAATCAATAACTTTTTTCAAGGCATCACAAGAAGTCTTTGAACAATATCACAAGAAGGAAAAAAAAAAGAGAGAAATGCTGTTCTAATGGAGGGGAAAATGAACCCACAAACAAGACCAAATTGACATACAGTATAGCACTATGTTCACAGGAGTAAAAAGGAGAAGAGTCTGGGAACTCAGAGTTTCAGTCCAGAGAAAATATTATTTAAAATGTTCTTAGCAAGCTTGACTACGGAAAAAAAAAATCCACTGATTGTGGTGAGGAAGAAGTGTTGCTTTATTTAATAGAAATCAGTAGTTCTTCCAAAGTCGAGTTTCACATTTTACTAGACCAAAATTTTGTTCTATTATGCAGATGACTACATCTTGATCAAAGGAAAAAGGTAAGATGAAAGATCACCTGTCTGTTAAGACAGTAGGAGGAAAGGGTTAAAAAAAGAAAATGTAAGCGGCAAACCCAAGATCCTGGTTCTTTCTGCCTGGAGTCCTTACTGGGACAGCAGTGTCCAGGCTGCACTGGTGAAGTTTTATAAATTACCCTTCCAAATGCAGTGTGGGGGAAGTAGAGGATGGTGAGGTCAGAAACCTTTTCTTGTCATCTCATACCATTCTCATAAGGAAGGTGTAAGCTAAAAAAGCAGACAAAGGAAGAAGAAAAAAAGAAAAAACCAAAGCCTATTTCAGACCAAAGCAGGCTCAACTGTGGAGCAACCTGCAATAGAACAGAAATCAGCTCAGGTATTTGAGGCTGAACAGAGTTCTTTTATAACTTACAGATGGCTGAAATCATTCATAGGATTTAAGAATTTGCTGGTCTTGGTTAGAGTCCAGAAAGTCAGGAAACAATAAGAAAAAACAGCTTTTATATGTACTCCTGGTTTAAATAGTTTCCAGGGAGCATTTATATGTTGTTCAGAGATAAACCTCAACCCAGAGTCATGCAGTTGCAAAGTATTCATCTCCCTGCTAAGATGGGATATTAAATGGAGGTGTTGTTATGGAGTAAATGAGATCTACTGCTTTGTGAAAACATCACAAAATAGCTGCCTGGCCTTCTCATAGATAAACGTTCTGGCAAGATAACTGGTAGAGAAGCCACAGAAAAAACTCCAACCAACAAAAACAAATAAACAAAATAAAACTACAAGCAGATGTCAAAAAATCCCCGATGCAAAATCGTTTGGCCAATCTCAAAATTCCTCAAAAAATCTATTGTAAATTCTCTTGGGTCTTTCTGTGTGGTTTGGTTTTTTAAAAATAACTGTTGTAATTCTGTAGTAAGAAATGTATTTCATACTTCATACTTAGTAATATCACTCTAACATACTCTGTTTATAAAAGGAACATATGTAATGTCTAGTCCATATAATTACACCAAAAAAATTCTGAAAATCAAATGGAATTTTACAGGGTTTTCAGATAGTCTTAGGGGAATGGACTCGTCATTTAGTTCATTTGGAGTCCAGCAAACTCTGCTCTTTCTTCACTGGAAAATTGCAGGTCTTCAGAACACTGGATTTGTTGAAGCCTTGAGTCTCCAGCATTCTGGCCAGGACTTGTCTCATTCAAGTGAGAGATAATTACATTACAACAGATAATGACATCCTCACTATTTTGCAGAATTATGCAAAATAGGAGATGAACTATTGTTTGGAAAAATAAAAAAGTTCAGTTCCCAGCAGCCAGGTGCTGTCAGAAGGCAACAGTCTGTGGGGCAGGGGCGAGCAGGGAGGTCGATTTCTGGGAAGGATCACAGGAGCTCCTGCCTAACACAGAACTGCTCTGCCTAGTTAGCATCCTGAGAAACAGTGCCTTGAAACACAGTTGAAAATAATAGTCCTCATATTTTATGTCAATGGGTGATTTCAAAGATAAGCCACAGCTCTCTGTGTATTTTTATGAGGGTAGGAAGCAGGGCATGAAATATTTCAGAGCACTAGAAGATTAATATTGCTGTGGGATTCAAAAGTTCTGGTGTAGGGTTTAAATACTGTTGTAATGAAACTTGATTTCTCTTTGCTGTGAAAAAAACACACCCTAATTATTTCATGACATTTCTCACACAAACACAAACCCAGAATATTTTATCACATTAAATAATTTAAAAAGTCATGGACAGATGAAACGCCATCAAGTATATGAACTTTAAACAACATCTTTGTGAATCAACTGAACTCTACAACCTTCCAACCTCCCCCAGATACAAAAGCATAACCTAATGTCATGATTTTCAATTTCTAAATGTAAGGCAATTAAGAAATGCTGAATTCCATCACATGAGATTCTGTGATCTTTCTAGAATGGATCAAGTCTTAGATTTACAAATTATGCCTTACAACTAAAAATGTAATTCACATGTTTAAGGCTCCTGAGATGCTTAATCAATAATGCTCTGAGAAAATGTTTTTAGAATCTATGAGCCATTACCCATCAAAAGCTGCAAGTTTGTAGCAGGAATGTTGCTGTCTTCGTGTGGAAACTCATCAATGCCTATTGACATCTCTCTGTTTAATTGCAATTTAAATCATGATGTATTTCATTAGATCTCAAAGTGGATTACAATGCTCCATTAATTTTGTAGTTCTGTATGGGAAACTTCTACTAGAGACTCTATGGGTCATACACAGGCCTTGGTTTGTGAAGGGAGCTCCTATTGACATCAGTGTGAGTTCTGCACATGGACTGAAGGCATGACACGGCCCATTATTCTCAATTTTCCATAGTACAGTTCTCTGAGAGAACACATCACAATAGAAATTGCTTATCTGGGATGCATCAATAAATATATTCCAGGTTTATTATCAAGATTGAAAAACTTCAAACATTTTCTGTACCCACATAGTCACACTTTTTCTAAATGATATTGTCTTTCCTTTTTATTCCTATCAGATATAACATACAAAACCATCCACATGAAAAAAAAAGAATCTGCTGATGAAAAAACACATCACTTATATTACCAGAAGAGGAAATCAACAATAGGTGTTAACTAACTACAACTGGGAGCTCTGTCGTTGATTTCAGATAGAAAGAAACCATTTCATGGAAGTTTTCTGCTATTCTATTTCACAATAGTGAGAAAACTCATTTTAGAAACATCTTAGGTACATGTTGGCCAAAGATGCACTAACAAGTAATGGAATGAACTTGAAGGATGTATTCATTAAGGAGGGGCAGAGCACAAGGTGGTGCAAAGCAGGATATAATTAGCAATGATGGTCTAAAACTTAGTAAACAAAAATATACACAGAGTGTCAATAGGAAAAATTGTAATGCTGAGATTTTTTTGACTGTGAGGGTAAAAACAGTGGTGATTCTGTTCTCTGCGCTCTACACATGGAGCACTGTAACAGTGTTAGAAGCAACTGATGTTTTGTTAAAGACCTTCGACCCTGCAGCTTTCATGGCACATGTCAGGAATGAACTCCAAGCACTTGGGGCTCATCCAGACCTTGAAGACACAGCCACCACTGGAGGCATGGCAGTGCTTCTCCTCAAACTGTGTTCTTGCAAGTTAAAATGTGGGAATGGTGCCCAGTGCTGTACACTTCTTTGACCCCAGTGCTACCTGTGGAGTGGCAAACCAGACTTGTATTCCAAGCAAATTATACATCATCCTAGAAGTAAGGTTTGGGGGATACTGAAGATTTTTAGTCCACATTCAATAAGGAGTTGAGTTCAAGGCAAATTAGCAGCAGAAACAGGGCTTGATCCAAGGGAGAGCAATGAGCAAAAGCAGGGAGCAGTGAGGGAAGGCAAGGACTTCTTGTGCCTGCTGATGCCAGGGCAGCTAAGACAGAGGAAGAAAACACCCTATCCTTTTCCCAGAGCTGGCTCTCCACACCATCAGCACTGCATGCCCCAGCATCACAGCCCTTCCTTTCTCCCCCACAGCAGCAAATCATTATAGTGATACTCATCCCTCTGACAGCTAATGAAACCTGCCAGTAAAGCTGAAGTGGTCCTGACTCCCCAAAAACTTCAAAAACTCCCACAGCTCCTTTTTTCCTAAGAGGAAGATGGACTCATCACGGATTGGGAAAGACTTTGCTTGTGTAAAATGCATATAATTTAAGAATTGCATGGGGAAAAGGCAATGGACCATGACAGTGCTGAGTTATTTCCCAGCTATCCAACTGGTGCTTTCTCAGAAAGGACAACCTATTGCTTACTTATTATATTGAACTTGTTAGTCACTGTGGTATGGATCAAAGAAATTGCCGTGGCTCAGCAAGTTGCTGCAAAGGTTTTTATGGATACTTTTGATGGACTAGATGTTCCTGTGCTGAAATATCATGTCCACATCTTTGATATTACATGGAGGAAGAAAATAAACCATACGAGAAATAAACAATCGACATGGAAAACGCAGATAGTTTTGAATAGTGCTCCGACTCGTGTAAGAATCTTCCCAGTAACAAATTCCATTGCCACCATTAACTCCAGCTGGAAAATGGAGGTTTTGAACACAGTCAAGAAGAATCCATCGACAGTTGAAAAAGTCACTGCACCTATTTAAATCCATGTCGTCTTGTGTGATCCACTTTTACAAAGGACATGCTGAGTGCTGTGTATGAACCAACAAAGTAGTAAGACAGGAAGTGCAGAGAAATCTGATACTGGAATAAAGGGAGAGCTGAATCTACCAGTGAGGATAACACTGAACCTAAATGCTTACTGTACTTCCTTATTAAGGATTGGGCTTAGCCACATTAGAGCCACCCACTCACCACTGAAACCCTCCCTCTCACTGTTCTCCTCAGCCCTTTTTTCTTGTGCTGCTGAGGAGGCATGGGGAAGTTTTGAAAGGTGTTTCCTCTTAGTGTCAAGAAGCTTTCTCATCATCACCCATTGTCCCTGCTCCTTCATTGTGCCTGTGCCTGGGAAACTCAGCACTTCTCAGCACTCTCATGGCTGGCAGAGCTGCATGGGAGGAGTACAGTGCTGAGCTGTAGGATGAGCAGATGAGTGGAGCCTCTGAAAAAGACCTCACTTCTCTTTCTGCTCTGCTTAGTGACAAACTTCTGTAGAATTGATGGTTGTCAGAAAGACTATGCTGTCTTTTGGCAGTGCTAGGATAGCACACTGCCTGTCTTTCAGCTGCTGCATTCATTGTTAAGGTAAAGTAGGCACCAGCCTTTTTCATTCAGGAATGTCTTGAAAGTGTAGATTCTGCCTCTACTTCAGATCAGAGTCTTTTCTCAGGGCAGGACACACCTGGGACCACCAAAGTCTGTCTCCCACCTAATCAAGGAGCAGAGAAGCTATGTAGGAAGCCCACGCACAGTAACTAGTAGGCAGAAATGGGCCACTGGAGAGCGTGCCAGATCTGGGATGGATCCACGGCTTCACACCACCTCAAGCTTTCTCATCCCTTGGCAAAGGGACCAATCTAGAACACTCAGGGGATGGGTTCTCATTTCAGTGACATTTCACACATTTGAAACAGGAACTAGTGAAGTACAGAAGCATTAGTACAGAGGTGTCAGTGTCAGAAGGGGGAATGGAAAAATCAACAAAATATTCACATTTAAGGAAGTATTAGCACTTAAATGGCTGTAGCTGTGGTACCTGATATCCTGCATTCTGTCAGGCAGCACTCACAGAGAAATTAAATCTGCTCTCTTGCAGTCCATGTAATCATACCTGAGTGGATCCAGTCAGAAGAGCAGAACATTTTAGGTGGTGCATAGCTGTAGACTAAGCCTGGGTAGTAAAATTTTTATTTTGCCATATATTTTTTTAAATTACATGGAAATACTAACAGTGTTTCTTCTTCTGATTTTTTTCTTTAATGACCACTTTCAAAAGACAGTAAATAAATTAGCCTCTATTGATCATGAAGCAATAGAGTAGTTAGTACTTTTGATCCATGCAATTAACGTAAAAAGATAATGTGTGAAATGCACGAAGCATGGGCATCATGAGTGAGTATTGTCATCAGTAGTCTTGCTTTTCAATAAAGAAAAAATTGTTTGGGGAAATTGTTCAAACAGCTATTGCTATTGCATCCACACGCTGCTGATTTCTGGTATTTTTTCCAAAGATCAGTAATGATATTCTATTAAGGTGATGAGACCAGAATTAATTTAAATAACTTTGTGCCTGATTCATGAAAAACAAAAAAATGCCTCCACAGCCAGGGGCCATTATTTCTGTAATTTTTCTGTGGAAAAGTCATGGTCTGTATTTAACTTTCAGTTCAAAAAGAAAAGTTTTTAATTTATAGAGATACAATTTTATCTTCACAATCAGCTCCAGAGGAATCACCTAACTACTGAAAGGAAAAACCCCTCCACTGCCTAGCTCAGAAATACACTGATTACACAACAAAAGTCAAAAATATTTTCTTCTAAAATTTATTTATCCACACCCACCGCAGCTGCAATCAAAGAGTAAAATGGGCATACAGAAGAAAACTGATACACTGATATATTAATAGCTCATTTGCTTTTTAGACATCAGTATAATTCCCGTTACTGAATAAATAGAAATGGCAAAAAGTTTTTAAAAGCACGAATCTAAATAAAGATAAGAATTAAAGCAAAACACAGAGATGTGTTGCACCTCTCTAATGTTCGAGCAGTACATTCTGTTCAACAGCTCACGTTCACTTGTTTGCTCACAGCACATCTCTCAGCAAACTGCAGCAGCACTGTAAATATTGCCTTCATTTTGCTCCTTTGCTTGCAATCCTTTTTTCCATCATGAGCAAGAGCTATGTACCTTGGAGAGATATCCCAGCCAGCTGAGAGACAAATGATGTGGGCAGCATAACTTTATGAAAGTGCAGTGGTTAAAGGAGCTGTATGAGAGATTTGCTTGAACAAAATCAGATGAGTATTGCCTGCTGGTTAGAATATTCCTGCGAAGGCCAAGTCATATCATATTTCAAATCTGGCAAAATATTTACAATATTATTTTTTACATTTTCTGGTATGATTTTTATTAAAGTGTATACTTGTTCAGTAAAGAACAAGCTCAAACCACCTACCACAAAGAAATTATCCACACTTGTGCTGGAAAGTAGTTTGCTTTCTAAAGTTACAAAGAATATTTAAAATTAATGGAAGAAAAGCAACAGAGGAAAAAAAATCTCCTCGGTTTGTTTATAGTGTTCTTTTGACAGTGCTTTCTGTGTGGCCAGTGTTAGCGTTTCCTTTCGTTTCCCTTCGTTTGTGTGTGCAATTTTCAGAGCCACAGAGAGATTATTTGTAAAGACATATATACAAGTAATTGAAAAACCACAAAACCTGGCCAAAAGATGCAGCGGAGGCCAACTCACTGAATTTTAATCCTGTTTTTAAAGGAGTAGATTGCAAGTTTTTAGGGGTGGATTAAACTTTTAGTATACGAAAATCTGCAAACTATGGTTTTCTTTTTTTTCAGAAAAGTTTTCTTTCCACTTCAAATATTAAATCTCCATGGGAAAAAATTTGTTCAGGTGTAAAATGTTCTCTGGAAACAGAACCTAGTCCTTGCTTTAATATTTCTACTTCAAGAAAGTAACTTACTGATCCCAGATGACAGCGAGGACACAAACAGTAAAATCTCTTTCACATCATTTGTTTAATGAATTTTAATAACACTTCACTGGCTTGGGTTCTTTTTCCCCAGAAAATATATTTCTTTCTAAATGCTGCTTTCGGCAAGATAGAAAAGTGAAAAAGAAAAAGGTTCTTATTTGAGTATGGATTGCAGGATCAGGCCCATTGATCTTGGTTTACTTTCTGCTTAGCTTGCAATACAGCAAAAAATATTAAAGACTCCTAAGGCCTTTTTCAGGTACATATACTACAGTTTCCTGCAGCTATAAATCCTTTTGGTTTAAAGAATTTCATCCCAATTACCAAAAATATACACCCAAGCCCAAGGCAAATTCTTTTTTATTTTTTTGTTTGTAATTTTAATATTAACTTTGCTTCCTAAATAATTTCTTTAAGATCTTTAGGCTGTTTTACACTTTACAATTCCCTTTTTATGCATTTTCTGTCTTTAGATTTCTATTTAATACTTGTTTATGCATTTCTCAATAATTTTAAAACATAACCTCAAAAATAAAATCACACCTTTTCTGCTATGAAAACCCTTCGCTTCAATACAAATACAGTGATTTAAGCACCCTTCTGGGGTTTTTTAGCTGTTAGTGTTCCTGGTCTCAAATTTTAGCATCATTATTTAAAATGAAGGAAAAAAATCAACTTGCAATTTAGACAGTTACCAAATTACCAAAACTAGTGCAGCAACTCTTAATGAGTGAAACCAATAACAATTTTCTGACTGCAGCCCCTGTTCAAATACCTTGGACACCTTGTTAGCACAGAATGAGGTGTTCAATCAAGACACTGGGAATTGGAAGTACCAGGGCACAGTTTTGAGTGGTGATTACAAGGGCATGAGCGTGAGTGCCAAAGTAACAGTCTTCTACACTGCAGGAAGCTGAGAAACCTTCAAGTCTACATTTGTAAATCAGCCTGGATGATTACAGCAGTCACAAGCAAAGAACATATGAAACAATTATTTGCACCGTTCTTTCACTCTTTTAATTTGCTCTTAAAATGAATACAGTGATATTAAGAGCCATTAGTGCTTTGTCTTTGAAAATTTCGTGAGACTTCGTATCTTTCCAAGCAGCATCTTAAATTGCTTAAAAGTAGAAATGTAACAAGGAACTATTGTTTTCTGATTGTTAAATCCCTTTCACATCAATAATCTAAGCTTACATTAGCATTCAGTAATGTCTTTGAATTTTCTTAGAAAGTATTTGGTTCATATGCAGAAGCGATATGATTTTAGACTTTCCCCTTTTCTGCTTCTTAATTGCTGTGTCAAAGACAGTTTGCCTTTCTTAAATGAGTAAATTTTAAAAACAAATTTTGTCACATTAATATTATGCTGCAGATGTAGATCTACTTCCATTCTATTAAAGCAAGAGAGTACCACTCTTTGGTGTTAACTTTACCACTTTAATTTTATAAAAAGAGTCCTTTATAATAGTTTCCATACCATTCACTCATTTTTTTTTTCTCTAAATTCATAAACAGTAATTCGTGTAGAAATAACCCTGAACATTTCTAAAATTCATAGTTCAGGCACAAAACTTGCAATTAGGAGCTACTTTCATATTAAAGATAAGGAATTATTGACTAAGGAAGGGACGAGAAAAAGCAAAGAATTAAATTATCCCCAGTGAAAAACTGATAATCTATTTTTAAAAAATCCAAAGTATCCTGATACATTTCTCTACTTCATGGATATATATAATATATATGTATAATTCTAATATTTCACTGCCTGAGGTTTGAAGAAATAAATTGTGGTGGAAAGTATCTAAAAACTGGTGCTTTAATTTAAGAGAAATATAATGTTTCTGCTGTGAGTTTTTTGGACGGATCATCTAATGCCTTTTATAGAAATAAGCAAAGTATATTATGGGCTTAATTAGTATCTCAGCTGTACTAATTGCTTCTATCAATAGCACATAGAAATTAATTTTTGTTCTTTTTGATCATCAAGAAACATTATGCAAGAACTTTTCACACAGGACCTTTTTCTTACATGTATTATTGTAGGAACATAAAACACTTATTTCAAATTAATACATTTTTGTAATAATTATTTCCTTGCATAAATCTATTTTGAGCCTTGCAAAAATAGCTAGTTCTCCAATTTTAAATGCATCATTATATCTAACAAATCCTGAAATACTGTCCTAGCAGTTTCTGGCTTTACTACTGGTTTCTGGAAACTCCCCAGAACAAATCTTTTAGCACTACAAGAAACAGATAATTCTGATTCTGTAGCTAATATTTGAAGACTCAAAAATTATTAAAACAACACAGCCAGCCTGTACTAAAACAAAACTCCAGACTGTAATGTACTTCACTGTTAATGACACACTGGGGAACTAAATTAATGCTGTAGGGAATGCAAAAGTGCAACATCTCTGCTGCTATTGTGCGCTTGGTTTGGTTTTTTTTTTTTCCTACATAACTTTAAATTATGGATTACTGTAAATTTTGTACCTAAGGGTGCTGAAGCTTTCATGTAATATTGTAGAGTTGCACAGCACTTAAAAATATAGCTGAATATTCTCACCCCTCCCCCGCTGCCCAGCTATACCTACCAGCAGCTGAAAAAAGCAGTAATTGAAATTAAAGGCTCCTCCAGCACGTAGGAACGTCTGGGTTTAATAACCGGAGGGGTTTCAGGTGCAGAGGGCGCTGTTGTTCGTGTATTCTGCGAGCATTTCCTGAGCAGGGAGAAAAACAAGGATCCACCAGTTTAATATTTTTAAGCTTTCCATAAAAAGTCAGTGGAATTACTGACATATAGATGCTACCTTCCATAGTATGCGATGAGTTTCCTGAAATAAATTTTTTTCGTGGCAGTCTAGAAGAGAGATGCCAGCTATCGTCACCAAAGTGAAATGTTTTTCACTGTTTCCACTTTACAGTCCATTTACCAAGATTTTATAACCCAGCCACAAGGTTCCTTCCATCACACATTTTCATATAAGGATATTTCAGTTATTTTCATTTTAAAAGAACACCAGATGTGTTTAAGTGTAACTTGCAATGCAAAGTGTGAAAACAATTCGAAACACATCACTTCAGTGGCATTCTTCAACATTTCTTTCTTTCTGAAATATTCTTTACAATTCATACCTAGTTGTTTCAGGTGTTTTGCCCATAACAAATCATTAACTACTTATACCCACAAAACCCAGTAGAATATACCATTCACATCTTTAAATAACATTCTGCACAATAACTTTTCTTTTGAGTTTTACGTATGCACTTCTTAGCATTACACCTCCACACACGTAACTAACAGCTTTAGAGACATCATTAGTTCTTCAAAGCAAATTGTTTTCTAAATCCCTGTACAATGTACTACATTCACATTTTCTCTTTTTCCCCCACTGATGGAAAAAAACTACCATGCCTAAAAAAGGAGTGAAAAAAAACCCAACATAGGTAAAAATCTTAATGATAATTTAGACCCACAGAAAGCTAGGAAACTTACAGTTACAGCTGAAATTTTGGGTTAAACTTGAACAATTATACCTAAGGCGTTTGGCTGGACAGGAAAGGATGGTCATGCTGCAGTCCTTTTCTGGAGTCACTGGAAGTTCAGCCTCAGTGGGAATTACAGATTCAGGCATCAGGCATCCTGGATCAGCTCCTGTACTGAGTTTCCTGTGCTACCTAAGCCCAACAGGGTGGCTGTATTAAAGCCAAAGCAACAGGCTTTGTCCAGGTCCAAGTTGTGACTTTAAATCAAACTAAACTGCTCAAGCAACTTTATTAAGTTCAACATTTATTTACCCATAAAAGCTGACCTTACCTGAAAAGTTATTACTTGAAAGAAAGGAATTGAAGAAGATTATGTGATATACTTTACTTTTCTTCTCTAATAAATTTTATTGATTCCTGTATTGCACTACAGTCTAATGCATCTGCATTTTAAAGTGTCTGCAAAGTATCCACCTGGGAAATCTGATTTTTAAAATAAAGCTACGAGGTTAAACAATATAGTTTGGGAGAAATAAATTTCTCATGTGCCAGTCCTGTCATGGGGCACTCCAACATTTACAAAACAAGTTTCGCATTTCAAAGAAACAAAAAACCATCAGAATATGTGGCTGACCGAAATCGCTCTTTGCGTGAGGTTTGTATTCCCCAGTAACAAAAACTTTACCTGGTTAAAACAGTGCCTAGATTCTAATAAAAACCAGCCATTGTTAGTTTTTCTCCTTGAATCAACACTCATTCAAAAGTTTCCCACCTGATAAAGGCTTTAATATAACCGAGACAAAGTTGCATTTTATGATTGGCAAGTTCTTTGCGCCCCAGCTACCCCCCAGCCTGGTGGAGTGGGGCTCCGAGATGCATTTTGGCCCTGTCTTCATGTCAAATCACTGCCATCAAAACAATGGCGCATATTACATGAAAATCTTGTGCAAATGAGCCATAATGGAAGTGAATGACAATCTCGTAAGACCGTGCAGCAGGATTCTCCTTTGATCTGAAATATTGTTAATCTTTCTCAAACATAACACTAAGTATACTTGGCAAATCCTGGATGAGAAAGTCCCCATAGTGCGGCTCTGTGGACAGCCAGCCAGAAGGCGAGCACACCCCGCCACAAAGAGAGGCACAGCCACGAGAGAGGGACACACCAACACCCAGCCATGAGCTCTGCAATTGCTACAAATTTGTTTACAATTCAAAGGCCTCTTCACCCACTTCCTTTTCCCGAAAACAAGCTAAACAATATGTTTATTTATTCTTAATAATGGATATTTGCTGCTGGATCGCAGCTTCATTTAATTAAGAAGCCTCAGTATTTAAGATATTAAAATCCATGTTTTGAAAAAGGTTTGCTTTTACAAAACACAGGCCTTATTTATTCACAGCTTAAGAAACAGCCTCACTCTAAATTATAGTTTTAATATGATGTTGCGGGGGGAAAAAATTCTAGCAATGTAAGGCAAAATTTTTCATTGGTAACAAAAGCATGATATAGGACTTTATA
This sequence comes from Trochalopteron elliotii, assembly GCA_024734555.1. NCBI lineage: Eukaryota > Metazoa > Chordata > Aves > Passeriformes > Leiothrichidae > Trochalopteron > Trochalopteron elliotii. The sequence goes on along the minus strand of JANPWX010020211.1, from coordinate 90,035 downwards.
CTTTCCTAAAGATGCTTAAAGCAAAGATGTGGTACTAAATATCTCAGATGAGGTCATGCATCAACTTCAGGAGAGTAAAAACCTCTCCTTAGACTATCTTACAGCCAACTCACACCTTTTTGTTGTGCAGCCAAATATGCACGGCGTATGTAGACGAATGCAAACAGAGTAAATCATGTTGATTCAGTGCTAGTAGGAAATATGCCTCTTCAGTTGTGTGCTGCTTTTGAAGTACTGCCTAAAAATCAGTCTTGGGCTTCAAAGAGAGGGGATTATAGCCTTTATCCAGCAATTAATATGGCTGAAACTCAGAATGTCAGCACCTGACGACTATACAGGCTGGACAGTAGCCTAGTAGGGGTCCAGTCCCCCTCAAGAATTGGAATTTACAATAAAAATGAGTGCATAAATAATATAAATGATAATATATAAATTGAAATATTTTGGAAAGGGGCACAAAATTTTAACTTCTAATGACCTGTCTATATTTTGACATGTGGGGAAGAGGGGGAGTTGTGGTGTCCCTTGACCTTTAACCTGCCTTATCCACCTAGATCATTTTAATCTCCCACCAACTGTTAAGCAGAAAAGAGTGCTATTAAAGAGAAAGCTATTCCTTTTGCCTTCTTACATGGATCAGATGACAACCTCTCCAAGTCCCTCCTCTCTGTCAGAGTTCAAGGGTTCAAAAATGGTCAGAATATCAAGCAACAGAAAGCCAGCAGGACCACTGCAAAAAGAGTTTAAGGACTTTATATTATGCAAAGGGGGTTTTGAAAAAGGGGAGATTCCATTATTTTAAAGTTTCACTCCCTAAATTTTATTTTTTTTTTCAAGTAGGTACTTTCATTTCAGAAGATCATAGAGCTTCTAATTTGAGAGGGAGGAAAATTCTTACATTATTATGATATGCCCCCAAACTTGTACCTACCTAATAATCTTTTCCATATTAATTCTTTATATGTAGTTCCTGAGGTTTAGGTCACATACACATGTATTCATCAATAGTGTTGTACTGTAAATAAATGAACACTAAACGCTCTAGTTCTAGCCAATGTGTCAGGGGAAATAAAGTAAAATAAGATAAAATGAAATTAAATAAATTGGAGCATGCAGACTTTTACTTCATAACCATCCTCAGATGACATTTCCACAATGCTACATATAGCACCCTGTTCCTCAGGGAACATCCAAGCTTTCTTCTATTTCTCATTCTTAACCATAGACAGTTGTTATAACACGTTTCTTCCCAGAATTTCCACGTGATTTGAAGAAAATATCCCCTGAGTACCCATACTTGATGTACTTATGGAAAAGTGACTCTATATCATGACAAGCTAAACAATATGGTTCTTTAATAAAGAATGTGTGATATTAAATGCAGAGCTCTTATTTCAAAATGGTAAAAAATCAGTTTGAGGGAAGGAATATAATTGCTCAACATAATATAAATGGAATGGGTGCAAGCTGAATGTAATTTTTAACAGAGCCCCACTTTCTAAATATACATATAATGTGTTTGTGTGCCTGTGTACAGAGACATGATAAACAATAGAATTTAGAAAACTGTGTTAGATTTTGGCTTTTGCATTAGGCCCTTCATATCCTGTGCATCCTAAAATGCTTAACAATGTTTCCATTGTACTTAACAAAATACAGTAATGGTGGTGCAACAACACAATGGCCTATGCTCTGCCTTGGACGGCCGAGTCTGGTGTGTGACAACCAGTTTTGGCTGGGAAGGAGGCTTAGCCAGCCTCTTTTCACAAAAGTGCCACGGCAATGTTGCCTAGACAGGCAGCAGGGACAGGAGAAAGGGATTTTGGATTAACATCTCATCTCATGAAGGACGGCACCTCAAACAGTTCAACACCTCCCCAGTGCTGCACTGCCATGTCAGCATTAAGAATCAGCCCGAGTCCTGGTGGGAGACTTAAACTTGTGACCTTCTAGCCAAGAGGTAAGAGCTCTGCTGGCTGAGCCACACTGTCATTATTGCTCTGTGCTTGCGTGGGCTGACATCAGTGTTGACTACAGTTTGACCTGTGAGTGGAAAATTGATGCCCCCACAGATTTTAGAAGTAACCCCATCTTGCAGAAAAGCTTAGGGTTTTTTTTCCCTATTGGAATTTACCTCTTCTACCAGAGAGCTGCAGTTTTCAGCAGATGCCTAATCTCTAAATACTGATTTCCTAAACACCTTAAAGGCATCGGAATATCTTTCAGATATACCTGGATTCACAGTATTTAAATGAAAATTTTTAGTTTAGCTTATAGTGTTTTCCAGGTATAATGCATTTTTATAGCAAAGTTTCTGGTGGAGGAGGGAAGATTGCTATAGTATTTCCAATAATTAAGATTAAATATATATTTACATTTTACAAGGTAGTGAAAGACCTTTAAGGCACCTTGCACCTATATAAGCCAGGGTATTTTTCAAGGACATTTTAATATCAGTAGATAAGATACAAAAAGGAGTAAGAAAAGTGTTCAACTGATATCATGTGCTATGCACAGCAAAGGAAATCCCCTTGGGAAATGTTTTCATTACATTACAACATACATAAATTTGATAGGGAAGAAATTATCCTTCTTGATTCTGCTTCTGCTGAAGTTGCCATTACCAAATTAGACAGTTGATGATTGCAGACTTGGACCCAGTCACTGAAGACTCATTCCAATTTGACAGTGATGCTAAGACATTTAGCAGATGTTAAAATTTAAGCATCTGAAGACTATCTAGATTTGCAAAGTGATGATGTAAAAAGGAATTTTCTAGGGCTGACATACATTGTGGGTGTAGATAAACTTTACAATAAATCTTTAGCTAGTAGTCCAGACAGGTTTAGACTTATAGTTTGATTTTTTTTTATCAAAACTTATAATTGGTGCTTATCCCAAGCTGCTAGCACCACACCAAATTTAATTTAGAAGCACAAATCATAGCAGAAAGTGAAACTCTGCCAGATACTAGCAATAGCAGTGCCAGCTAATTCTTACACATAAAAGAATTTCTCTCTCTCAGCAGATATCTCAGGGCAATCATATGTTCCTAAAGATACACTGAAAAGATGAACCAGTGATTTGACGGTGGGTAATATCCAGCAACCTTGTTTAATCAGATTTTAGCCTTCAAATCCTGCAAAGTCAGCTGGTTTCATGAGTTTCTGATTGCTTCAAAATCAGAGACTGAAACAATGAATTAGAGCTGATCACCTACAGCTCTAATTCAGGACCAAACACTGGCAGTAAATATTCCAGAGTGGGAACATGAATACAAGCCTCAGCCTCCTTTCTCCAGCCTAGATAGGAGGCGTTGAACTGTAACATCTTTTTTTCTATCTGTTCTCTTTTTTTTGTTCAATGTCTTTGCTTGTTTATTAAAATGTTCACTGCTGTGATCCGGTTTTTTACCTGGGGAGTTGAGTGGATTTAAGATGACACATAGCTGTATAAATCTTATATTTACTATGCTTTCTGTAAAGATGTGCCTGGCTGACCAAAAATAACTTTCATAAGAAAGAAAAAGTAGTGGAAAGGCAGGGTGAGGGAGACCAAGGGGGTTATGTGTTCTGCACAATGTGGTAGATTTACAGGCTGTGGTGTGGGAGCTGAGTCTCTTCCTCAGGAAGCCAGCTCAGCCCTGGGGAGCAGTCCTGCAAACAGAGACTCACTGCTGGACTCTGTGCTCTTATCCAAATGTCATTTCAGTTGCTCAAATGAAGTTATCCCTAATCAGACAGATTTGAACCACAATCACACTGAAGGCCTTTTACTGAGATTTTTTTCCAGTAAAAACTGAAAAAGTCTTTCTGACAAATGACCTGAATGGATTTTGAGAGGTTTGGTCCCAATTTTCATAATGATTCCTTAAATTTATTTTGGATAGATGTAAATTCTATATATGAAGCTTAAGAGTCCTGACCTACAGTTCTTAGTTCATTGATAAGGTTTGCTTCTTGCAAATGGATCCTTCTTCTCTGGAACTCATAGGGCAATTCTACTACTACTACTTCTTCTTCTTTTACTAATACTACTGCTACTACTACTACTACTACTACTATTATTATTATTATTATTATTATTATAGAAAATCTATGCACATCCATGATTCTATGGATTACTGTACAAGGGTCTTTGTTCTTAGAAGTGGCTCCCTTTAAGTTTGCTGGAAACAGTAAGAGGAAACAACTTTTATATATTTCCCAAAACAAAAGCTCCAAAATTGGACATCAAGCAAAATATTAAAGGAAATATCTCAGGTATTTTATTTATACCAGTGCTCATAACTCAAGGCAATTGAACTGCCCCACCTCTTAGCATAGCTTTAGTTTGTCGGCATTTTCCTTCCACATCTCAAAAGTGCAGGTCTACAACTCTGGCACTGCTTTGGGATATGGAATATCTCCATCTTTCTGAGTGCTGCACCCCAGCACAAGGAATCACACCACACCCCATCATCAAGAGCAAACAACTTGTGTGGAGTCCTTCCATGAGCTGACTGGGATCCCTGAAATCCATCTACCCTTGCTGAAAGGCAACAACTTGAGAGGCAGCAGCCTCCAGCAGCATAATCTTCCCCATATTCTATGCCAGCCCTATTCTGATCTTTCCTCTACACCAGACTAGCTCCAAAACCTCACCTTTCTCTTTAGTTGTCCCTGCCCTCCCCCAACACCTCACCAGCCCAAACCTTCCCATCAGACTCACACATCTGCCCAAATCCATCTAGGGCATCTCATCTTCACTTATTTTGTAGTTCACTTCCACCCCTGGTACTGTCTCTACCTGTACACCTTTATCTTCCACACTGCTTCTGCCATTACCACTACCTCTATGCTGGAGATCTTTCATGTCAGAGCCAATTGCTATGGTTACAGGCAATCTGCTGTATGTTTCATCTCCAGGAGCTGTAAATGAGGGAGTTTTAACAGCATTTGAGTAAGCACTGCCTCTTCCTTACATGGAGAACACAGCCCCACTCTAATTCATCTATCCACTAGTTGCTGTTGCATCATATATATTACACTAATTCTACCTAGATGTACAGATTGACAATGAGCTTGCATCTTGTGAGAAACAACAGCTACAGGACTTTTATTTTATGATCTTCTTCATTTTAACGGTATACAGTTCCCATTTCAGTCACACGCCTCTCTGGTTTGTGTACTCCAGCCCTGATTCTGACTGAAGCAAGAGGGAGAAAAAGATTTTATCTTATCCGTATCTATACATAGCTCTGTAAAATGTTAGTGAAAGAGAATATACACACTCTGCATCCTGAAAACAAACCCCACAATAAAAATTACACAGTGTGTTCGCTCTTTGTGCCTTAAGAAAGTATTTTTGGTAGTCCTGAAGTTTTAGTACCATGGAGATGAAGTTCATACAATTGAGAGTCAACTAGAATATAATCTTAAACACCAGTCATTCCATTTTATTTGTGTGTGCATTTGTAATAAGGACGGAAGAGTAGGAGGCATTTCAACCCTGAATTTGGATCTATTTGTACCAGTCTAAAAGATGGACAAAACTGATAATACTAGTATTTTAATGTTTTAACAGGTGAAAATCACACTAGCTAGAAAAACTGTTTCCATAAATGCAAATGCAAAACATGCCAAGAACTGATAGTTTGATACTGCTACAATTTTGCATCAGGGTCTGATAAAAACAGTTTGCCTGATTTTATTTCACAAGGAATCCTGCCACAAACTCTTCCCATGATTCTGTGTAAAAAAACCAGTCTGCTGATCTCCAAAAACCTCAGTGGAATCAGGATGATCCCCACACTGATCTTCATACTTTCAGCTCAGTCCAGGTGTCAACAGAGTAAATTCTGGTCTGTCCACCCTCTGATAAAATATTTACTTGCTCCTGCCAGACTAGAGGGGCACAAAGGGCCTCCAGCCCTATCAGATTTTGAGCAGGAAGCCACCAAACCAAGTGGTTCTGATTAAGGAGCAGCCATGGCCAGGCCAGAGCACATGGCTTCAGTGCACACCGTCACCTCTGGGAGCTGGTGGAGACAACAGGTAGCACTGACACATTGGCTCTCATTAGTTAGTGAGGCAAGTTCCTGTTTTACACAACAGTTGCACTGGATATTCTCTTCTGGTTTCTCACTCTACGACACCACAATCCCTGCATTGTGGGGAGCTGCAGCTCATGTCTCTGTGTGTCAGAACACAGCCCAGTGCAAAGCCTGCTCCCTGCAGCCCAGCTCTGCCTGCAGGTGAGGGGGCTGCTCATGGAAAGCTCATTCCATGCTGGCTTTGGCTGCCCTTTTTTCCTCTCACATGGGCTGTGTGAACCCCCCACCAGGGCTGCCCAAAAGGAGGGAGCTCCTGCCTGGACATAGGCTACAAAAATGTCCTCTGACACCACTCACTCCTTGACCTCTGCTGTCCCCCATCCTCTACTGCTCCTCACCCAGGTGGTGATGCAATCTAGTCCAGCGTGAAACTGGAACAACTGATGGGAAAACAATTCTCGTTTGTAATAGCAGCACCATATTTAGATTAGGTATAATGCAAAAAAAAAACAAAGCTGGTCCTGAATTTGGCTTTCTGTCTGTAACATCTTACAAAGGGATGGTGGGATATGAATGAAATCAATATATCCTTTAGGAAAACGACTTTCCCTTCCAAGATTAAATCTCTACAAAAATAAGATTACACACAGTCATTTCAGGGCCCCAAAAAGAACATGATCCACAAATACAGTAATTATTTGATGATATATTTTAATAAACTATTTTCCAGTTGAAAATATGGCCTTTTAAATTGCTCCCTCCTCAGAGTTTAATTACTCATCATTCACCCCGGCTTTGCTGTGAGTAGCACATTGAGAAAGCTATTACACACACACCAAATTCCTGGAACTGGCAGTACGAAGCTGACCTTGTAAGGAGACGAAACTAGAACAGCAAAAACACATCTGTAAGGCACCACAGTGCACGGTGCAGGACATCCATGGGGAGAACCTGCTGAGTGCTGCACCCCTCAGCTCAGCACCTCGCTCTGGCAGTGTCCCAGGAGAAGAACCCTGAGAAGGACAAACACTCTCTGTTTAGGGAACAGCCTCTGTTCACGCAGCCAACGTGGTGTTTTGTTTTGTCATGGGCTGTGAGGAAAGAACAACTGCAATGCAAGTCTTGGTGTACTTAACTACAAATAAATACCTGCATCAGCCCCAAGTCTGTGTTTGTTCATCAAGTTAATTAAGGTGGGAGAAGGTTTTCAGCATGAATTTACCAATGTGATTTGGAAATTTTCACCTAAAAATCTTAGGCCTGTTTTTTGTTGTTATTGTTGTTTCTTTTTTTAGCATCAATTGATTCCCACTTTTAAATTTATGGAGCATTTCACACTGTTTCCTGCTGTGGTCGTCATCAAGTCTTGGCCACTGGATCATGAAGAAGCAAGGCATGAGTAGCAGAAAACCCTGTGGCTGTCCTTATCTACAGAATGGCAAACACAAGCTGAGCTCTATGCAAAGTCTGCTGGGCTGTCAAAGAAAAATTACAAAGGGTTCCCTTCTTTCAGTGAACTAATATATTTCTGACTTTGCAAAAGTATTTTACTTAGCCACAATTGCATCATATCTGAAATTATTTTATGACCTGAGGCGTGCATAGTAGGCCCATCTGTTCTCTCATAGTGGCTCTGAGAGGACTGCCACCATTTCATTCAGTGTTTAAAAATGCCAAAAATGAAACAACTTCCATATTTGTTAATGAGATTTACCAGAAAAAGAACACCACCAACAAAAGAGAACGCAAATACTCTCGGTCTGTATCTTTCCAAGCCAACATTTTAACTTTTCAAATATAGCCACACAAGCCCATGACAATTGTCACTAGAAAAGCAACTGAAATCCAGCTAGCAATGAAAGGAAAAGTGGCTGAAGGTTAGGAGCTATTTGGTAAACTACAGCTAGCTTTTGCACTTGTGATTTTTAAGAACAAACCTTTAATTTTGAAATTCACAGTCTCTCCACCATTACAAGCCCCTTCAGGGCAATGATCTATCAAGTTCTGACTGTTTCAAACTGTTTGTGCTAGATTCAGCATCTATCACTCCTCAGACTTGCTGCACATTTAGCCACAGAGCCAAGAAACAATAATTTTCAATTAAGAAACCTGGAGAAGACTTGGGGACTTGATTTATGGTGCATGACTAATTATCAAATAGCTAGCCTAATGAAAATTAAGCTGCTGGTTACTACAAAGATTTAACTTCATTTTCTTGAGAAGAAGCTGATATGACCCAGAATATAATTTATTGAAGTTTTATTATATATTTTAAAGCAGGCAAAACAGCAAAAATTATCTAATTAAATTTTTAAATATGATTTAAAATTTTCTCATTTTTTACATTGTTCACTGTAATGAAGATAGCTCATGTAAACTTATATCTGAATTAAAAGCTTTTTATTGCCTGAAGTTAAAGTGTTTCCTTTTGGATGGTGATGAAAGAGATAGGAATATGAAGGGAGATTTGACAGAAATTGCTTTTAAGGCTCAGTGCATTTCCAAGCAAAAGATTCTATTCAGCACAGAGTTGATGCACAAAAACTAGGTTCAATACCTAGAGTATTTTATATGTAAAATCCTGGTTAAATATTCTGTTTTAAAATTAATTCTGGCAATCTTTAGAAAATAAGTAGGCTAATGCTCTATGATTCTTATTTATTTTTAACTCTTTGTGGGTGGGATTCACAGCTTAAAGAAATCAGTAGACTTTCTTCTCTCAAGTATTTTCTTCCTGCTTATAATGATCTGTTTTGGGGCTGAAAGGGTCCAGCTCTGTGGTTGTAAGTAGATACACTCATCTGAGCAGTCCCACTAGAAACCTCCATGGGGGAAGAGGAAAGTTTACAATTAGGCACTAGGAGTGAAGGTAGAAACCTCTTAATTACTGTTTCTGCAATGAACTATTGGATAGAAATTCACAATGCTATACATTTAGGGTCTCCAATCATGCAAATATTACATTATTAAGCAGGAGGAATTAGCAACCTTTTAAGTACCCAATGCAAACAACTCTGTATAAATCAGTAGTCACTACTACTTTTACCCCACACATTCACATTAACTTTCTCTGGTGTCCATGGATCTATATAGAAAAGGGAAAATGAAACAACAAATTCTTCAAATAACACTCTTTTGCAGAAGTTAAAAACTGAAGGTTATTTTTTTCCAAGGAAAAAACAAATCTATTCCTATGGAAGAAGCCAGCCTTAGTTTGATGTGTGTCACTGCAAACAATTCTCCCTCTGCTCTGAGCCCTGCACGCAGCGCTCATAGTCTTTGTTTTGTGCACTTAGGCAAAACAATGGGGAAAGAAATATCAAGGTGAAATGACACAACCCCCTAGATTAGAGCAGCTGGTAACAAGACTGCTCAGGATCGTCACTAAAGATACTATTCACTGAAAGGGAGAAAAAAGGGAAGGGGGAAAGGATAACTTGATTTATTCAGGAAATTGCTTGTTTCTTCAGAAGGCCTTTATGGGGACCATCACTTTATGTTAGAAGACAGCTGGTAACCAGAAAGGGAGTGGGAATTAAATTAATTTCCTATCTGACTCTTTAAAGATCTGGGTTCTGTTCAAGTAGATGTACAGATACGTACAGAGAGCAACTGATGTTTTTCCTTCAGTTACCCAGTTGCAAAAACAGCCTAAACCAAGACTGCATATTTTTAGTATTTTCCATACTGAGGCAGCACTAAATTCTGATTAGCTCCAGTTTGGCTGGGAAAACTCTACCTACACTAATTTCCTTGATGGTTCCAAGACCCTATGTGCTTACATATGTGTTTACAGACTTTATAGCTCAAATACAGGACTTTCTCACAACAGGTTTGGTACAAGATGAGAGACACAACCCCAGACACTGAAGTCAAGTAACAATGCCTTGCACTAGTCCATAAGGGAGAAATCCCTCTCTTTCTATCCCAAGGTGTTCTCCACTGTCCCTCTGAATTACTTGAACTGGCGCTGGGAGAGCATGTTGTCTTTGCTCTCCCAAACCCATTGTGTTGGACTGCTGTGTGCTGTTAAACAGCTGCCACAATTCATCCCTGGCCTGGCCATACTTCAATAGTGGGTGAAGTGATTCATGCATCTATGGACTGTAAAGTTTGTAAAGCACTTCAGGATCCTTTGACAAAAAGCTGCTACATCACTGTAATTTATTAGCTGAGCGCGTTAAGTCCTAATGACAATACCCTCCGAGGTAATGCAGCTCAGACTATTAGGCTGAAATGGTCTTGAAAAGTTTACACACAAAACTAAATGTACACTGTAAAAGCTTCCTCTGTTTGCAGTCTGGGGCCACTGTCTGTCCACAAAAAGACTTCCTTGTCACGGTTGTTTCTTTAGGTTGCATGGCATTTAGGAGCTGGAAATAAACATATATCCAGAGCCTTCCTTTACACAGTGTTGCAGTGCAATGGAAGTAGTTACTGCACCCAGTACAAGAATATTATCTGATTTAAAATGAGGCGAAGGTCTGTGCACTCATGCATAGTTCAAACTATTGACAAAAATGCTGAGCATCTTTGTTCAAAATGTCCTTTTGTCTCCTGATTTACTGCTGTCATCAAATTTTCAAATAGGGCCATATAAAAATATTCTGCTTCAAGTGAAACCACTTCCTGTGGGGAAATAAAAATACAGGAAACAGGGAATAAGAGAAAATTATTGTAGTATATTTCAGGTCTAGGATGCAACATTCATATCTCTGTGTTACTACCATTGTGGAGCTTAATGTAATCTTAGCCACCTGATCAATGGTAGATAAAATAAAACACTGTACCCAAGGAGGCAATAATTACACATATACAGTATATTTTCTGTATCTGTAAGATGTTGGAAATTTATTGGAAGAAGAGAAGGAAGTTGATTTGTACATTAAAAGATATATGGTCCTTCATAATAGAGACTTCTCAACTAAAATTTCGAAAATGTTCCTTTTTTCCTTTCCCGCAAAAATTTCACAGTTCTGGCCCTTCTCTCTATTCATTGCTGCTTACATGCAGTGTCCTCTGATTTCAATAACAGATTCATATTCCAAGTAGCAAGTTAACAGAACCTGAGACAAAGAAGAGAATTGCAGTCACTTAGTTTGACCTATATAGCTCAGGCCATGGCTGAGGTACATGGCACTGAATGTCATGGGGACGTGGTTATCTGGGCCTCAGGTCTCTCACTGTCACTGCCTTCCAAGGCACATTTTGCCATCCTGGAAATCTTTGGTCCTAGATATGAGAACTGGCATCCAATCACTCTAAAATTCTTGCCGTTGGGTTGTCATTTTCTCCAGAACAAGTCAAGGACTGATATGTACATCTCTGAGTCACCACCTCTCTGCTCACAGTGGAGGTTTGAATCAACAGCACGTTCATCATTTCCCAGGTTTACACAGCAGTGTGGTTTTCTCTCTAAAACCAGCAGGATAATCAGCTAGATGCATCATGAAGTATTATATCTTAGAAAATACCAGTAGATTTTTAAACTCCACAAGAAGACCATATGGAGTTTGACTCCTTTTTTATTCTTTTGTTCCACTGATCTTTCCCTATTGCCATTGGCTTCTGTTATAGGAATCTAATCCAAGCTCTGTACCTTTTGGGGGTACTACACCCTAATGAGCAGAGATGTCAGGGCAGTAGACAATGTCTGATGTCATCTAGGAAACGTCCTGTGTGTTTCTTCTTTAAAGCAGTGGGACCCAAACTCTGCTTCTCACTGGGCACTGAAAGAGCAGCATCTTCCAGTTTTCTCAATTGCTAGAGCAATGCTTAGTAGTAATAAGTGCAGGAATGAGATATGGAAACAATGGAAGAGAAAATACAAGCAAAAAAAGGCTTACGTGAGATTTGAATAAATTACCTTCTGATGGAGGGAGATGGAGCAGATGGTCAGTCAGAACAACCTAAGCCCAGGCAGTCCTATGAAAAGCAGCACAAAGCCAAGCAGGCAGCTCGCAGAGGAGGGCCAGCTCAGGCATCCAGGGCTGGAGAGCCTGGCACCATCCAGCGCTGGGACGGGCAGATATCCCAAAGCCCACCAAAAAGAAAACACACAGCCTACAGTAAACCCTCAGGCAGACTGCTAAAAAAAACAACTAGAAAGCCAGCTCAGTATCCACAGCTGTTCAGGCAAAACAAACTCTTAACTAAGCACCTACCACAGGATTCACCTCAAAAATACAAGAAATGGAGCATCTTATTTGTCCTTTAATCCCTGTTGGACCAAGAAGCCAGACAAGTTAAGAATCTGTGCTTTGGTATGGTTGTACAGGTTGGAACAGACAAAAGAAAACAAATTCAGTGGTCTCAGATCATTTCCCAAAGGGCCTCTCATGCCACTGCTGGCAAGAGCTGCCTTTCTCCTTGGCAGCCACAGCCACGACAAGGACAGAATGGGTCTGGAGGTTGCCCACATTTTTCTGGATAATATTTTATTAGCTCAGGGGACACTGCAGGGGTTATGAAGAAGGATTTGTATTTACCATTGCCCAGCCTCAGTTAAGGCAGGACTACAACATGCAAGCAATTGCTTTAGCTGCCCCTTTTAAAAGCACAAACCTAACCAGATTTTGCATTTTATTTTATTTTTAAACAGGACATGGCTGCATGAAGCACTAAATTTCTTCTGAAGGGACTCTTTATGCTTTGCATAAAAAATTCAGTGAATGTCATCTTTACCCCTTGCAACCACAGAGCATATTCAAAGAAACTTCATGAGAAGTGTGAAGGCAGATGCTTTCTTTTAAGGTCACTTACTAAATTTTAGGTCAAAATGCAGCAGATAATTCATGTGTTGCACTAAATAAAACAGGCCATGGATTCAGGAAAACAATTTTAAGTACGGTTGTAAAAACATAATGTTTACAGAGAAACTGGTTTTACTTTCTAAAATTTTTAAAAGAAATGTGATTACTGTCAATTTTCCCAAGATACTAGATTATGGACCTGAAGGTATTGCTAATTCCAGGTATGTTCAAACTTACCAGCTGCTGCTTCTACATATGTGCAGCATGTTTTCCCAGTTCTCAGACTACTGTGCTATACAAAGTTTATGCTTTAGACAGAAAGGCCTTAACAAGCTGACCTAGGATAAAGTCTAAATGCAACTCCTAACATGGATCACTGCAGAATTCTCAGCAGATTCTGATAGACAAAGTCTTATCAGGGTGTTCCTATAATGGAGAATCTAACAAAGGAAATCAGTAATTTCAGGAGTTTTTCTCCCTGCTTGTTGCTGTTTCCTGTTAGGAGATATATCAGATCTCAGATAAAAGTGTTAGTAAGCCTAAATAACCTTTACAGGAAATGTAAAGTCATCCTGGCCTCCAGCTCTGGACCACATAAGGCAGAAAGGATTTATCTGCTTAACAGTCCTATATACCTACATCCTTGTATATGTGGCTTTTATTCCATATTTGATTTAAAGCACAAGTTAATTCTGGAGAGCCTGTATTTTCTCTGCAGTTGAAGCAAAACTTGATGAAAACAAAACAATGCAAACAAAGTAGAAAAATATCATAATAGTATAACTATGGAAAGCTGAATCATCAGCAGTGTTCTCATATTTTATTGTGATTTTTCTAAGTGCTAAGTTTCTCTATTAGAAAGACATGGAGATCTAGTTTTACAGCATATTTGAAACACAGAGAAAAATGTTACATGCTGGGCAATGAAATTGAATTTTTTTTATTCTCGAAAGAGACCTATCCATTTCATTCAGTTCTGCCATATTTTTAAGTAAAAAAACAATAGGAATCTACAAAAATATTTTGGTAAAATTCGTGAATATCTGCAGGGGTTCTGGAACTAAAAGTGATATTTCTTCCAACCTTCATATGAATAACTCATCTGCTAGCCCCATTTTATTTAGCACAAATGAAATAATAAGGCAGAGACACAGAAAACTGTTTCTCTGCTCATACAGTACTTCCCACTTGTTATTGGTCCATTAATACAAACCAGGCACTTTTTGTGTTAAAGATTGAAGTGATGAAGCAGCTATGTGGGCTTGTGGCTAAACACTTTCAAAAGACAGTCTCTGATGAGATTTTACTGTGCCATTACAAGGAGCTGCATCCTGAAAAAGTACACTTGGGCAAGGCAGGTGAGCCTTATGGAGGCAAAGGCAGGGCTGAGCAAACCAGAGCAGGACAGAAGCTTTGACCCTGCAATGGCTCCCAGGAATGCAGCCAGGTGCCAGGATTACAGCTGGCAAGGCAATTCTCCCAAACCCACAAAGATCAACAAACAACACGGCTCACACACTGCAGCTGGGTATTTTCTTAATGAAAATATGAAGAGCAGTGCTGCTTTTTCACAAGCCAGATATTAAACAGTCTGTATAGAAGCTCCACTAATGATATCAAGAGAAATGTGGCAGTAAAGACGAGAAGACCTTAGGCCAGCTTTTGCAAACGGGGTGTTTTGGGTCTTGAGAAGATAGAAATTGTGGGTTTTACTTTTGCATCTTGATTATTCAAAATAAAAGCTGATTTTATCAACATTTCAATTTAAAACATGTATCATCTTGCCAAAACCCAAAGTTGTTCCAAATACATTTGTTAAAACAATCTTGAATATGTTACATAATTTTAATTTTGTGTATTAGTTTCCTCTTTTCTCCAAATTCCCCTAAATTAGCCTTCTGCCTTATTCTTTCTCCTTCACATAATTCAGGTGAAACATTTCTTGGAGAAACCACATGATTAGCATAACCTACAATGGATGGGACGAAGCTTTACAGCTATTAAGAAGATAAATTTGGGTAACAACACTAAGAAAATATCACTGCACCTAAGGTAGACTAGGAAATAGAAAGCCAAAGGTTAAATTTCCTTCAGTATGGTTACAGTAGCAATACTATGCTTATTTCAGGATGTTTTAGATTGGTTTAATGGATGAAAAAATTACAAGTGATTTACCCACTCCAACTCAGCTCCACCTACAATGTAGTGCAAATTAAACAATGTGATGTAAATTTTAATTTTTTTTTCTCTGGTTTCTCAAGCTTCCAGTTTCTAGCAAAAACTAATATTAACATTCCATCATCCATAAAGACTGCACCATGCTGCGCTAGGCTTGTTTTTGTCACATACCACCTTAAATTGTAAACCACCTTTGAGGACAGCCTTGCTAATTCATTTTCAACAGGTCATTTTAGGGCCAGACTGGGATTTGGCTTTTGCTTCTGAAAATTACATGTGAACATAATGCCATACAAATAATGAAAAATGTAAATATTCACCATTTGCTGGAATATCCTCAGGTCAACCAAACTCTTGCTGCTTTGTGATTAGTGGTCTATTAATGTGCACTGTGGCTATATCATCTTGCTTTCCCATGGTGACATTATAAGCCTATTAAATGACTAAGGATATACATAAACGTTGGGGGTGGAGGAGGAAG
Source organism: Trochalopteron elliotii (assembly GCA_024734555.1). NCBI lineage: Eukaryota > Metazoa > Chordata > Aves > Passeriformes > Leiothrichidae > Trochalopteron > Trochalopteron elliotii. The sequence continues at coordinate 74,590 of JANPWX010020211.1, read as the reverse complement.
GCATTAAAGCATAAAGAAGAATAAACTTCTTTGCTTTTCTGGTTTTTGCTGCTGTTTTTAGTAATTATGACTTTTTAGTTCTCAGTGTAGCACATGTCCCTCACTCTTCAGCAACTTCTCAGGGCAGCCAGAACAAGCATCCATTGCAGCAAGCCTTGCCTGTTGGTCTGGCTACACTCTTTGGCTAGAGGAACAAGTTCGGTCAGGAGCTGGTGATAGAGGGAAACAGAGGTCTGTTCTATGCCTCAGAGTGCCTGAGACCTATTTTCTTTCCTAACACAGATCTCCTGGTCTAGTGGAAAATATTGGATTCTGCACATCCGCCCTTTACCAGGCCGGGTCAGCCTGCAATGCGCTATCACCATGATGTCACCATCACTGACACATACAAAGTTTATGCTTCTCCTCCTGACCCTCCAACTCTCACCCAGTGTGAGAGCTGCCCATCCCACAGAGGATATCCACTCATCTGACACATTGCTCCTCATCAAGGCAAGCCCTGGCCTGCTGCTCCTGCTGGAGAGTTTGGATGCGTCCATCACACCACTCCACCTGCACAACCTCCCCCTCATGCTCAGCTACTCCAGCAATGGTGAGGTTCTGGGACTGCACACAAGGCTCTGGTGGCTCCCGTGTGACCAATACACTCCGGGCACTCAATTTCTTCCTAAAAGCACTCCTGAGTGGACCACTCATTACTCACTGTAACTCACTCATTAATGCCTTGGGATTTGTTGTGGGACAGTGCAGCAGAGGGAGGTATCATTCAGACCATTCTTCCTCTCCAGGAAAGCCACAAGCAAAGTCCAAAGCTCCCACTCCAAGAAAGAACCCTGGCAGGATGGCAATTTCAAAGTTAGCGTGCATCTCTTTGCCATTTTGGCTGGTATCTGAGCAGTAGTTTTCTCTGTGTCCCTGGGAGGTGTAAGCAACTAAGCATGCAAATGGAAACCAAAATATGATCACTGCTAATTTATGAAATCTGAGTTATTATAAACAATGCACATTTCCCAATAATCTCATAGAAAATATGTTTTGTGTTAGAAAAGCAGAGTAATTCACAGTTTCCAGGGCAGCAAATTTATGAAATTGAAATATAATTTGAATTCCTGTAGGGTTAACAGATAAAATTTTCACAATTCATTTAGCTAAAGTCACATTTTCTTCTTTTAACTCTCTTATTGGATGACTCAATTATGATGCATATTAAGTTAACTTTTGATCACTAAAAGCTGTATTCAGACACTGCTACTCTGCAAATGTTAACCAGGAGCAAGAGCTTTGTTCTTGTTAGGTGTGATTTTCCTGTGGGAAGAAGCCTCTTCCATAACAGTAGCATGCCATGCATTTTAGGCAAGCAAGGGTTTGCCCTTATATAGCCTTGGAAATACCTAAATACAGCACTATGCTATGAATCTGCTTGAAAGGGAAACTTCAAACTCCAAACTTGGAAATCCCGACTTCCATCTGTCATATCCTAGTAAAGGCGAACATCTTTTCAGGCCCTCCCTTCCATAATGTGGAAGGTATTTATTAGATTTTTCCAAATTAATCCAGCCCAGAGCTGGTTTAATAGTGTCATATTCTGCTAATTACACAGTCTTAACATTCAATGTTGCTGGCTGTGAAATGTACCCAGCCTCAACATCTCCATTTGATGGACTTACTTGATGTTTTGGCTGCTGCTGTTCAGACCCATCTGCTTGAATGGCATTATGCCCACTCATCAATTGGTTGGACCTTTTCATTACAATATAGATGTCTATCATTTATGAGTTTATGCTGGTTTTCCAGCATTAGACTCAACAGCTATGTAGTGAGTGCCTCATGAAAAGCAAAAGACACGCACAGTGACACAAAACCCTGAAATCTAGTTTCATTAACAATGAAGATAATACAGTTGAGGTAGATGTATATTTACATCATTCATTGGGAGCAATTTATCAGCTGCATTTATCCCTTATTCTTTCTGTTTTGAAAGAAAATTTATGCAAAGGCAATTTTTCCCCCAGTCTATTCTCCTCTGAGTGAGCGGTAAATCTGTAAACACATGCAAGGCTTTCAAAGTTCCACCGCTGGGTATTTGTATCTGTTTCATCATGGGGTTTTTTTTAATTCACATTCAGCTGTTTGCATAGACAGACTGCAAGAGGGGAACCTGTAAAAATGAATAAATAATTAATGTCTAATAATGAGTAATTTGTTACGAGGAATAATCTTCAGGCCAGTATGTGAGAATTCGGGCCTCAGCTAAAGAATATTTGTTCCTGAATGTTACCTTCAGGAAAATCCCTCCTGAATAAGCATTCACAGGCAAAAAGAGAGATGACTGTAGACAAACTACACAGCCACTTGGGACTTTAATTGAAGTTTATGAACTTCATTAAAGACAATTTACAACATCTGTGGATATTTTCACTGTTTTTGCAGAATTCATTTTACTTTATTTAAAAATAGACACCGTTTTTCTAAATGAAGGATCAAAATTTTCTATCAACATCATATGTTATGTTAAGTGCTAACCAAATATAAATCTGAAGACAAAACGGTGATATGGAATAAACTAATAAAAGAAAAGCAACCAGACAGATATTATTACCGAGATTATTTTAGATGCTCCTGCACTACTTTCAGTGGTGACATCATTCAAGAGCCTTCAAATAGCTATTTTCTCCCCTTTCTGTTACCTGACAAAATAGCAGCACCAGGAAAGGAATTTCAGACAAGCAGTGTCTGCTTTGTATCACTAATTTAACAAAATCATTTCAAGCACTTTTTAAGACAGACAGTCCCACTCAAAAAAATTTATGAGGAAATGTCACTATATAGATAAGGAAAGACTATATGAAGAATCAAAATATGGGGCAGGAGAAAGGACTTCTGAATAGCAATCCAGTTCCTTCCAGGTTTGTCAACAGCAGTATGCTAGCATTTTGTTTCCTTGGTTTTTAGACACCGGTGTTATCCCTGACCTTCAGGGAGAAATCCAGCTTTAACAGCTTTCATGTCACCAGATAGATCTGCTCAGTAACCAAGCCTCTAGCCTTATCCTTTTCTCTCTACTTTTTTTTTTTCTCCACACTAACACATTTAACATACTGTAAGCATTCATCACTTCCTTGGCAGTGTTTTTATGGAAGGCCCCGTGCCCTGTGCTGGGACGATGGGGCACAGCCCCGGCGCGGGCACGCAGTGCCAGGGCAGCTCACTGTGTGACACCAGGTGCTCCCAGCTCACACATACGGGGCCCTGGGGCCTGTCCTCCCGTGGCAAAGTCACCCAGGACCCAATGGATATGCTGGGGGGTCCTTGTGATTGCAGCTTGTCAGATGCTGTCAGCTATTATCTCATGCGTGCGTGTGGCAGGAGGGATGCACACGCTGGCTTTGCTCTTTCTCCCCCCAGCACAGGCATGGGCAGGATGTGGGCTATTGTTTGCTCTTGCTCCCCAGGAGCTGTGTCAGTGTGCACTGAAACCATTTCAACTGTTTATAGACTGATTTTCAGGCTGGGGAATTTTCACCAAAGCTGGGTTTTGTGAGCTCCAGCCAGGGAATTATTCTTACCCCACTCTGAAAGTCAGTCTTGAGCTGTCACAGAATTCCAGAAGTGGTGGTTTTGGGGAAGAGTCTGTCTAAAAGTGATGACACTGTCTCCTCTGGAAAGTCCTCTTTGCGCTGAGATACTACTGAAGAAGGAACACTGATTTCTTGCTTACACTTAATCAGACTTGTTGACATTTAGATGGAGGAAAAAAGTGGCTCCCCTGAATACATTAATGGTGTAGAAAAGAAAGATATAGATTACACGGGCCCTCTATAGAAGCAAATCTTGCATGAAATTCTTGTCATTTGATTAATATCTCAAATCAAAAGTCTTACCACATTGCAATCTGGGAATCAAGCCAGCTAAGAAACTAAAACATATATTTTCAGTATAACTGTGTTCATAATGACAGGACCACATGGTCACAGTTTCAAATTAAATAAAATCTGTCTATTACTGTCCTTTTTCTAGGACACCAGGCAGTACATTTAAAAACAAGGCAAACCACATCTGCTTGTAGAAAGAAAGATACTCCTTAGAGAGCTGGTGATAGAGATCTGTACAGTGCTGGAAGTAGGAATACAGTGAGGTCCCTTTGGGATTTCCACCTGGTGGAGCAGGGAAAGAATAACTTCCAACAAATTTTCTCTTCTGAAAACTCTGAATCACCTTTTTTTTAACCACTGTTTTTTAAATGGATGTGTGCCAGACTGTCTTGCAGGCAAAACCAAGTCTCATTAACTTATTACATACCTGTGCAACATTGCACTAAACCTTCCTAATTAACACCCCACCTCTAAGTATTCATCTTAATGCTAGGCCTGCAGTTACTATATCCTTCTTTTGCTGTTGCCCAAAGTACTCCTATTTTAGTCAACATTTCTTTATATATCAAGCCTCATGCAGTTTTTGCACCATTAATGATGATGTTACTTAAGCACTGCCCTAGGAAAAGAGAAGGAGAGAAGCTGCAAACCTCTGCTCCCTCTGCCTCTGCACACTCACTCCAGCAACAGCCACTGCCCAGCAGCAGCAGTTCTGGGCAGCCCAGGATCACATGTTGAAGTTTGTGCTGAGGCTGTTCAAATACAAAGGGATGCTCCTTTCTGCAAAGCAGCTATCCTGCTCATAATCACAGCCAACTTGGAATTTCTTTCATGTTCTCCTAGTGGTGTTTTATTCTAGCAGGAATTAGTTCAGTAACTCAGAGAGCTGTACAGAGAACAAGGGGTGCATTTGAATTACCAAAACCATAGAATTTAAATTATTGTGTAAGCATAGGCCTGCATAGAGAAAAAAACATTGCTCAAAGTAAACATTGCAAAAGGAGACAAACCAGGACATTATAGGATTTTTTGCTTATTTAACTTTATATAAAGTATGAAAATTAATGTGACATGGATAACTTGTTCCCTCCAGAAGACTCTTTACAAGTCATAGATTCTATATGATGTTGCTGTTGCTATAGTAACTCTTTTTTTACAGCATAGCAAATACTCATACAAAACCTTTTGACTTTTAGGAAGAAAATCTGCATTCTCAAAATATTTTCAAGTAAACTTTATGATCTAAAAATAATAGATTCATTGTCTTTCCCTTCTCCCATCTCTCTCAGCTAGATATAAGCAATTAAAATTATGCCTCCTTGGTAAAAGACTTACTCTGTGATCTAAAAAGTGATTTCATCTCACAGCTATATTTTATGCAATCCGGTAACTTTGAGTAAATTCTAGTGAGGTTTCATATGTTAACTACTGTAGTAGATTTCCCTCTTTTTTACCCCTTTCCTTTTTTTTCCCTTTTTTTTGCTTTGTTTAAAGGTGATTAATTACTCAAATGCAGTGTGAACCATTCACTTAATACACGGTGTGTAAGCTCAGCCCTTTTTATCTTCCCTGTTTTGAACACCCAACTGGCCAGTTTTACCCCACTGAACTAATGCAAGACAAAAAAAAAAAAAAAAAACCCTCAATGGCACACACTTTGGATAAATACCTCTACACTGTACATTTGCCAAGAGAGCTTCTAAGATCAGCTCTGTAAATGTCATGATCCTTAATGCTATTGTGGTATAACTGAAGAGCGTTCCTTGAGCCCATTTGGCTGGGCTGACTAGCGCACTTTGTTTTCCCAGGAGAAGAAAGCAGAGTAGTAAACCATTTTTGCAGAATGTCATTCTCCCACAACAGTTTATGAAAGAAACATCTGTGACAAGAATCTTTAATGCTTTTCTCAAAGCCAAGCTGACAGTAAAAGAGCATTGCTAAAAGTGGCAAATCAATCCCATTCCGCTCCTTCTAGAGCAGGACACCTAATTTGCTATGTATCACATGTATTTTCTTCGCATGTGCTGAGAGGCTGTGACATTGATGTGGTGGCTGTCGTCCAAGCTTCTGTTGAATAAACACTTTGGCCATATAGCAGGCACACTGGCATGTTTAGCAATGTCTGTTGTCCAGTGTTGAGTTTACTTCACCCCAGGGAAAAGTTTCTTTAATTTTTAGATTGCATTTTTAGGATAAAAACAGTATCTTTAAAGGCTGATTTGGAAACCTTGGGGGATTTTTAAACTTGGCTTGCTCAGTAAGGGGTTTTGTACTACCTGGAAACACAGACATATGAGACAGAAGAAAGTAACAACAAACACAGTTCAGCAGCTAAAAATTGTTTCATTACTGGGCTTGTGTTGATTGTGATATAAAAATACGATGATTCAGCCAAAGCCAGCCTCAAAAAAAGGTATCTAGATCTGAGAGAATAATTTTCATATTTAGTTAGTTAAAACATCTGAAAGCTTTTACTGACATTGGACAATGAATCAAAGCTCTGGTGAGTGTGCACTGAGGAAACTGAGAGTTCAGCTGTGAATCAGAAGGATCTTCCTTAAGTTACTGTTGTTTTTTAAAAAGATGTAACACTACTGAAAGTGTTTATTATCCCCAAAGTAAAGTAAATCCCTAAATAAACTTCTGATGTCCATTACATTTAAATCATTCTATTTTGAAGCTTTTTGCAAAAGAAAGTAAGGTGGTAGAAAGGGGACCACAACTTTTGGCATGGCTCACGTACACTATAGCAATCTTCTTTCCTGCAAGGGAAATGCAATGCCTCTCCTGTCACTCTTTCGGCATGAACACGTGGGCCAAACCATGCAGTTATTCAGCACTATCAGATCTCCCCCTGAATCCCGTGAGAGTTCTGGCTCAGGCTGGAGTCCCCATTGTAATGAGATGGGTCTAGATAGTGAACTGACAGCTCCAAGAACCTTTCCTGGCAAGGAGATGGCTATCCCCACCTCTGAAAGCTGAGTGAGGTTAAAGGCTGGAGTGACAGGGCTGTAGTGAGAACACCCACGGTGCATAACAATGGCAGATGGTTTGTACCTCACTCATTGCCCGGGGAACGGTGGTAAAACTGCTGGAACACAAACTTAGAACCCAAATTTTGCACTTAAAATAAGGGAGTTCTACAGAGGGCAGCCATAAAAATGTCTTATGTACAGAGAGCTTTCTGAATTCAGGCTCTGACATTGGGGTTGTCGTATGTTATAAAGTTGAGAAAGTTCCAAGCTCCAAAGAAAGTCTATTTATTCCCTCAGTTGCCATGGGTAACACTTGTTTGTATACATCTTTAACGACAAAGGAGTGGAATTGCATAAATAGAGGGTCTGGAATTCAGAATACGTTCCAAAGAGATATAATTGGCATCTCCATAGCTGTTCAATTAGCAGTACTTGATCAGATAACCAAGGCAGTCTAAGTTCTCCTGAATGTCCCTGTGAAAGTCAGCTCAGTGACTTGTGGGCAGAGTGAAAAGGTGTGGAAGAAACTCTAACACTGATAATATTTAGAATGATAATTCACAGCACCACGGAGAAACAGAAGACAGACTCACCCTGAGGCCATGTGAATGGAAAGCAAGGGTAGTTTCCAAAGCAAAAGGCAGACCTGAAAGATTTAATCCCAATGAGAGCAAGCCACCTGTTCTGCTAAATGCATTTCCTTCCCATTCTTCATACCACCTGCCTTATGCAGGGGAGAAGGATTTCATGTCTTCAGGAGGCATAGTTCTGCTCTCTTGTTTTTTCAAAAAAAATGTGCCTCTACACAGTGAGAAATGTCCCTTGCAATTTTCAAGCTCATTTGAACTTGAAAGTACTCTCGTCTGACTTCAATGGGACAAATCTTCAGTAGGGCACGCTTGGCTGGGCTGGATGCTTGTTGAGAAAACCAGTCTGCAACCACCTGTCGGCTGCTGGGCCTTTTGTGAACATTCAGGTCTTTGAGAATAGGACCCTATTTCTGCATCTGTACAGCTCTGAGCACATTCAGTCCTTGTGGAAGTGTGGAGCTTCAGACACTACCCTAAACACGTGGGTTTTTTAAACATTGCAATAGATGCAGTAATGCACATGCAAGTAAACAAATCCCTGCCAGATTAACCCTAAGCCCTGAATTTGCCCAGAGTACAATATAAGCAGGTAGTTTGAACACTACTGGGATTCTTAAAGTGAGTATAAATGTTGCAGTAGATAACAAACTGCTTTTTTTTAACTTGCTCCTCGTTTCCTTTTATGTGCTCTCCTCCCATATAGTTGATATCCAAAACATCAAAACACAATTTTGTTTTATTTTTCAGAGTTCATTCACTTACGCTCAAAGGCTTTTGTTAAAAAGAACAAAGCACATGTGTCTAACAGTTTGACCCTTCCTCCATCCTTCCCTAGGGGCTGCAATTAAACTTTCATTTAAGTAGTTATTTGGTGTGTGGGATACTATGCTAAAATACTTTGAATCAGTGGTTTTTGTAAGGCCCCCAGCTGCTCTGTCTACAGCACCCAGTAACTCTTCTGATCACATTGGAAAGACTTTGCTAATGTTGGGTATGCTTGGGAGGAGTGATTATTTAGATAGAAGAAATGAAAATAGAGAAAGGATTCTTTTTAGGGAAAGGCACTGACTGCAAAGGACAACTGGAGTGTGTATTATGTGTCTGTTCATTTCTTGCCCATCATTTTGTTTCTGCCATGGGAATACATCAAAATATTGGCTTCCTGTGAATAAGGCACTTATTCATGACTTAGGACCTTGTAAATTCCTTATGTGATTGTGTTAAAATGTCCTTACATTTCCCATGCTCATACTAGATTTTTATGTGAGCCGGCACATTCTCCCTGCCCCTCCTCCAGTGCCACTTTACATGCACAAAAATGGAAAATTTGTTTTCCTGAAAAATTTGCATTCTGAAAAGAAAAGGTTGATTGATTTGCAGCAAAAGAAGGAAGAAGTCTCTTGTTCCCACCTATACCACCTCTTGTCCCCTTGTCTTTGTCATTATTCTCCACGTTTTGTAAGAAACAATAGTCATATTTATATCTGAATTATTCTGGAGTTGTTCCCCTTCCCTCACTGCACCCTGCTCCAGTTTGGTTGATTTTCTTTTTCATCTCATTCATTTCCTTGAAAGCATTCACACCAGAGCAGCTTCATCCACTAGTCTGTGGTTGCAAACCAGATTCCTTTGGAGAAAACTAAGCCTAAAACCACATGCCAGCACCAAAGTGGTACTTGAGTCACAACCAGGAGGGCTGCACCATCAGCCAGTCTTCCAGTGCACAGCTAATACATTCCTTACAGAGAAAATTTTACATCACATGTGCAGTGGAGGCATTCAAGCCAGAGGTCCAAACTCTATTTAATTAAAAATAAGTCCTGTGAACCACATGAAATGGAGTTGTAAGGAGCCTAAGCACGTATCACTCCAGTTTACAAGATCTGTTTCTATTGCAGTGAATTTCAGGGTAATTTAATGTCTATAGTACATGTAATGTCTGCCAAGTCTGCAGCCTCCCTTTCAGTGGGATTGCTAAGAATCTCTGTGCCCTTTAGGGTTACTTGAACAAAGTCTGAGACTTCATCTCTACAGGTTCACACTTTCCTGGAAGGATGAAATACCAATATTTTCTTACAAGCTGCATTTCTTCAGAAATCTAGCTAGAACTCATGCCACTCATGTTGAGATATAAATCCCTGTCTGCACAGCAACACCAATAACAGTTCTTTCCAATTATGCCAAAATGTTTTTGCATTGACATTGTAGTTGTCAGCTCATATGTTTCCACCAAATGTGCACTCTAGGACTAAACTGAAACTGAACTGAGAATATTCTAAAATTTTGGGAGCAGGGCAGCCATTTGAATCTTGTATGTGTATTTCTTGAAGGACTTAATCAAAACTCAATCAATTCCCACCTCACCAAGTTTAGAAAGGGATTAAAATCCAGTACCAGATTTGGATCTGAATTTTGTGCCTGGGGGCTCATTTCTGTTATCAATTAGCTGTTGCTCTTGTGATGTATCAAAAGGCAGTAGCATATAGGCTGTTGTTTAGAGATGTACATAATGTAGCTTTAAATTTCATTGGGAAACTAAACAAAACCTCTGGCCTTAGGGCTGCATGTTCAAATGCTACAGTCCCATAGTGCATTACACCAGTCAACACTTCTTTTCAAATACCACCCGCATAACAATTAACCTCACTTCAACCTTGAGGTCTCTGATTAGTGATGGCCTATTGTTTAAGTTCCATTAACATAGCCCCTGTGTTGCCCTATTCTCAGTCAAATGGACTAATCAAATCAGTCACCAAGGACTTAAGCTCAGGGTCCAACTTCTTTGTAAGCAGCAATTTTCAATTTAAGTAGAATGGTGGATGTCATCAACACAGTCAAAATCAGTATAGCTGTGACACGGAAAACATTCTTAATGATCCCAAATTTGTGAAATATCAAGGGCCCAAGCAACTTGTAATATGAGAATTTCTATGTATAATAGAAAAATTACAATATCAATAGGGTAGTCAGTGCATTACCTTGTACCAGACAAGGCTCTGAAAGGACAAACCTCAATCAGATTCCATTTAATTTCAAGAAGCAAATGCTGTTTTGAACCAGTAGAAATAAAAACACATTACAGCATTCATAAAATGTTATTTTTTGCTACCCACACCATATTTATTATGCAAAAAAGGAAAGAATTGTTTATTTTTTCAAATCCAGTTACAAAGTTGTTATTCTTGACATTCTTCTTACTTGGATTACACAACTGTGTTTTCATTCGCATTAGCTGATACTTGCTCTTTCAATCATTTGGAATTAAAAATGGTATAGTATTTCTTTGGATTATTTTTAACACTGTCTTCTATTTCTGTCAAGGTATTGGATTATTGGAGCACAAACCTCTAAGAAGATACAGTGGAAAAGTCATGGAAAATACTTCACCAGTAGAATTCAGGGCCAAATCTTCAAAGGGCCAATATGGAATGTAATGAGAGTTACTGCCTCCTTATCAGCACAGATACCCATGGTGCACAGACAAGGAATTCTTTTATTTTAATGCACATGCAGTTACTGCACGAGCAGCACATATATTTTCCAACCATTCAGATCTTGCTTTTCTTTGAATAAGCAGCAAGAAGGCAAAGTAGGAAGCCTCTTGCCATTGAGTAGGAGACTGAGGACATCAAGGACTTTCAAAATGGACCCTTTGTGGCAGATATTATTTTGCTGTGATTATAACTGGTAATTCCTACCTAATCAAAAATAATCTATATTTTTTTCTTCTTCTCTTGCCATCTTGTTTTCTTGCCAAATTGCTTCTGCTTCCTCAGTCTAATACTTTTTCAGACCATGGTGGAATCATACTCTCATCTCCTCAAAATATGATGAAGTTGCTAGATAATGTCCACACGTAGCTTTTCTTTTATGATCAGCTAAAACACTGTGCACAGAATAAACATTGCCAGACACATTAAGTGTTTTATTTTTCTGCTTCAGAGAACGAAATTTGGCAGAAATATGCCCTAATTTAAATCCAGCTTTTGTCTGCCTCATTGCTTTACACACCATGTAGTGAAAGAACTGGCTTCACACTGCTCCCACACCACCAGTCCATCTGACTGACAATAGATCCAATCTGCATTACATGGGAGGCCATGTGAGTGGTCCATTCTGCTCCTCCATCTCCACCAACAGCTGGAACTGGACTTGGAGCAAATACCAGGAGAATTTGCAAGATAGTCCATTTGGAGCACATATGCTATAAATTCACCATTGCTGCAAAATGGCAAGCCATAGGCCTCGTCTACACAGAAGTTACTTGAATTGAAATTAAAACCAATTTAGTCTAAACCAGAATGAACTGTATGAATGCTCATAATCGTTTAAAATCATCTTGCTTCTGTTTATCCAGCACCACTGGCTTTCCCCAACAGGCAATCAACCAAGTGCAAGAGAAGCACAGACACTGCCAAGCAGTCTCCATCTTTAACTGAAGTTGCTTTAAACCCCACCTTTAGCCCCGTTGCTGGTAGGGGCTCTGCCTTATTGGCTGGGGCTGTTCCATCACACCTGTCATTCAGAACTAGGGGGATTCTGTCACAGTTCCTCAGTCCTTCAATTGTGACCCATAGTCAGTCATTGCCTCCTCTTTGGAGGACTCCAGAAGTGGCGCCACACTTGTCCAGCATTGGATCAGGTTTGATCCTTGCAGTCCCTCAGTGGAGGAAGGCACTGGGGCAGCAGCTTTTGGAGTGGCAAAAGCTATACGCATTCTCCAGCCATTGTTTTGGTCACGTTACCCCTGGGCACTGACCCCCTGCCTGCACTGCCTCCTGTTGCTCTTTTGTTCAAGAGAAAACTTGTCATTTAGAGGCTGATTATTAGTTTTCTTTTCTCTTCCCCACCCGGAGTCCCCCTTTTACTGGATCATCACCAGTTTTAGAAGAGTTGCCCCTTTCTAAAGAAAACAAAACAGAATAAACAACCTCTTTCCAGTCCCTGCCAGAGCTCTCTTCTTTTCACCAACATCCATTTTCTCCCAAACAAAATGAAAGGACAGGGAGAAAAAAGACAGCTTCTTCCCTCCCTCCACAATGAAACAACAAAGAGCACAAACAAAATTAAAATTAGGCATTTAAGCTGATTTTCGCCACTTAACTTTTGACATGTTTTTGCAAATTTCCTTCAAGTCCCCTCTGAAGACTCACCCAGTGAAACCCACTGTATCAAGTGGTGTTTCCAAGCCTTTTTTACATTACTTCCGTGAGACACCCCATGTGTTTTTTGGAGTGGCAAAGGCACCTTTCTGCTAACATGAAGATTGGAGGCTATGACACAACAAAATATCTGTCCCTTTGGGGAGAAATCAAGGTTTAAATGCATAATTTTTCAGCTTTATATACCTCTGAAAATATTTAGGGCCTGATACATCCAAACTCACTTTGCAAAAGGATCTCCAGGTGGGTGATTTATTAGAAGCTAAAGCCATTGCCCGAAAGTTCTGTTCTATTTTATGCCCATGTAGCATCGGTTCAGCTTCATTGTCTTGCTTTGAGAAGTAATTGTTTTTCTCTTCAGAAATATATTTTTCTTCCAGTACGTCTGCATCATATTCATCATCTGGAATGTATTGGGAGCGCTGCACTGGGCTCAGCTTGCAGCTGCTCCCAATCATATCCAGTGTGCTCAGAGCCGACCTGCAAGAGCCTCAGCGGGCGAGGGTGGGACCGCCAGCCCCGCCACTGCTCCTCCCTCCCATCCTGGCACTACGCTCCAGGGACTGTGCTGCTCCCTGCTTCGTTTCCAGGTGAAATTCAAAATGCCTTTTTTGATCCACAGTGCCATTCACGGCTTGAGAGCTTGTATTTCTTTGAGACGGTTTCTCTGTTTCAACGTCGTGTTTCACCTGGCAGCCAAGATTGGCTGCAGTTGCATGAGATGAATAGCAATGTTGACTCTGTAAAATACATGAGTTTGCAGAATGACAGGCCATTCTCAGTGGATGTACAGCACAGGAGCAATAGAAATATGGGGAGTGTCTTGTTTCACAGAGAAGAAAAGAAAGGATTTATTTCTATTGGAAAAAATTAATATTCTTCATATTTTTGTAAGAATGTCATGAAGTGCAACCACTCCCCTGAAAATATTCTGCAGTAGAATTGCTAAGAACTGTGTTCATATTTGTGTTGTGGGTTACACCAGCAGTAGTATCTTTTCCTTAGAAGCTGTTAGGTTTTTTATTGGTCTCAATTAGATCTGAAAAACCCTGAAGAATAAAAAAATCACGTATACATGAAAAACTCATGAGGCATTACTGCCATAGGAAATCATGCAAATAGAATATTGACTACTGGAAACAGAAAACTAGAATTTAATTTACTAAAGGAATTAATTTAATACAACAACAACAAAAAAAAGAATACAGTATGTGCTAGTCAGGTGCTGCACATTTCTTCACCAAGACCTGTTCCCTAGGTCCAGAAGAAACTTTCTGCACTGGTCTATGCAGATGCCATGAGGGTATTTCTCCATGGCTTTGCAATCGTCCAGCTTCTCTTGGGATTTATCTCTGGTTTCACAACCTACCTGACTGAGGCAAAGCACAGATGTTGCTGTAGTACACTCAAGAGATTCCTCTTCTGCATAACCCCAGTGCCTTCTGCCTCCAACCAGTATTTCCTTTGCCTTTCCAAGGAGCACCCAGGCCTCTCCACATGCCCTTGTTCCCTTCTCCCCCATTCCCACCTTTCCACTTGTCACCTTGAAGTCTCTCACCTTTTTTGTTGATGTGGCAGTCAGCCAAGGATCCTACTTAACTAAGAGAAAAGTACTTTTCTCTGTCTTAACCAAACTAAATGTGTTGAGATTAAATTAACCAGCTGAGTTACAAAATACATATCGTCGATGGTTGTGATTTTACAGCAGGTCGAGAAATATTCTGTTGTTTCCCTATAGATGGAAGGTCTTCATTACTCTCTCTTCTTGACCTAGAAGAAAAACCCGTCTCTATAAGAAAAAGATTGAGTAGAGGACTTAAAAGCATTTCAGAAAAAGAGACAAATGGAAAGCTAATAGCTTTCTCTAATTCTTTTTTTTAACAAAACCCTTTTAAAATAAAATGGTATGCTTTTTATGGTGGTAACAAGCTGTCATATCACTTCACTTGAGGTTATGTTTGCAACTGGCCAAGCTACTCGTAGCCCTGTGTAGGATACATTTCAAGCCCCTAAGTTGTATAAGCTGTCCCCATTGCAATAGTTTCAGCAGCATTAATTCAGCTCAGTAAAAATAACCAAACATAAGAAAACACCATTTTTTCCTCACTTAGACAAGACTTGAGCTGAAAGGGGTAGTGAACCCTCAGCACTACATACAGCAAGTGGATAGGAAACCATCTGCTCCACTGCTGCTGGCTTTCCTGAGCCTGGGGACCTGAGAGATGCCCCAGGCTCCTCAGCAGCAGTTGCTAAGGAAACATTTTAGGGAACCTTTTTCATAAATTCATAGTAATCTCCATTTCTCAAATGTCAAGGCTAATGACTCACCCTTTGATTGCAAATGGGATTTACTACCATAGAATTGCTGGCAGCCTTCAAAGCTAAATTGTATTTGTCAGCATTTGAAGACTTTTAGTACATTGGTTACCACTGCTCCCCTTGAGTGAGTAGAAAATGTAGATACATGAATATCTGGCAGAATTCCCTCAGATATATTTCAACCTGTTCCTAAGTTTCCATATAGGAAAGAAGACAGGTGTTGGTGTCTGAAGGGCTCCCACAGCAGGGAATCCCCACAGCATAGCCTGTGCCTTTGGGGGTTTCTTGCCTGAGGTGCAACCAGCCTTCTCCTTAGAAGCACAGACCCCGACCGAGGGGAGCTGGGACCAGCTTAAGGCTGTCTCTGGGGGTGTCCAGTAGAGACATGCACTCTCCCTTCCTCCCCAGGGTTACTTCTGCTTGAAGGCAGCTGGATACATCCATGGATTGATTTTCTGCAAGTCACACATGAATCCACGTCCTTGGTTTCTGCTGGTTGATCGCTCTGGCAAGCCACAGTTCTACCCCTCGTGCATTTTGGATACCACCTGAAATGAGACCAAGAACCTGACACTACAGTATTTTGTGCCTTCACAATTCTTTTTCTGCCAAGTTTACAAATGCACCCCGATACTTCTTTCTTCAAAGTGTTTGAGAAGTTATCAACAGACCAAACTTCAAGGATGATATCTATTGCTTTGAAGGCAATGCATATTTACAAGATTCTCTCTCAAGTGATACAGACTCCACTCCAGATGGATCTATTTCCAAGTTAAAAGTTATAGCCCAGAATACAATTTCAAAAGTAGATATTTTAACTCCTAGTACTTTACAAATGCATAAAAGAACCTCAAATAAATACAGCCCTAACCCCAAACTTTCTGTAAATTAATTTTTGGGAACACTTCACACTTATATAAATGCATATTATAAATACATTTGAACAATTCGTTCATACTGTATTTAACATATTTCCACTTAATATAAAAGCTACAGAAATAATGTACTTCAAATGGAATCACATTATAAATCACTGTTACTCATGGAAATCCCTTCTCCCTGGAATTGTCAGTGGTGTATGGAAGATACTGATGAAACCAACTTGTTTTCAGCAGCATCACATTGTTAGGGGACACATTCCTTAATATAAAATCAGTATCCACCCATTCAGGAACTTAATGCACTGAAAACATACAGAAATTCCTTCAGAGGAACAATGGTATGTTATTTTGAATGTTTCCTAGTCACCTTGAACACCATTGTCCAAAATGGGCAGATGGAGTAAACCCTCATCCAACTTTTGCTTTCTCTGTCTAAGGAAAAGATATCTCTCCAATGCATTTTGTACCACTCTGCCTGGAGACAGACAAATTTGCTTTCCTGTTGCATCTGGCTATAGGATTTTACAGTGTAGATTTCCTCATTTTTCAGCTTTATATTTAGCCAAATTGCCAGAATATGCGTCCTATCCCAAGCCAGGTGCTGAGAGAAGTCTCCACCCTTTTTGCCTAGAATACAGAAAGGGGAATTCCTGCCTCTGAGATGGTGACACTAGTGTTTCTAAGGCCATTTTTTTTTCCTCCACTGATTGGCTTTTAATTCTATACTCTCATAGAATTTTGCTTTTATTGAGACAATATAATTAACTATTGTGAGTGTAGAGGTGGTCTTAGGCAGTCCCCCCTTAGTTTCCAGCTGGCTCTATCTAAAACCATAATTTAAACAATGCAGTTAACTCAGAAAATAAGTCTCCAAATCTTGACTGAAAACATGTGGCCCCAAAATGTAGATGAAAAATGAGCAAACATCTGCATTATCATACTGTTTACCAAATGCTGAAATCAAAGTCCAGTCTATGCACTATTTCCTTTTTGTGTAGCCAAAAAGTCTGCTTAGTTATTACAAAATATAGAAAAAAACCCGATAGCATATTATTTTAGTAACACTGAGTGTTCTCATTCAGCTAATGATTATTTACGTCATTTCTGACCAGAAAAAAATATCATAAGCTGACTATGAGGATCTGTCTTTTCATTTCAGACTCATCAATACCTACAACTTCTGTACCTGTGTGCCTTTTTTGTGTGAAGTAAACTGCCATGATGCTGCACCATGTACCACAGTGGCTTTGAAACACCCTGCCTGATCCTTTACTTGTGAACATCAAGATAGTACCTGCACACTCTGTTGCATGGAGCCACAGTACATGTGATTGTGGTTTAACCTTTTAAAAGAATTGTTTTCTTGGTTCTATTAAAAAACAAAGATAGAGATTCTGTGAGGTTATGACCAATTTTATTCTCATATAGTAAATGTGAAATCCTGAGGACTTTGAAGCATTCTGTAATTCAAACGAAGTTTTATTATTTCCTGAAATGCAACAACCATCAGAACATCATCTAGGTAGTTTAACACTTTGTCATCTTGCTTCTTAGAGCACTAACAACCTGATCTACCAGCACAATACACATTCCTAATGCTCCCCGTTCAGTTGAAGTAGGGAATTTCCTCTAATTTTGGCAAATGATATGCTGAGAGAAACGTTACTTAACTCACCACACAGCCATAAATCTGCTTTGTAAATCTTGCACTTTTTGGAAGGCTTATTGCTAAAACTTTTGCTTCAGAAGCACATTTAAGGGGTTTAGATTTAATAAGGTTAAAAACCATCTGAGCGTTTTGAGACTACAAAGAAATAATATATCTGTAGTGTCCCTTGCGATAGATTAGAGGCAGGACTTGGTTGCAATAATGAATATAAATGGGATTCTTTATTAAAGCCACTGGACAGAAGCAGGGCTGTAGCTCTGCTCTCCAGCTCCCAGGCTAACTGCACAGAACCTATGCTTTCTAATAGCAGCCTCCAAGTCTATCCTAAATCCTGGCCTAGATTCAGCACTTTTGGAAGGGATTGCCAAACTCCATGAAACCTAGCTGTTTAAATTGTTCAGCAGTGGGTACAACTTCCAGAGCATGGCCTGCCAAGGCTTGCATAATCCCTACATTTGCATGCATGTGAATTAAACAATGAAAAGGCTGGAGATTCTGCAAATGGGAATAGAAATCTCCTCCATGCAAAAATCTTTTTGTTTTCCCTGCAAGTTTAAGGATAAAAATGGGTCTGGGACTTGAAAGCTTAGATATTTAAATGCCATTTTAGTTACAAAACTAACTTGTACAATAAATGTATACACACAGTGAAGAGAGGCAGCCACCTCTCCGTATGCCATGGCCAACATTATAGGCTTACTGCAGGTGTTGGGCATTTTTTCATGGAGGCTGGACAGGGAAGTTAATGAATGTTTATGGTCTTTGTAGTGAATCCTGAATCCTGAATGCTCACGGCATAGACAAAGTAGCTAATGGTTATCATCTGCTCTTTGGGCAGAGGAAAAAGGAACTGGATCCTTGACCCTAAAAAGCCCATTCCTGTGGATGCAGCCCTGGGCTCCTCCTCTTCCTGCCAGGCCAAGGAAAGCTGAGGACTTGCAGCCCACTGACAGGCAGAGAGATAGAGCAGCAATGTCCCCTCCATCCCACAGTCTGGTGGCCCTCATCCCCCCAGCCCAAGGCGCTCAGAGCACGCGCAGGGGCTGCAGTGCAGAGCTGGGACAGCCCCATGATGGAGGGAATGCAGTGAGGGAGGATGTTGATTAGGTTGTTTGGTCTCTCCTCCCTCCTCAAGCTTCACTGGCTCCTCTGACCTCCCTGTTCCCGCTCTGCAGTCCCAAATCTGCCTTCACTTTGCCTTTGCTGCCCCTCTGCCCCAGCCCAGTGCCACCCTCATGCTCTTGCTTTGGGTGGCAGACACAGACCACAAACCCTTCCCTTCAGGGGCTGGGCTGCTGTCAATAAACTAAACCTACAAGTGTGAATCTCCTTTGAAGCAGGTCCATCATCGTATTTTCAGACCACACTCACCATTAGGGATGCTTTTATCCAAGGAACAGCAAATACAGTGCCTTTTCCTAATATTTTGAAGAGAGAAGGAGAGTGTTTTCTCTGTGCTCAGACAAGCTGTCTGGATTCCAGCCTGAGGAGTATCTGCCAGAAACTCCAAGATCCCTGCATGGAAAATAGACTGCTAGAGTCAAACACATTCAGTTCAGCTTCAGAAACTTCTCCAAAAGGGCTATGGCAGACATTCAGGCTGTGGCACAATTTCTGTCAAAGGGGTTTGGCCTCCCTTATGCCTGCACAGCCACACACCTTCATGGGACAAACCTCCAGAGCCTTCCCCAGCAAGGGACTCGATGGATGGAGAGGCTGTAGGAATGCTTGAGGGATGCAATATCACAAAATAGGGACATAACTTTCTTATTTAACTGACAGGGAGATGAAGACAATGGGTTTTGGAGGAAGGCATGTAGTGGAGAACATTCAAAGGCTCTTTACTTGTACAGTGCTGACTGTTGGTAGTAGGGTTATCCTACAAAAAAGAAAAAGTGAAAATGAAAACAAAACAAGCAACCAAATCCCGAGGCTCCCAAATAAGAGAATGCACATAAAAATGTTGCTATGAGGCTTCTGAAATATTCCCATCACCCCTTCCCTCCTTCTCTCTCTCCTCTCCAATACCAGTGGTCTAGTGCTACACTGAGCAGGGGATCGGAATAAGCAGGAGGGTGCAGTGTAGGTGGAGGATCTCAGGATATCAGGAGGTGAAAGGGTGACACTGCTTTCTGATTTGAAGAGCTTCCATGAGGAAAGCCTATGATCACATCAGTGGGCCACATGTACCAACTGAGTGTTGCACATGTCAGTATATTAAACATATGTGGTTCTTATTTCCTACGTTAAAGAAATACAGTTTGCAAGCATCAGGGGTGTGTTGTTATTTCAAATGAAAGGTAAATGTGGATTAAGGGTATTTCAAGCATCCCATGGTCTGATGACAATGAATTCCTGCAAAATCCAACTTTGATTTTAAAGTTTCCCCGACATTTAAAATGTCTGCCTCACAAATTGGTGTGGGACCTGGTTTCATTTTAAAGGCTCATGGAAACAACCAGAGCAGCAGGAACAATAACAGCACCCTTTTAGAAAAATACAGGAAATCTTTTCAGCCAGATGCACTGCAGCACTGGGGCCACCATGAAAGTCTTGCAGTTAAAGAAACCTCACAACATCTTCTAGGCAAAAAGGGGATCATCACGTCTCCTAACACTTCATCTTGCATTAGAAATAATTCTTGCTTGAGGAAGCAAAAAAGAGCCAATAAAATGTTCCAACTTCATTCCTTTATTGACTTTTTGTTGCCTTATGTTATTAATAAGAATTTACAACCTAATTTACAGTGTAAAGTTTTAGCATGGACCATACTTGTATGCAGTTTGCATTTTAAAAAACTTTGGGGCATCACTCATCTGACAAAATCTTTTAAGAATTAAAAGAGTTTTGTCTGGGGCCAGATTTTGTAAAAAGGTCTCTAAACTCGACCTTTATATTTTTGTGTGAGAGGAAGTAGAATTTCCTGGGCATCTTATGACTGGGGGTTTGGGATATGAAAATGAGGGATTTGCATGTTGCAAACATTGCTCATGGCAGAGTGCAGGTAAAGAGCAAGGGGCCAGCCACTTTGAAACAGAATTCCTGATTTGCAGGCCCTATGAATGCACTTTTAAATGCCAATTTGATAGGTGGGAAGCATGCAGGGAGGCTTGGGGGGATGAATATCAGAGAATAGTAACATTATCACATTCTTACTTATCTAAGAGGGAAATGAAGACAATGATTTTTGAAGTGGGGAAAGTGGTGAAAGACATTCAGAAGCCTTTTTTACTTGTACACTGTTGACTATTGGTAGGGTTATTCTGAAAAAAAAATTAAAAAAAAAAATCCAACCCAGCAGCCAAAACCTGAGACTCCTAAATTACAGAATACACATTAAAATGTTGGCCAGAGGCTTCTGATTTGTATATTCCCATCTCCCTCTCCCTCACTCTTTCCTCTCCAATACTAGTGCTGTATTGAGTTGGAAACGTATAAATGTTACATGTAAGATGCAGCCTTACTGTTGCATCTTTATTCAACATCCACTTCCAGATGGGAACTATTTTTCATGGTTCATAAAGCCAAATCCAGCTGCTACATTTGGACCTACATAAGGAATCCACATTTTATTGCCTTAGCAGTGCATATAAAACAATTGCTGTTGTTTCTTTAGTACTGGTGCACCTCACATTTCTCAATACATTTTAGATATTTAAATTTTTAAAACTGTATTTTATAGTTCCTCATTTAGCTGTGCCCTGTAACAAGATCCTGCTTTTACAACATTTTCTAGATATCTAACATAACTGAAAGAAAAACGACCGTGGACAAATGGTATTCAATATAGCAGCCATATATTCAGTTACTTACTAAGAGTGTTCAGACAATTTCCTATGTAAACCACAATGATATTAAATACTTCTGGAATCTCAGCTTTATTAGGAGACAGGAAGTGCAAACTCAGGAGTCCTTCCCCTCCCCCTCGGCTAATCTGACTCTTTGATAGTCATGTGTTAGGAATAACCATCGAGTTGCTCCTAACGAAAAATATTCCCACAGCTAAGAGAGAATTAACCCTTGTGAAACCTCAAAAGAGAGAGTGGAGTCCATGTGTTCATATAGAGAGAGAGAAAAACATCCCTATTAGGAAGAAGTTTATGCTAGCAGCAGGTCTACACAACCCTCACTGCCAGCTCTCCGATGCAGGCATAATTCATTTGCATTTTAGATGGTATTGTCAGAGCAGCTACAGCACATGCATTGCGGAGGGGAATTATCCAGGCTGGCAAAATTAGCCATCTTTGTGCCTCCCTCCCTCCCTCTCGGGCGAGGAGCCGCAGCCTGAGCCGTGTGAGCCGGGGCTTCTCCCCGCTCTCTCCGAGCAGATGTCGGGCTGTTTGCTAGAAAGCAAACAAACCCCCACAAAACGCGCCGAGGTGGGACAGAGAGAGTTAACGCACTGGTATGACAGAGAAGCAAGTTTGCTGTGAATTGGGAAGCACAAACTATAGTAATCCCCACCCTGCTGAGTGGCTTCCCCAGAGGTCTGATACAGTGCCAAAGCCTCTTACGCATACTGAGACAAAGCTTATTTCAAGCCGAATTCAGCTCCTGAAGCCACCATACTGCTTCCTGACAGCCTCCAATTGCACTGCCTCTGTATTTGTGTTTCCTGCTGTTTATATTTACTTGTTCCCAGAGCCACAACAGCTACAAAAACAAATAGTTGCTGTTTGCAGGGCTCTGTATCAACACAGGTAAAGTGCTTCGCTTCCCTTTTAGTTTTACAAAGATTGTGCAAATAGGCTTTTAATACCTCAGAGAGATTAATTTGGTAATTATAAACCAGTTTAGGAACACATGCCAAACAATTGGTCATATAATCAGCATCCTTGTTTCAGAGTATTAGTGTGGCTGAGGCAAAAGGTTTTTAAACCGTAAGGGCTGCACAAACAGTCCCTTGATTATATTGCTATTATTTCCCCATTCCACTGAGACACAAGCTTGAAATATCACTTTTTTGTTTGTCAAGTCCCTCTGGATGCTCTCCGAATCTCTGCTCCTGTCTCTGTGGCCCCTGTGCAGCTATTGTGATGGAGTCTGATTTGGGTAATGGAGATCTTGTTTGATATATTTATTTAAAGAATCAGCTTAAGGAAGCCTGAGAGCCATCAATTCTCTTAATTAACTGCAGAGAAATGATTAATGCTATAAATGTGGAATTGATCAGGAAAAAATTATAGTACATAGGATTTAATATGAGTTGTTCCACCAATATTTAAGACATTAAATATGATAAGTCTGGTTCTGGGTAAAGTGTTCATAACTACCCAAGTTATTTATGCACCTCAGAAAATTCCCACCACAAACCACCAGGGCTGTTAGGCTTCTAACTGGAGGGAGGCAGTGCTTTTCGGGTAGAAAAAGTTGCTTTTTCAAAATAAAAAACTCCTCAAGGAGTAGGTCCATTTCAGCTGTACTGCATTCCTAAACCAAAGCAAGCAGAAAAGTTTAAAAGCATTTTATTCTGGCCTTATCTAAAGAGAACATTTTCATTTCTAAACAGTTCAGTTTAAAATTAATTTTGTTTCATGCACATTGATGTTAAATAATGCAGAAGTTTCATTTAATTTTGATAAATACAAATTATTTTGTTGGAGGTCAGAAGATGGGCCTCCAAGACTTTCCTTTCAGAAGCACCCACACTGAAAGTTTCCCCCTGGTGAAAAAGAAAGAAAAACAAAGAAAAGTATCAGGCAGTGGGCAATTCAATCTGCTGCCAACCCCCAGTGCTCCTCTTGAAAACTGAGCTGCAGTCGAGAAAAGTCCCTGAACCTTCAGTGCTGTCACTACTGCCTTTCCACCTCCTAAAATATGTTTGCTTTTTATTTCTTGTCCGTCAATCAAAACCCTGCACAGGGGTAAGCAGGGAGAATCTAACCTGCACATCCAGCTTTTGTGATTCCCACCTGCCACCTAAAACTGCATCTGAAGAGCTCTGTGGTGTGGCAGCCCTCCCTGATACTGCAGCTGCCTTGGCATTGTGCAAATGCACTTTGTATTCCCTGTGATGGCTGGTGTGGCCCTGGGCTGGGAGGGATGGGGGGGGTGACAGGTGGAGGGAGGGGTGACCCCGTGTGCCAGACTCAGGGGCTGCTGGTAGAAGCTGTTGGAGTTGTCCTCCCACCTTTCAGTGTCTTTCTCACCACAAAAAGGATTAAAAGCTGAGCCAACAAATTCAGTGACATGGTAATGTCAGTGACTTTTATAGACATCTAGAAGACAGTACTTTCAGAGCTCAAGCATCCGGCATCAGAGACAGCAGTTGGAGGGGGGCTTGTTGGTTTGTTTTTTGGTTTTTTGTGGGGTTGGTTTTTTTGGTTTTTTTTTTCTTTTTATAATATCTCACAATTCTTCCTGTCCCCACTTCCCCCAGTCCCTGGAGAATGAGAGTTATGGAAATAACAACTCCTGAGACCATTTCCCAAGAACTCTGTGCCTTGGTCCACAAGAAAGGCAATGCCAGATCCACCCACATCTGACAAGCAAGACATCCTGGAGCAGTTTTTGGAGGAGATGTTAGAGAGGCAGAAATGTCACTGTATTCATGTACAGAGCATGGATCCACACATGGAAGGCTAAGCTCCCTCCCCAGGGAAGCTGTGTGAACTTTGCCCAATCTTTTCCCTGCGTTTGCTTTCCCCTCAGGATTAGTCACCACCCAGCACAGGGTGGGAAGATCTGTCAGAGGTCATTCTCCCTCTGGACAGCAGTATGGAGTTCTGTGGCTCTCAGAGCCTGCTCACTCACCCACTGCTGCAGTGGGGACAGAGGGGCCACCAGGAAAGACTTGGCTGCCTCGGGAATGGACACACAAATGGCTGAGCCTATGCCTCTGCCTAGGGCTGTACCCACCTACAGCACAGGTAGAAGGGACCACAGTGATGACCAAAAGTTTCAGGGACACTTACAGCCCCCTAAAGTGGCATGAAGAAATATCTGAGAAGAAATAGAATATCTGAAGAAAAATCTGAGAAATTTTTCAGCCTCATATAGACCCCTCATGGTAGATCCCCTGAGAGCCTGGGGGAGGCAAATGTGTTGGCTGGTGGCATGAGACACAGGTGGGTTGGAAGGAGAAGATTCAAAAGGGAAGACACCAAGCACACAAGGGAAACCAGCAGCGCACCTGAGCTCCTAGCTGGGGCACTGGATGGTAGTGAATGGATGCGGTGTTACAGTGTGCCACAAGCTTGATATTGCAGAGAGGGCAGTTGTACAATTAAACACTCAATATCCGCCCAAACTGCACATTTAAGTAGTCTTAATAATACAGGAGCTTAAGAGAGCAAGCCTGTCTTCAGAAAACTACAGAACTAAGGCTCCCAGGGCTCCCTGACATCTCAGCAGCTAACACACTCCAAGCACAAAGCCATCTGTTAGGGACTGCTCTCCATCCGTGCTTCCCTGTCTCTGTGACCCCACACTGTGGGAGAGGAGACATTCAGAGAGGACAAGCAAAGCAGTGGGGTGCCACAGAAACCGTGGCTCAACGCATTCCACTGGCCCCTGAAATCGAGGTGCTCAAGATTTCATTCTTCCATTGGATCCTCAGGCTTTTTATAATTTCAGGGATGAGACCAATTTAATTTTTATAGAGATGTGTAATCCGCCATTTCAACACGCTAATTGAAATAGGCTGACATGCAGCTATGTGCCCTACGAGCCTTCCAAAGCACATATCTTGGCAGTTTCCACCAGAGGCTGAATGACATGGCTGGAAACCATACCAGATCCTCTGTGTTTACAGGCCTCTGCTTCAACATCATTTTTTTGATTGCTGGCTTTACCAACAAACATCCAAGAGGCAGAATTCACTTGGAGAAAATAATAGAAAGCAGAGCTGAAGCAGATTTCAAGAGGTCAAAAATCAACTGTACCTGTGCTATTTTTGACAGCTGTTTATTTAACCGCTTTGTGAAGTCCTTCAGCAGTGGAAATGCACGTTTTCCTAATGACATTATACTTGTTTTTTAATAATGACTTTTTTAATGCCTAACCTAAATTCTTCTTTGAGTCATCTAAGTTTATATTTTCTTATTAATTCAGGGGAAAAATGTTGATTAATTTATTCCCTCTCTTCAGCACCTTTTTTAGGTATTTGAAGATTTTTAAGCTCCCTTCTGTATGCTGTAAATAAACAGTCCCCATCTCAAATTTCTCTGGTTCTGACCACTTAGCTCAGGATTCTCTCCTTTCTTTCATGTCCTTTTTGGAAAGTAATGCCCAAAGCTTGCCCATGCTGAGGAAGGTAGAAGGATGTATACACCTGTCTTCCAGGTTACATTCATTAAAAAAACTTCTCTTTTTCTTTTTTACATTGTATTATCGTTGAAGACTTAAATGCTGTTTGAACCCCTCATTACTTCTCTATTATTTTCTTTAGAATCAAATATTTTACCCTCCATTCTGCAGCCAGCTTTTCCTCTGTATATAGAGTAAGTAGCTTTTATTTTCTCACCAGGAGGAATAACATTTTTTCTAATCACTTCTCCAATCTGGTTTCCAGTTCCACTGTCCAACATACGTTCTTTGTGGTTGTAATGAGTACAATTGGTTCTTGCACCCAGGACACTACTGACACTAATCACTGAGCACAGATCACAGCACAGGATCCTGCTTGGTTCAGATTTCCATTTGAACAGTCTCTCATTGATAACTGATCTCCAAATATATTTTTCCAAGCGGGAAAATACCCATCTTTAGGAAGGTTTCATCAAAACTATGTTTTCTTAGCTTTTTTTATGAATTTATCAAGAGTTATCAAGAGAGGGAGAGGTAAAACAGGGTTTGAGGTATTTACGATTTTTCCTATAAGACATTTAATAATTCTTGATGAGGCCTGTGTGCATAGTGAAACAGTCTCAGAAGTCTTGCTTAAAGCCAAGTTCCCCAATCATGTCACTGGACCAGTAGAGCTGCTAAGAATATCCCCATGACTCCAAGTGACATCAAAGTGTCACTGACTCATGAAAACTGACTCATACTCTGAACTTGCATGGTTCGATGCCATCTTTCCTCTTACTATTACTCTTCAAACTCAAACTTTACTCTTAGAGATGTGAACTTTTTAATAACTTTCAATATATTTTGCAGACACTTGATTAGAGCTTCACAAAACTACTAAAAGCATGGATAGAGTTGTAATCTTTCCTTAACAAGATGTCTCTTTTTAAAAAGGAAACAACCTTCCCATCTATGTGGTTAACTATAAGAAAATAATCCCATTAGGAAAATAATAAATTGTAGTTCTAAGAAAGCCAACTCACGACAACCTATTGAGCTTATGTTTAAAGAGCAGAGTCACAGAGATATGAACTAAAATGTATACATTGGGAAATAAATTAGAGTTCAGTAATTAATGTGAATTGTAAAACCTCGTGTTACTTGATGACAACAATTATCATTAAAAACTTTTATTATTCACATTTAAAATTCCAGCAATCTTACAGGCCTCTAAAACATCTATTTTGGCTTCTGGTTTAATTATCTGTCAGCTATATAGTCATTCATTTCACAAATTAAAAAAGAAGAGTTTACGTACGGGGGAAAGCGCAGTAGCATGGTAGGAGAATTTCTTGGGGGGATTTTCAAGCAACCAATTCTAGTTCATTGCTCAAGCTGCCAACTTCACAAAATTTACATATGGGAGGCCTGTTTCACCTATGGTGAAACTGAGGAGCTGGCCACAAACTTCTGATCCATGTGTTAGCTTAATTGCTGTAGGATCACTCAGGACAGCCACTGAGGCTGAAAGCCATGCTAGGAGAACTGCTAAGTCACAGACAGAAAATGAAGACAAGAGTTCACCTCAATTGTTTGCTGAGGACATCAGCTATATACTTCCCTGGTGCTTTTTGTTGGCATTTCAAGAGAAGAAAATATTCTAGCTCTTCAGAAAGAATCAGTGACACGCTTTTTCCTGTTTTCCAGTATTTTGTCTTTCCCTTCTGTTTTGATCCACCCTGCCAGAATGACCTCATTTGCCTTTCTGGTCAGAGGCACCACCACACCTTGTCTCAAGTTCTGCCATGTTTTCAGAACGACACACTTTTGTCCCAAAACATATCTGATAGTAAGTGGTATATTATTGGTTATACCTTGTCAGTTTGATATATGCTAGTGTGTGAAAAAGGGGGTTCTATGAATTCACTGAAAATGAAAGCAAACAAAACTACGTACATAGAAGCTCCATGAATGGAAATAAATATGTTTTTTTAGCATAATTGTACTTTAAGCCTACTTTCATCCACTATTTCAAATTTCACTTGAGTTCTTCAGTATATCTTGTTTCCTACACATCTCTCATGTGGTCATGAAAGCCTTCTTTGCAAAGAGAAGTGTATGTCTGATATGCTCTTTCCCCCACTGGGGATCCAACATATTAATTACCTTGAATTAAAAGGAAATACAGTGTACACAGGGATGTGTCTGCAACAATCCAAAGAGGCAGATGGGTTTGAACCCTGAGATGCAATTTCACTATACATGCAAGGTGCTGTGGGCCAGTGGAGCACACAGGCTGCTGAAAGTATGAGGCACAGTGTGTGAGAGTTACACTTGTGTCTATAGGAGCCACTTGCATGGAGGGGTACATGTTACTGGAACCAGATTCACCAGCTGCGTCCTTTGCCTCCCATTGCAAAGGGCAGGACAGTGCAGGAAGGGGGGAAAAGAGACAAGAGATATTCAAGACATCTGAAATGAGAGGAATTAAGAAATACCTGTCTACTAGCCATAGACAGCATGATTTACTGAAATCAACATTTCTTGCTTTCCTGAAAAAGCATAGAGCCCAATGCATGTGAAACATCAGTAAAATAAAAGCTTCTAGGAGCTCGAAAGGGTCACAATAGAGACCCATGATAGGAGCATGAAAGACATGATAGGGTCAAAGACAGAGTGAGTGATACTAAAAATGTTTTTTATCTGTGGCAGTTTGTATTTTCAGATGTCATTTCTCCTCTGGGAGTGTTTTGGTTGGGAGGGGCTCTGCAGGAGCCATGCAGCAAGGATGGAAGCACCTGCCGGAATGGGAGGGCCTGCGCCATTGCAGCAGATATCCAGAGGGAGAACAGATTTCCCTGCTCCCAGTCTGATTGTCCTACAGCCTGTGGCATTAATAGCATAAACAAATATCTGCAATAGCCCTCGCTCTTCTGCTCTGAAAGAAATAAGAAAAGACCTTTCTGAAGCTTGTAGGGAGAGAGACAAGGAGGGCAGAGCAGCTTCCCTCTCGCTCCTCTGACTGATATCACCATTCCTGTGGCCAAAACATGTTTGTTGCTAAGCAACTATGTATATATTACACTCTTCTGCTTCCATTTGGGATTTAACATATGCGTTTTCACTTTCATCTCTGATGCATACTTACATTTGTTTGCAGTGGGTGCCAGAGTGAATGGAAGCTGTCCAGTATGGGATATGCATAAGAACTGAAAGGCACACACAGTGATTTACCAATGTGCATCATTGTTTCTCAGCACAGTTCAATGGGGAACCCACTGAGTGCCATTCACCAGCAGTTGGGACAATTTTTTCATTCAGGATTGATGCTGGTTGCTGTATAGCAGCTATTGGTTCAAGAAGTGCAGCAGTTCTCAGATGTCATGAGGAAACAGTCTGACTGTTAATTATTGAAGATGGATTCTTTCTACGATGATAAAAAAGGTCCCTTCTTTCACCTGAAGTTTTCTGTTTTATGCATAAATCCACTTTTTTCTACACCTTTCCCAATTACTTGACAGGCAATTTTTAAAAAATAACCTTTTTCTTTTGAATTGCATGCAGATGACCCAAGTCAGTAGCAGCCATCACTCACATTTTTCTATGAATCAAATCTAAAAAGAAATTAAGAGAGGATAAAGAGAAAAAGAAGGCAGGATGTGAGAGTTCATTCATATTACAAACATTCTGTAACAGAATAAAAAAATCAGTTTTAAAAAACCACATCTATTACTCTGTAATGAAATTATATGAGAATGCTATTAGTCATGTCTGTACATTTATCCACATTGTGAGCTCAATAATTAAATTAGAAGATGTGACATGGAGTTTGCTAAACAAAAATCCATGCTATAACGAAAAGGCTTTGGTATTGTCTCTATTAATAAGCATTAAAGAACAAAACACTGGAGGAATTCTTGCAGTCTACATCATTTGGGTTTTGTTATGCTTTTCAGTTTAGCTTAATTTCCCACTGGAAGTTTCTCTCTAAGTGTAGTGCTAGGATTATCATCACATAAGGATAAAAAATACTCAACTCAGTTTGTTACTGGTTTTTCCTACTTTCTCCTCCCTGGAAGCCAGGACAGGAGAGGGAGCACAGAAAGGATTTTTACACCAGCCACAGCTGCTACAACCTCTTCTCTGAGGGAAGACTGAAGGTTTTTTCTTTCCCCTGAAGCTCATGAAAAATGAACTTATAAAAAGGAATATTATATGAAAGCAACTTGCTTGCCTACTTGTATGCCTTGATTCAGGGCTATGTCAGTTGGAAGAAAACTTTGCTCCAGGAGTGCACCAGCACGATGGGTTTGGGTATGGTAGCTCCCTCCCATGTCCTGCTCTTCCACAGAAGTGGGGAAATAATTCAGTGTTATTATATGTGATGGCCCCTTTTGCTTTGTGCATTTTCTGCACCCCAGGTCTATGCAGGGCCTAAAGCTGGAGCAGCAATGGCAAATCCATGCCATGGAAGAATGAGTGCCTGTTACACTGCTGGACTGGACAAAATAGGCTGCACGCAAGCAAGAATAGGACTCAGCAGTTAAATAACAATATTTTTAATAAAGGAGATAATTTAAAAACAACCAACTGCACTCCACCCCTAAACTGTCTTGAGTTCAGAATCAGGTGCTGTTTGAAAGTTGCCTTCATGCAGGACAGTCTGCATTTAGCACTTCCCCACTGGCCTTGGGGCCACACAGCAGCTCTGCAGGTAACAGGACTAGTGACACACACAGATCACCTTCAGCTGATGCTTGCCTGAGTTAAACTGTTCTTGAGAGCTGCAGAAGTGTCCCTGCTTGCCCCAGTTGGTACATACACACCCTCCAAAATCTCAGATTCACAGCACAGCTGAAAGACTGGCAGCAGCTTCTACATTTAACTTTTGATCTGTGGATATTTTGCCATCCTTTAGAAAAGAACTGCTTTTCTAATTCACATTCCTAGTGCATTTGAGTCTACCCAATATTAAAAGAGACTGTAGCTTACAGGATGGTTTATAATACTGTGTACATCTATATTTGTGCCACAATGTCCAAAAGGATGACTAAGACTCCTTTTATATTCTTAAATTTACTTTAAAATTTAAAAAAAACAGAAGTATCTTCAGTCCATGTTATTTTTTAGCCAGCTGAGAAGCATCTTATCAATTTAAGTTGGTAGCCACAGTGACATGACCAGGTCAAAAGAGCAGCATCTTTGGTCACAGCTGAAGCTGGGGTTTTTCCAGAGGCACATCCAAAACCATCCTCTATGCTTAGTAAACATACCCCTCTCCTCTCCAGATTAGCACATCACCTACCAATAAAACAACAACAACATTTAGAGCACCAGTAAAGGTATTATTTCTTCCACTTCAGAAGTCATCCTGAAATGTTCAGCTGCAGAGGTGATTTTTCATTGTTTTCCCCCAGAGTCTACATTTGGGGAATATTATGAAAAGCTGAAGCTAACACAGATGCACACATTCCTGGGATTCATGTGAAGTCCTGCCACTGCAAGTCCAACTGAGGCAATGAACCTTTGTGGACCTTCCAGGAAGCTTGTGAATTTTGTTGCCAAGTTCAAACAGCTCTAAAATACATAAGGAAATGAGATCCCATGGTATTTATACAAATTCCCATGTCAGACATAAATGGCTACCTTTGTCTACTGTTCAACAAAAAAACAAACTTGCATGAATCTTTCCCAAATGTAGAAGTGGTTATACCATTATAGTGCTAAATCTGGCAAAAAGTACATGAAGTATGTGTGCAGAGACTGCTTTGGAGGTTTTGGAAGGGTAAAGGTGGTGTTGTGATACTGCATTTTTAAATGCGTTTTATCTGCTCTTGCCTTCCTTTTAATGTATATTTATATATTATTTATACACATTTATTTAAGAGACAGTCACACAAAGTCAATGATCACATACACTCTAATACTTGTAACTCAGAAGATACACAGAATAAAATGGTTTTTTTGTTTCTCATGTTGAACTATTTAAAAAAAAATCTAACAATTCGTCCTGCCTTTAGGAAAATATTCATGAAGCAAAACTGGCAATAGAAAAATAATTATTTGAAAAACATTATATGAGGTGAGTTGTTGCTTCCCTACTGGATGCCACTTTAAATTGAGCTAATTTGTTTTACCAGTAGCTTAAGAAAACCCCAGCACAGCAGCATGACAATTATATCCAGGTGCAAGGACTTAATTCAACAAATTCTAGGTGGATCCTTCCAGTCAGCTCAGTGGGCCCCATCCTCAGCTGTGGCTAAGAACAGATGCCCTTGGAAAAAAAAATAAAAAACAACAACAACAACAAAACTCCTCTGTAATCACAATCCATTGAATCTATGAACAGTGAAGCTGAAATATGTCCAAAAAGAATAAAAGAATATAAATTATATTTCTATGTCCAGAGTATCAATTGAAGCATGATTGAGAAACAAGAACATCTGAAGACATAAATCTGAGAAAACAGATGCTTTTTGCACCATTGTTACAGTACAAATGTAAAAACACTAGCTCATCTACAAAATAAGAGTGTGGTTCACCAGTTTTCTAGGATTTAGACAAGACACCTGAAAAATCAAAGTAAAATCTAGCATTACTGATTTGGGGAACACTTTAATAAAACAATCAAACTGCAGGGTTTGCTGTTTTAATTGGTCTATGTCTCGACATAATAAAAGTTAAAAGATTTTCAAAGGCAAGAATCCAGGGAAGAATTTCACATAAACAAGCACCACATAGGTATAGATCATAATACAAAAAATTAGATTTGTAGGGGGTCTTGATCCTTTAGGAGCCAATAACTGCACAAGCATAATAATTTTCAAGCTTCATTTTTGACAACCTACAGAAACACGGTAATGGTCTGTTCCTGGCTGAGGCAGAACATAGATTGAATTCAAATAGAAAGATACTTTTATAACACTTTGTTTACATATCATTTATTGCAAGGGGTTAAGACCAGGAAACTATTTACATCTAAACCCACAGTGTCACATGCTTATTTAATTGCTGAAATACTCCCAGATGTGTCCATCTTTTACTGATTTGTGCACAATGTACAGTTACAGTCAATTATTGTATTAGCAGGAACAACTAAAGTTCATAACTGCATTTGTATCAAAAAGTACTGCATATGTGTACGCATGCCTAAATGGATAAAGATGGTATTTTTTTGGAACTTAGCCTTATTTTGTTACCATTTGTTATTGTAATCATAATTCATGTATTCCAATTTTGGAATAATATTGCTAAAGATTTTTTTCTCTCCTACAGTTTTTACAATTAGGAGTTTACAAAACACATCCCAAAAATGCTGCATTTTGTGTTATTAAAAATTTCAACTTTAACTAACACTAATTAGAGGTATACCAGATGACTCTGATTAAACTAGTGGGTAGTGCTTATTCAGATTTAATGTGAGCAATCTGGACATTTTGAAAAACAGCCAAGCTGGGCTCAAATAAAAACCTGCCAAAAATCCAAACTCTGAATTCAGTCAGGCATGTAAGACTGGTTCCCATGAACATTAAAAGTAAAATTAAAATCAGTTGGAAGCCTTGGTTTCCTTCAAACGAGAGAGCAACCTCCCATACCCTCAAGAAATATTTCTGCCCAGTACATGCTGCCCTTTCAAAGGCACCTCTCAGCACCCAGAACAAACCAGGGAAGAAGCAGCACAGAGAGGTTACTGGTTTTGCTGAGTGTATCAGCTCTGACGTTGCTGGATGCTGGATTCTAGGTGAGGGTGGAGGCAAATAGGAAGAGGGCAGCTGCCAGTTGAAACACATTTTGCAAGACTGTCATCCAGAAATCGAGAGACATGCTTTTCACTAGCTTTTAATTTGAAACACACTGCACAGAGACTTATCTTATTCATCTGAACCTTTGAACATCTGATGTAAGGTGAGATTTAGGAATCAAACGTAGAGAGGCTGAGTTTTCTGTTGGTGTAAGATGACATAACCACTTTCAGATAATGGAAAATTGTGGCTGTTTATACACACATTTGGATTTTATAGAGCCCCTCTCTCCCATATTTTTCACTTGCAGTGCATGTTTTCTATTTATGCTGGCACTAATTTGGAAAGAAAAATCAGAATCTAACCCACTGTGAGATAGTGTATCTTAGCTAGTATTCAAACACAGCTAAATCCATCAATTTGGGTAAATTTAAGAACATAAAGGTCTCGGGACAAAATTCAATGGGTATTCATCTCTTCTTTCACACATAACTCCAAAATTCATGTTTTCAAAGATAAGAGCACTGAAGATTTAAGAAAAGGCTATTGCCTTATGGTGCAAAGTACAGAACTTCTCCAGGTGAGCTTATTTTCTAAAGCTGTATTTTTTTAACCCAAGATGCCTAAAGACAGGTAAGGACACTACAGATGTTAATCCAAACCACCCTGGGCATATTAAGGTTTGCTAAAGTGAAAATGTGCTTTGCAAGGCCAAAGGGTCAAATATTTAAGATGTTTAAGATGTCTATTTCCTACTGGTGAACAACCAAATTATTGGATTTCAACAAGGCTTCTAAACTACACTGTTTGAAAAAGAATCATGCTCTCAATCAGTGTCGTTTTTAAAGAATTGCCACTGGATTTTTTAAAACTCTATTTTAAAAATAAATTGCTTCCTTAAACAAAAGGCAAGCTCTTGTTTTATTAAATATTAATTTTTAAGAAACTTTGGGTGTGTGTTTTGTGCTTTCTTTGAATGGCAAGAACATATTACTCTATTGGAGACTTTCCACCTTTAAACCATTTAATTCTGTATGCAAATATCAGTTCAAAATTGAACAGGCACAGCAGGAGATTTTTTTCATCTGCAGTATTTTTTAATAAGTGAAATTGCCAAAAAAGAAGTTAGGGGTAGAGATTTTCAAACTCATGCTTATATGAAATTAAATTTAAGTTCTAATTCTGGTTTGAAAATTCATCTGTCAAATAAAAACATTTAACAATAAACCCATATCTCTAAAATAGGTTTCACCAAAAATACATAGCTGGTGTAGGATTAGCTTTTTTTACTTCTTATTGTATCAGTCTGTTGAGGAAATGTTTTAGAAATAAAATTTAGAAATAATAAATGGTAAATTAATAAAATATGAGCATATGATTAGAAATTAAGTTCTCTATTTTTCTGATTGGTTTCTAAAATAATTTTAGCAGTGCATAACAATGCAGTTTATTTTTGCATCCAACACTGTTCCTAGTATCTATTTTAGCCTATATTCCACAATGGATGATTACATCTATAATCATTATTGGTCACTGGTCATTAATTTATTTCAGAGTACATACCTCTGTGGGCAGTAATTACTGCACAGCCTTCAAAGAGATATCATTAACAAAATGAGAAGACAGAAAATATGTTAATTACTGTAAATGTTCTACTGGTTTCTCCCTGTAAAAAACATGCCTGGAGATTAAGATCATGTGTAATTTTTTCCTAGACAATATCATGTAACTTATAAGAATGAAAAATAGACTGTTACAGGGCCAGGAAAGAGGTCAACTTTGCAGCAATTTCAAGGTTTATTTTAAAATCTTGCAAGTACTTTCATGAAGCAAAATAAAAATAAAAATTTCATTTACTTTCAGGTAAAAAACCTTTTATATCAAAGTGTGGTAGAAGCCAGAATTTTTCAGACCCTGTATTTATGCACAGTCCACCACCATTGAATCCGCCCATGTGTAACTTTGTCCCTAACTAGCAATAGTGGGTTGGACGGTTGATAAAGCTTATATGCCTTTGCAAAAGGTTTGCTCTAGGTAGAGGTCCTTGTAGGCCCCATAAACCAGTGGCTTTCAGTGGTGAAAATACTGCTTGCCCAAACTCAGTTAAAATATTTTCCAGACCAAATTTTCAGCAACCACTAAGGTTTGATGAAAACACCATTTGAATCTGCTAAGTGAAGTTTTGCTGTCCCATAGCTTGGAGTTCAGAGCTTGCAGTTTTCAAAAGGCTCAGAGCAGGCTGGGTGAAGGAAACAAACCAATCAAGCAAGCAAAAAAACCCCAAACCTAGGCTCATTGCATTTCTTGATTCATTTATTCTTAAATGCAAGACCTTTTAGATAATTTTTACGAAAAGATAGGGAACATCTTTTTGTTGTTTTTCTTTAAGATACCATGATGGTTTTGCTTCAGTTTCTCCTGAAACATTGTACGAATGGCATGTCAGGGAAACTGATTTAAATCTGAACCTTTTCCAAATAAGACACATTCCCAAATCATCTAAAAAGGCTTTTCCTGCACAAGTAATGCCACCAAAGTCCTATACATGATCTTATTTCACAGCCTGATGCACAGACTTGCATATTCACAATCTATGAGAAAAAATAAAATCTGCATGTTAAAAGTGTGTGACTGGTATGGTGAGAAAGTCCTGAGAGAAAACATTACCAGACATTCACTTCAGTCTGGTCATTGCCTTGGCCATAAACTCTTCAGGGCTCCCCAGGAAGATTTTTATTTTTAATTCGTTGTGGAGAATAGGACAGGGAGGTGATCTTTTACATGTGATCAAGAGCACATCAGCAGAGACAGGAAGGCAGAGGGTGACTTTGGATGTACAAGAATGCTCCAGCAAAAACTACAGAGTCATTCTAAATTTGTATTTCTTGGACTACACAGAAACTGAATGTGTGAATGCCTGTGGAAAAGAAAGCAAACAGAAAGCCTCATGATTGCTTACATGGGTGTGCAGGATTCATCTGAACCAGCATTTGCCAATGTGGTTTTTGAAGTATTTACCCAGCACTGTGTGAGGCACCAGTGTGAATAAACTAAACTGAAACAATCATTTCCCATACAACAAAAGTAAACACTCCATGGAAATCTGACAAGAAAATGTACTATGGCACGGCACAGTGTTTTGTAGGCCATTGTGACTCCCTTAATGCCCTTAACAAATCCATAAATTGGCTAGTTAACAGTAACTGAGATAGATCAAAAATTTAACTTCATACTCAGAGTCCGACCTCCCTTCAAAACTGAGCAGATTAAGCACCATCGGCTGGTGTCCTCTGACAGCTCCACACTTGAGTGGATCATATTGACTAAACATCACAGGCTAGACAAATTCTTAGCTTTTGAAATAACTTGAGCTCAGTTTTTAAGCTCTCTGACATAGCAGTCAAAACTCCACTAACATGATTTACAGTTAAATTAAACATAAAAACATCATCATTAAAATAGCTGTGATAAGGTTAAGACTTAATGCTTCACATGCTTTCTAAAGGCAGCCAAATATATAAACACTTTGGTCTGAGGTGCCAGTCACTACATACACTGTCATGCAGCATGCATGAGTTGCAGGCTTTCGATATTTTATGAAATATTCTCATTCCTCAGCTTGATTCGCTTTTCAACACATTCATAATTACTCATGCACTTTATCTGTTGGTGTTTTATCTTAAATGTAAAGCTCTAATAATTTCTCTCTTCCGTTTCTAGAAGTGAGATTACAGAAGATCAGGATAAAGTGATTTGATTTTTAGAGTAGTGAACAGCCAATAAAACCAATCTATTTCAGTGAGAGCTCTAACACAACATTGTCTGTGAAAAAAAACCACTTTTGTACTTTTCAAAAAAAATTAAAACTGTTCCCTAACAAAAATGTTTTCTTCCAAAGTTTAATCAAAATGTAGATAGAAAGCATTATATTCCTATAGATTCCTTCTCCACCTGGTATAACATTTAGACCTGGGGCAGTGTGAATTTGATAATTCATATACAGTCTTAATACTCTGAAATCCTTTTAAAAATAGTTAGGTGGCCCTAAAGGTATTTTATACTCCTCTCAGCAAGAAAAAAAAATCCTCAAACAAAAAGCAGGCACCTTAAATACAAGCTTAGTATCCCAAATTATCTTTTGACAAATATCCCGACAATACCTTGGTTTATATTCTATGCATCTGGTGAAAACATGTCTCCAGTTATACTTTGTCAAAAAGCCCAGTCCTTTGTATATCATTATTAAGGAGGAATGACCAGATTTAGTAATAAATTGCTTTTTCCTTCCTTATACCCCAGGTCTCCCCCCATTTTGAATAGGTGAAGTTAAACATACTGAAATGCTCATGGATATTATCAGCTGGAAAAAGTTGTCAAAATAATAAAATACTCACTTCTTGCAAGCATTTTTCATCAAAGCATTTTACAGGTGGTTTCATCATTCCCACTTCCTCTAATAGAGGAACCAAGATGCGGATATGATAAAGATGACAAGCTTACAGGTCTACATCAATGTACACTAGCTGAGAATCTCAAATACTCTTTAAATTTCCTAACTAAAAGCATAAGTAGGAATCATCAAATGAGAATGAGTGCTAAGACAATGTCCACATATACAGGCTTTGAGCCAAGTATCACAAAGAATATGATTGAAGTCAGGGAAGCCTGTCCTGCGGAATGCAAAGACAGGAAGAGAGAGCATCTTCCACGGGGCTCTTTTCATGAGTGATGAAGATGAGTCCTGGTTCTGATCTACCCTCAGCATGAGGAATACAGATGACAGCTTGCTACTACTCCCTCAAAAACAGTCAGATGTTTTCTGCCCTCTCCAATAGTGTCCAGCTGATTGGAAAGACATTCTAAAATCTCTGTTTTCTAGCAGATGACATTTTGCAGGTCTCTTCAGATTTCCACAGCCAAAGCCAAGCACCAAACCTTTCAGCAGCAGTTGTTGTCACAGTAGCCCTTAAGGGCTCCACACAATGAGGCACTGCTTTAGTGTGCTGCATTTTTATACTCCTGTCTGTGCTTTGGAACACTAGGAAAATACCTGAAAAATTGTCCCTAATCTGTTTCCTTCCTGGTGAAATCAAGAGATATTACATCATCTTTCCCCATTTCTTAGCATACAAATTCCCTTTCAAGTTCCTTCAGTGGCTTCCCTTTCACCTTTTGTATCCTATTCTAGCATTTCATCTTTACCTTCAAGGCACCACACTCTACCAGTCCTTCCTGTGTGTCAGCTCTCCTTTCCTCATAGTAAACCTCCTGCTGGCTGTGCTCTTCTCACACCACTCTTCCTAATGCTTCTTCATAACCTTCTCTCTTGATTTTTCTTAAATGCTGCCACTTTTACACAGAAGATCCATGCCAGCTCCTGAGCACCAACTACTCTTTTCCACTGAATTATTTCTATACAATACTTCTTTACAAAACCTATAAAAAAGGTTTAAATGTATACAGCAGAGAGATATTTGGGGGTTTTGTCTGTTTGTGAAAACTGGGTTTGATATACAGTTTAAGACAATCACGGAAACTACAGAACTCACAATATATGCTGAAAATGAAAGTCGGAGAATGAATATCAATATAATACTTCAGGAAAAAGAACCCAGTAACTGAGGGTGCTGCATTACAAATATGCAGATTAAGATAAAATAATATTTGTTGGGGAAAACAGCACTTGCTCTATGTCTAAAAAGCATTGGTTTTGAAGTAGTCAACATCATTCAGAGAGGAAGTCTGGAGGTTATGATAGTACCACGAAAATATCACTCAGGTACTTGGTAACACTAAGGTCATTCACACATAAGGAAGAGAAAACAAAAATAAAGTCATCTATTCTGTCGTTGTACAAATCTGTGCTTCTCCTACATTTTGTAAACTGTGGTTAATTAGAAGACCTCCACCTGGAAAAATGTGTTAGAACTGGAAAATATGCAGAGAACAGCAATAAAGGTGAATGGTTTCTATACAAGGGATGACTCAGTCAGCTATGACTTTTCATCCTGGAAAAGAGATGGCTTAGGGGAAAAATTATGAAGGTCCACAACAACCATGAGATAGAGATGAATTGCTCTTTCCTTTTTTCAGTACAGGACGCAGCAGCCAAAGGAAACCAGTTGATCCCAATTCAAAACAAACAAGCATTTCTTCATTCATATGTAGCAAAATTATGTCAATCCTTGCCAAATGATGTGGCAGAAACAAAACTTTCCTGGATTCAAGGGCCAGGCTTAATAAGTACTTGAAAAGAGAGCTGGAGAGAGTTAGTAAACAGACAAGCCACAGTGGTCTTAAAGTCCCTGAGCCAGAATAGTTAGAAACCAGAAAAATACCCAGTGGAGATATTTTATACATTTACCTTGAGCATGCTGTATAATCTTCCCTTGACAACCAATTTTGGCCACTGTTATAAAAACAGTAATGTTAGACAAGCTCTCATCTGAACTACTGCAGTTGCTCGTATGAAATTATTTCTGAACACTGTAAGAAAATATTCAGGACATACTTCATGTTTCTGAGCAGTGCTGTGTCTTGAAAAAGCATTAGCACAAAGGGTGACTAAGATTTTAATAGCAGGAGGCAAACTGAATATAAGTCGGTTTAGAGATAATCTCACATGAACAAGACTGCTTATCTAAACCATTCCTGTATGTTAGATCCAATTTGGGGTTTACACAGTTTAAGGCTGACTGGCGCTCTCTCAATTTTATAACAGGTTATTCCTGGGATCATTCAGAAACACACTGAATGCAGGTGAACAATCCCTTGGCTTTGAGGGAAAGCTGAAAAGCTGTGAGGGAGGTTCTGAGTCTCTGCTTACCCTGTGTCCTCAAACATTCCTGGGAGACTGCAGGGGAATAAGGTACTGCCAGTGACCTTTTGAAAATCTTGGCCAATTTAAAAAAAAAAAAAAAAAGCTGCCATCAACAGGCACATCACTTCTCAGTGTTCTGTTTGTCACTTAAGTGAACAAGTACCATCTCCCTTCTTGTTGCATACCACAGCAGAGCACCCTATCAGGGATTAATAAAGGATAATCCAGCAATAAATTATAGCCAGAGGATCTGGAACAGATTTCATGGGCTGATGAGACTTTGGCTAACATACAGCACTCACAACACTTGGAACATCTCCTGTGTCAATGATTAACACTTCACTGAGCATTCTGAATACATAAGGTATTTCATAGGCAGTAGCTGACCTTAATGAGGGCAAAAGATAAGTGAGCTTTTCAAATCTTAGAGGAAAAATGGTCTGAGAACACTTCAACCATGACAATATCCTGAGTCAACACATTGTGTCTATAGAAGCAGGACTCTACAAAAATCCCTTTGTGAAAGGTTTCAAAACACCACTGAAACCCAACTTTTACACACCAAAACTTAGAAAAGTCTTGGAGTGTGTGTGTGTTGCACAGGGAAGATGCACACACATCCAGGTCTTCAATAAGATTTGGGAGCATGCTTGCCATGTAAAAAGATGTGCTAACTGGAGGCCATGGAAGCGTGGCACATCTCAGCAACCTCTGAATGCCTTGCAGAACATGCAGGTGAGGCTTATGGCTCTTTTCTAGACTTGTGCATCCCAGAGACCCTTATTATCTATATAAGCAGTGTTTAATTGCTAGAATGAAGTGCTAGACATGAATGTTAACTGTTATTCTTCAGATACAACATGCTATTTAGATAGACGTTGCTGAATGAAGCCTGTAGTATCCTCTTCCTGGATTCACATTTCAGCTACAGCAGAGTTACTGTCAGAGCAGGACAAAATGGATGTAAATAGTGCTTGAAATATATAAATTATTTCTAAAGTATGTTAGAAGTAGAATGTGTTACAACTAAACATATTTTAATATTCAAAATAAGCTGCTGCTAGGTATTAATGTCTCAGATTTATGTAGAATTGCTTACCCTGAATAAAGCCTGCTTTCTCAGGTAAATTACCATGCTTAAACCTGGGAAACCTCAAGGCAGAGGGAGTTAAGGAGGAAACTTCCTCTCCCTACAGGTGAGGAAGAAAAAAAAAAACATGCTGAGGAGTCAAATCTAAATAGAGTCAAAGCTGGTTCTTACAGAAGGTGTTACAATACCACTGCTGTCCCCATAGAACAAGTTGCAGTTTTCTGACAATACTCTGATCCAGAGACAGAGAAAAAGGAGGGAAACCCACCCAGAGGATAAGCCAGGCCTTGATAAACCCTGTTGTTAAAAGCAATCAAGTGTCCAGGGAAGGTAAACAATCCTACTGCACTCGGCTGAACAGCAAACAGGTACACTGCAGATCTGAATGCCAAGAATGCTTAAGATCTCACCCTCCTGTATATATATAGACAAGGAGATTTCCTCCAGCATCCTACACACTGTGGGATTATTCCTCACTCCTGCCCACGCCCATCCACTCATCTTCATTTGCTGCAATTGGCTGAAGCACATCTTCCATCCGCTGATGTCCGTTCAGTTCCAGCATTTTTGCTGCCCTAACTTTAGATCCAAGCAGGAGTATTACAGAGCTATATCAAAAGTTAGAAAAATAAAGTCTTAGAAAATTAGAAAGAGCCCTCTTTTTCTCAAGCACACATAAAAAAATTAAAACAAACCAAACAACAACAACAAAAAAATCCTCATTTCTTCCCTTGACACTATATTCAGAAGAAAATAACATTAAGTATTTACCCATCCCCTCATTCTTGCTTAGGTCTTCTCACGGCTACAATACCCACCCTAAATTACCTCCTCCTCCCTTAATCACAGCAGGATTTAGAGTCACCCTGTGGTACCCCCCTTTATAGACTGGTGGGTGAATCAATTAAATCCCCACAGCTGGCTACCCTGAAAATCCCTGCACTCAGTTCAGGCAGCTGTGGACCTCCTCTAGCAAAAGGGAAATCATTAACTCCTTCCCAACCGTGTCCTGGACATTGGTTTTATAACTCATTTCATACACCATAATCACCCATCAAGCCCTCTAAGCTTGAATAACATGAAAGCTGAAAAATACCCAAAACACTATGTTACCCCTGATTATTCTTTTTTCTGCAGAGACCTTGTCTATTAATTTCCATTAAGAAACTAAACTTGATAAATAGATAACATTATAAAAAGAAAATGTAATTAGCGTGTAGCCTTGGTAGATGTAAACTTACTGGTACCCAGGAGTAATAGCAGTTTATGTGAAAACTAGAATGTTACCATAATTATGAAAATGAATGTATAATTTATGCACATAATATGGAAAATATGCAAGGTGTGTAGAGGATATGATTATATTCCATTTTCTTGTTTCTATTGATAGATTATAAATCTTTAGAATATGTTGAATCTATGCATTATTCTGCATGATTTTTGGATGCCCATGATTTCTGGTAAAGTTTTTTTTTTCTTTTGTTTTTAATTAAACTCCATTTTACAACAGCAGCCCTTTGCCTGCTTTATTATGCCAAAGAAGCATATGGAAATATAAACTCTGAGATGTTACTGATTTATTTTGATGTTGGAGCATTTTGCTCTTGTGTAAACATTTCTTGTGACATGAATATGGATAGTTTCAAATCTTGGAAGAGTTCATTACTAAAGGTAGCATATGTTTTTGACTCCTGAACCATGAGGGAAATGAGAACACCCAGCTTGCCAAACAGTAAATTGTAAACAGTTGGTACACCCCTAAGCAAAAGACTGAAATAATTACTGTATCTGTGTTTTAGAGTAGCCAGCTCATTTTTATGTCTCATTTTTGTTTGGGTATTTTTTTCATTTTGCTGATTTAATGTTTTTCTGCAAGGTTTGTAGATGCAGTCTAAATATATACTTCAGGCCTGCAGCATCATGATTCTAAGTGTGCAGATGTCAGCGTGGATTCATGGGTTCCCAGATACCCTACGACCACGTATAAAAGCCTGGCTGAGAGAGGCAGTCAGCTGTTTTGCTTCCAGATCTACTCGTAAAATACATTGGGTTTTTTTTAACCTGGACTCTATCTTGCACAGTGCCAGGCTTCTCCAGGCCATCGAGGAGTTCTGAATATTTTCACCACTTTGATCATGAGAAACAGAGGCTCCTCAAAATTCTGTCACGTTCCTCAGAACACAGCCAGAGCTGAATGGCATGAATGCTTATTTTGTGCACCATCTATGTGTTCTTACTGTGATTTTCCAAGGAGCCTGGCATCCTCATGCCCCTGCCTCTCCAGAAGCTTCCCATACAAATATTACAAGTGTTGCCTGCTGTTGTGGCAACAAGGTCCAAGGTCTGGCTGTGCTGTGTACAGGGTCACCTCCACACATGCAAATAATGCCCAGGAGAGTGTCCCTTGACTTTATGAGACAAAAAAAACCCTAGAAGGACACACAGGTGGTTCTTCAGAGACACATTATACATCACAGCTTTTAACTGTATGCTACCTTTCTTCTCCTTACTGACACTTTTTATTGTTCCCAGTGGAACACCAGCCTGGAATGCCCAGGGTAAAGGATGGGGTTTGGGTATGTTCACTCTGTCCTGGTGCCTCCTCAGACTCTAGGCAAAAAATACTCATCCATGACTCAAGTTACCATGCTTGATTTTCCTTCTACCCTGCAATTCCCAAAAAAATAAAAAGGTATTTCACAGAGTTTCTGGTAGTTAACTGGTTCGGATACTTTTTTGGAATTTGTGGCCAAATCATCCCTAGCTACCAAATGAGCCAGGTAACTCCCACTCCTCTGCCTCCATGCTACCTAAATTTCTGTTTTACACATACTCTGAATATAGGCACACCTTCAAACCCCAGGTTCTCATGGCAGTGGGGCACCTAATTTAAACCTCTCACTTGCAGGGCTTACAGGCTACCAACCACAGATGAGTTTTTCCATGGTTTTCCATATACAGTGTAGAATGTTGGTGCTCCTTGCAAAATGCATTATCTCAGCTTTTGGATGGAGCTGAAATAGTGAATGTAGAGGAAGAACAGATATAGCTTTAAAAGTAGGAGAGAAAGCTGTCCAATCACCCAGTTGCAACCCCATTGTAGGACTGCTTATAAGTTGCATCCAGCACTCCAGATAAATCTGTCCTGGATGTCACTATTTAAAGATCTTAGGTGCTTATCTGTCTTTGGGAATCTGGGTCAAGTGATTTGCCTAGGTCCATGCAGCAGGTTG
Organism: Trochalopteron elliotii; assembly: GCA_024734555.1. Classification (NCBI taxonomy): domain Eukaryota; kingdom Metazoa; phylum Chordata; class Aves; order Passeriformes; family Leiothrichidae; genus Trochalopteron; species Trochalopteron elliotii. The sequence goes on along the minus strand of JANPWX010020211.1, from coordinate 30,008 downwards.
ACAGCACAGCCAGGATTAGGAACCCTGGGTCCTGAGTCATGGGTTATTGCTCTCTCCAGGGCATGGCATTACGTCCTCAGAACATAAATCAAACACACCACAGTCACTGCAAAGGTTGGTTACAGACACTGCATGAATTTAGGAAGACACTCCACTGTACGTAGTATCATAGGTGTGTGGGGGTGCACACAGTGGAAAAAATCAAAAATTTGTCAAAAAGTAAGATGTTTACCTCTGTGTGCTCCACCCCTAGGGAAGAGGAGAGATAGAACAGCATGTTGCAGATGTGATTGACACTGTTTAACACATCTTGTCTTGGCAGACACTATGGCAAAGAGCATAATATCAGAACAGGCACAGAGGCCACACAGCCCTGCCTGATCTCCATCTCCCCACCAGCACCACCACTTCACCCAGCCCTTGAGAACCTGGAGTTAGGCAGCCTGACATGAGTTTTCCTCTTGTTGTGCAGCTGCTTGGATTTTCCCAATTTTGTGTCACATTGCAAATATTGAATGGAGTACTTGCCAGGAACAAGCAAGCATTATACAACCTCAACACAAGCATAATCAAATCCTTTTTTTAAAAAAACCCAGTGATGGTTCAACATTTGGGCCTGGTTTCAGATTAAGTACTTTTGAAGAAAGGCAAATGGGCTCTTACATTCAGATTTGTAGAAATATACTAAATCAAGCATGTACAATAAACTTTCACACAGCTCTAGAAAGAATTCCTTTTGTCCCTACAAGAGTTATATATTTGTTGAATTCATCTCTTGTGTAACATTATTGTTTTCCAGTGTAGTTACATGAAGGATAAATTAAACCCGTTACCAAATGATTTTTTACAAACAAATAATTGAGGCTTGCTGAATGAGAAATAAATAGACTGCTATTTAAAAGCCAAAGTGAGACAAAAACTGCTTCCCATATTAACTCCTTTAAATCTCTGGGGGAAAAAAGTGTCAAAGGTCAGGAAATATAACACAACCCTGCACTGCACAGTTGCATGCTCTCTCAGCAAAAAGAGGAACTCAAGTACTAGCGAAGGATAAGGAACTGATCAAGCAGCAACAAGTTCATTCTTCCAACATATAAAGAGTAGAACATAGCTTCTTTGTTCCACATTTGTTCCAAGCAGTTATCAACCAGAATTTACGTAGGCTTTCATTCAAGTGTCATTGTGCAGAGTTATTCAAAGGGTGTGGATGGAGCAGTGGCACAGAGATAACTGCCCTCTTTCTCCTTCTCTCATCTCCACATTTGATGGACTCCACTATTAAATGTGATCCCCTTCAAGTTTTTAGGAATAGTAAGATATAAAGTAGAAGATAAAAGAAACATTTTTAAGAGAAGTAAGATGTGTGTAAAAGTTCACAAAGTATAGAATCACTAGTTTGGGAAGTCCTCAGAAAGATCCACCATGCTTGTGAATTATGTTATCGGGCTCTATGGTACTTTGTAGCTTTTGGGCAACAAACTAAAATTTATTCCAAATGGGTACAGTAAAAGTATGGCTTAAAGAGTGGCTTTAAGAGAGTCTTCAGTTCTGTGAATGCTTGATGATGTTTATTTCTTGAGTTAAAAAGCCTTCTTTAGCTCTTCTGCTCTAGCTGCTCTTCTTGGAAGTTTCTGTATCTGCTCAGCACATTCTAAGATCTTGCAGCAGAAAGCCATTTCCTTTGGTTCATCTTACTAAATACATGGCACAGATTGCATCACTATTTAGTACACCACAAACATAAATCACATCAATATAGCCAAGGCAGGCACTGGCAGGTGGGGCAGGAAAGCCTTCTCTGAGCACTCCAGAGAAGAGGAGGGCAAAGTAATCTCTAGGGGAAATTGCAAAAGAGCAAACCATTGCTCCACATTTGCTCCTCATCATTTGCTCCTCATGACAGGAGGAATGAAACTTCTGCCTGTCTAGATGGGTCCTTCTTCACCATTCTGGGTTCAGCCAACACTGGCCAACCTGCAGGGCACCTCCCTCTCAAAGCTTCTCTGTGGGAAGATTTCATTTCTTTTTGGAATACATACTGTGGAGAAAGATAGTAAAAGCTGGCATAACACAAGGTTAAATTTGGCTCAGTGTTTCTGGTAAGCTTTTCCTCCAGTTACAACAAAAGTTATCTATCCAGTTCCCTTGAAGGAAGTTTTCATCTTCATTAAAATTCATTGTTCCCTATTCTCCCCCTAGGCCTTTTTATTCTTAATTCTATATTTTTTATCACTATATCTACTCTAAATATCACAGCTCTGCTTGTTCTCCCCTCTGTTCTATGTTGGCTTAGTCACAGCTCCTTCCTACTACTTGTAATTTGCTACAAAATAATTTACCTATCAACTACAAAGAACACTTGAACATTTATATCTCACCAGGGAAGAACAACAGGCCATATCTTACTTTTGTGCAACTGCTCCATAGCCCCTACAAGGCTTTTCTCTCAGAAGTCTCTTGAGACCCTCATGCCTCATCACCTAACCTGTTTTCCATTTTACAAATAGGATAGGCCAGAGAGACAAAGGGCACCCAGAAGCAGTGTCCAGGTTTTCCAAATCCTGGGTTGGTTGACTATAGGCTAAGCCACTCTTCTTTCTTTTATGATTTCCTACACTGCATGGATGTTCTTCCCCTTTTTTGTGCTGCTACCTTATCTTCCTCTCCCGGAAATGTCTTTGTTCTTAAGTCTCATCTGAAAACTTTCCAATTTCCTTTCCTTTTTTTGTTGTTATACAATTCATTTCCTTTCCATTCTTTTCCCTTCCCTTTTTCCTTCTTCTGTGTCTCCTAAACTCTATCTATGTTTCAAAAATAATTCTGCTGCTATTTCTTCTTTACTTCTGATTTTCTTATGTTCATGGTAGTCTATCCTCAGAGACTGTTTTTTGTCTCCTTGAGAGTCACTGTGACAATCTGCATAAAACATTACTTCTTTTCTTTATCTTTCTCTGCAAAGCATTTTGCACTATTTTTTATGGAGGATGCATTTATATAATTAAACTAGATTCTGATTTTATGGGAAATGAAAAGACTGTCGTAAGCAAGCTCTGAGGATACTGGAAGCATTATAAGTAACAACATTTGTTCTTTAACCATCATTATTTAAAAAAAAATAACCAGACATAGCATTTGAAAGTTTTGGTACACAAAATATAATTTATGTGTCCTCATAATAGTGTAAATTAAACTTTGTGCTAGTAGCCCATTTTGGAAAGTCATTCAAAGTCCTTAAACAAAGGAAGAGCCAGAGAGAGAGAAAGGAGAGACTTATCTGTATTTAAAGTCCATGGTTGTGCTTTCAGAGAATGCAGTAGTTTTCCTAATACTTATTTTTACTTCCACGTCATGCCTCGTTATAGCCTGTCTTTAACATATAATCTTTCAGTTATAGGTACTTTCTTCTTCAGTGTCACCAACGGGAAAAGAAAATACTACTTAAATCTGTAACAGCTGCATATGCTTCCCCCAAACTGAATGCACTGTAGATGTGTGAGCCTTCACTATTAAATATTTTCAGCTGCTTATGTGATGTACACATGTGGCAAGTTAGCAAAGTGTTAGCTTGCAATGCTTCCAGCCAGTCATATATCTTTCTTCTCCATGTGTTGTTGTCTTCTGTCTTATGTACATCAATATAATCTTTACTACCTATCCCCACTTTTTATAATGCACCTAATATAAATCTACCTGAATGTTTGCATAATAGGCAAAAAGATGTCTTAATATGGAGAGTTAGACAATTAAATGGAGAGCTCAATTTTATAAAATTTCACCAGTATCCAATGTGAAAAAGTATATGGGTTTGATTTGTTTTTGCAAGAAATTGAGGATTTTAGTTTCTCATCATGAATTCAGAAATTTCAGAAGTAAGATGTTCCCATCAGCTCTCCCACACAAAAAATACTCACATTTGTGTCCTCAGTACCCTAAAAGATATTCACCCTGGCTGAAACATCTCAGAGGAGGGAGGATGGACTGCTGGGAGTGCAGGGCCTCTCCAACACTTGGACAAACCTTGGCTCGTACCTCTGTGATGCATGGGTCAGTTCTGTTACTCATAGTGTCAACCTGTAGCCACTGTCATGCTTGCTTTGCACACTTTTAAATCTCTGTGCATCTCTGTAAACCTCAGAGAAAACAGAGCTTGTTCTGGGCAGAGACTGGTATCCCTGACTCCAGAAATGCAAAATTCCAGGAGAGCTGTCTGGGCCCCTCTCCCTGCCACCCACATGGCTGTGACCCAACCTTTCTGCTCCACAAGACCTACAGCAGCACCCTGGGTTTGCATGGTGGCAAAAGAGTATTAACAAGGAAGAATAGAGGCAAAAATTACCTTTCTGTTGTCCCAGCACAGCAGTTGATTAAGGCAGTCCAGCCCTAGGCACACAAGGCTTCTACAATTGCCACAGAAGGACTGAAACATCCACGTTTTTCCTGACTCTCCTATTCAGTCTCATAGACAAATCATACATCCTTCTATAAACTTGGTCTCAATAATTTATTTTTTCAATGTATAAAAAAGCTTCATTTTCCAGCATGCCCCACACAGAAAGATCCCTGAGCAGTGATGCCAGTGGTTGGGTGGCTGTGCAGACAGCAAGGGGCCGGGGACACTCACCAGGGGCCAGCCTGCTCCCACAGAGCTGATGACACGAGAGCACTGGCCTGCCCCACTGCCTCGTGCCTATTAACACTTGCAGAGCTGATTGTGTTTCCTGTCACAACTCAGCTATTACCCAGTTCTGCTCTTCATATGTGGACCACAGTGAATTAGAGTCAACTCCAGCAAAACAAAAAGAGAGGAGCTTTGGATTCCCATGTGCAGCAAGATATGGTTTGACCTGTGTGGCCTGTGGCTCCTGAGCCTTAATCATGAAAATCCCTTGTGAAGTCAATGTGCAAAGCTGTAGGTAGACTCATTAAGATTTTGCCCTTGCTATTATACCATTAGACAAATCAATTGAAGTACAGGGTGTACTGTAGATCACCACTTGTATTATTTCACCTATGACTAGAGTCAGGAAAAAAAATACAGCTCCCTATAAGTAAACTCCAGCTTGGTCAGAGTTTTTAAATCACGTTTTTTACACCTATTTCTTCTACTGATCTCTTCAAATAAAACAAGTTTTTAAAAGTAAAAGCTATATAATCACAGCATAATTTAGAATCCTTAATATTTCAAACAGAGAAACATGCAAATGAAACAAAAATCATTATAGGTATCTACAGCATTAAACTATTACATCCAAATTTAGGCTTCTAAATTTGGCAAATTTAGGCTTCTAAAATTGCTTGATTATTCACAGACAGTGTCCAACTGGAAGCTCTGACTTCAGCAGAGAATTATGAGTATGGGGTCCACAGCCATGCATAATTAGGTAACTTAATATCAGTTTAGGACTAAATTTTAATCCTAGGCATTTAAAATTTTTCACCAATGTATGTGAATATACTAGCTGTATGTGTAAGATTTTGCTTCAGCATGTCCAGATACACATCTTCAACAACTCTACAAAAATGTAAATTCAGTCAAGTTTCCCCAGTGGCTTACCATGTTTCTCTTGTTAATAGTGAACAGTTTTAAGAGTTACCCATATGTTTTTTGTCAGTCTCCAGCTTTCTAGGATTACCTGTGTGCTGTGTCTTGAATGACACAAATCATAATCTCATAATTTTTACATTGTTGAGTCATTATGTATTGTGCCCATGTGAAAGAAGCACCTTAAAAACTAATATTTATGTATTAAATCAAAGCAGATCTAGCTTGTGCCTTTCTCCAGCTGCAGGGATCCGAAGGATGGTGGCAGTATTAGTACAGCTGTATGTCAAAGCAACAAGGCTGCTGGGCAGAGAAAGTCACAATTGTAGCTCCTAGACACAGCTATTGCCTGGTTACTCTGCTTGCCTCTGAGAACATCAGGTCTGTAATCATTCAGAATGGACTTTCCATGCCTGTTTTCTTAGGAAGTGCTGGTTCTTAAATTTATGGATTCAATAAAACCATAAAAGCAGAAGAGATAGTTTTTTGATAAGAATTGTTTTTTATTCCTGTTGATTCAGTTGACCTTTTCTTGTTGACTTCCAAATGAAAAATATGTAGCCATAAATGTGAAATTAATATGAATTTCAGGACTCATGTAAGCTCACTGCTCCATATTTAAAAGTCACAGGGGTGCTCTCTCTTTTACCCATTATGGCTCTTAACTAAATATCTCCATTAGTTTCCTAAAGGACCTCAGTTCTCTGAGGTACATTGATGGGGATTGTTCAGTGTCAAAGAAAAATGGCATTGTCCAGGGCGCAAAGGTGCTGTAAATATCACTATTGCCAACACAACATTTCTACAGGGGTATCTAAATTTATACAATGAGCTGTATGTATATCCCATTCTGTCAATATCTCTGGTAAGTTTAGGCCAAAACTTTCAAAAATTACTAATGTTTATGAGTGGTTTTGTACTGACAGAGAGGGCTCAAAAGATGCCTGTTCCTAAATTCTTTAAATCGATATTAACTTGGTCACCTCAGATCTTCAGGATCCCAAAACCCAAACCAACCCCTCTAGGCACTTTTGGGAAAAGTGGCATAGGAAAAGCCACTTGTTCTGGCTTTTTGAAACATTCACTCATGGCACCATAAGCACCAGTGATAAGATGTGGGGTGTTGGAGTGCGTGTCTCTTTGGTCAGCCCGGTGTTCGGCTAGACCTCCCAGCAGCTCCGACACGCCACATCACGACTTTCGCTGTCACAGCCGTGGTGTAAATGAGAGAGGGGACTCTAGGAGGGTCGGGGGGGCAGAGGTTTATTGGGGGGTCACAGGGGAACCCCTTACCTCCTGCCCGATGCCTCAGGAAAGACCTCAGACAAAGGCTACAGGGGGGTTTTGTCCAGGACAGGTTCAAGGGGTGGATACAAACTACAAACCAATAAAACAAAGCAAAGTACCAAATGCCAACTGAATTACCTAACTGCTAACAAATCAAGGTAATTTGGGGAGGGGTCTCAGGGGAATCTGCCTACTGCTGTCCGAATCTCTTTGAAAGTTCTGGACCTTAGAGATAGTGACTTAATGATGGACAGGGGAAGAAGGAGAGGATGGGCAGGGAGCATCATGGGGAAAGGACCAATAGGAAACAGTCTCTGGGCAAAGACCAGAGAGGCACAGAAACTCTTATCAACTTATGATAAGAGAAAACTCCAAGACAAGGGGCCCTTATGGGGTAACTAGAGCTATACTAACTTATAACAAAACCTTTTCTAAAACATGGAAATCTTGCAAACCCACAGTGGGGCATGTGGGATGTGGAGCCCACACAGAGGGTTTGCAGTGGTCATCTGCACCATCAGCTTCGTGTAAAAAGAGGTCTAATTCAAACAGCAGCATCTCTACTCCACGGCTGACTGGCTAAAATCTTTTTGAAGGAGAGGAGATCAGTTGATCTATACATAGTGAATAATTATATTAAAATTTTTGTATGTATTTTCAAACACCACCAAAACCATTTTTGAAACATTTGGATTTGATGTAAGTCTTACAGACATTTGCTGAACCTGTAAATAAGGAGACGGAATTATTAAAATAACTCCCAAATTTTATTGGGCCAGTCCAGCATTTTTGGTGATCAAATTCTGCTTTGTTTTGAAAATGTCTACACTCTATATCATTAGAAATAATTGTAACTCTTCTAAATTGCAGTTGGGATCAAGGTTTCATTGTGCTAAGTGCTGAATATTCAGAAGAGACAGTCCCTGCTCCAAGAAGGCTGCTGGTTTAAGAGACAAAAAAACAGAATCCAGATGGGGAAATGTGATATAACATACAAGCACAGTGGTTAAGGTGATGATAGCTTCACATCTTAGCCAAGAGCCTGCAAACTGCACAGAACTGGTTGATATCCACACCCATACAGTAACCCATTGATTCCAGTGGGGCTCTGACAGGCAGCCAGAGCTTCCTTGAAAGTGCTAATGCCAAAAGAGAGGTATATTAATTCCTTCTCTAGGGCTTTTTCCCCTTCTATTTTATTAATTCTATTTGTTTTGTTGGGTTTTTTTTACTTTTTGCTGCTTTCAGTTTTACCCTCTGCGCAGACTTTTAAATCAGCCTAGACTGTCTCTGTTTTCATATGTAATTAAAAATGTCTAATGTAACATTTGCTTTTTTAATTAAAAAATGAAATCACTGTTTTCAATTTTCATTTTCAAACCTTTCTTTTATTTTTCAATTAATTACATCACAGTTAGTTATACCTTTTGCAGTCTTCTTCTTTTACTGTTTAATGCCATCCTCCTCAAATCTCAGAGATATTCAAAACTTCTAGTTCTTGTTCCCTCCCCCTTGTCAAATTCTCAGAGAATCAAATTACTTCTTCTACAGTCAGCACAATGTCCTGATCATCATTACATTGTCTAATTTAATCTTTACTAACCCATTCAGCGATATGAATTCCAAAATAATGTACAATATGAAAAATAGTGTGAAAATAAACTATCTAGTAATGATTAGAACTCCTGCTGATTGCCTGGCTTTATGCGAAATGATGGCAATCACATGTTCAAAGCATGCCAACTGAAGTGTGGCTACCATACTTAGCAGTTTAGTTTCTCATGTGACACAAGTATGAAATACAACACAGAGCCTTTCTGTGGCTGCGCAGTCGTCTATGGTGCTTAATGAGAAAGCTGTGTCAGAGCTCCCAGCGAGGATGGATCTTTCATGTACTGACAGGTAAGCAAAGAAACATGAGAGGACAAGGTTTTCTAGAGGAAAGAGAGCAAGCTGTTTGCTTCCATGAGAAAGTTTGTTATTGGACAAGGACTGGTTAAACTAAACTGATCCAGGGTTGCTGTGTATCAGCCCCAGCCTAGATGGGTCAGACACCTTTTCATGGATGTCTTAACACAATATAAGTTGAAGAAATTAAATTACTTTGTGCTTAAGATGTGCACACATCTGTATCAATTTCACCACAGATGCCTCAGAGAGAAAAGTTACTGTTTTTCTGGGTGTCTGTGACATTATTTTATGTCCTCTGTATAAATCTTGCTGCAACCCATCTTGCACCATTCATGGAGCTTTGCATGGTGCAGACTGGAAGATGATTCATGGCAGCTCCATGAATTTCCTTCACAAGGAAGGAACTCTCTGAAGTGTGGGCTTTGGGGTTGCGGGCTTTCGTTTTTCTCTGGTTCTAAAATGGCAAATATGCAGTGTTGAGTGTATACACCAAAAGAAGACTATGCAAGAGATTCACTTCCTTCTTGGGAGGGAAGATAAATTTTGATATGTTTCTTACTTCCAATAGAATCTCAAATTTGATTTTTTAGGTGCTGTATCTCGTCAGACAAGAGCTGTAATTTCCGTGAGATTACAAGGTCAAACATTCCTTCTGTCAATTAATGTCTTTTTGTCAGCATAGTTTTCCTGCTTGGGGAACCAGCAGAAGATGTGCTGACAACATACACTTTTGCCAATATACAACAAGTCTACTTGAGGAAGGTCTGCTAAAAAGCACTGTACAGGTAGACAAATCCTTGAGTTAACTCTTAAGAAATTTCTGTCTTTGCAAAGAGGAATTTCTTCTGCTTGTAGATACTTCTGTTGCTCTTCAGGAGTTACTCCAGGTACAACTTCTCTCCCAGAGATTAAAGTGAGTATAACTGAGCTCTGCAGTTGGACTGACGACTAAAGATCTACTGAGTGAACGTATTTCAACTTTTCTATAGAACAGTCAGGACTCAAAGCAGAAAAGAAGCCTCATATACCTATATACATAGGTGATTGCAAGGTATTTCCATATTGATACTAAAGTACCATATACCTGGGTTAGGTGTAGCCTCTATGCAAAGCACAGTCTATTCCACATGTCTGATAAGCCTCAGAAGCTGCCATTTTTGTACAGAGAAAGGCTCATTGAAATTACCCAGGAATAACTTTTCCAGCAATTGACCATGCAGTGGTCCACAGCAGGACCACAGCACACAAACACCAGGATAAATTTGTATTTATACAATGTGTTTTATAGCTACCACTAGGTAATTCAGTTTATCTGTTTGTGAAACAAGTATAAATATTGTGGTACGGGCAGGAAAATAAGAGGCAAGTGTTATATGATACATTTGATATACATCATGTTGCAAGGTTTTTCAAAACTCATGCAACTTGAGTTTATTTTATTGGTATAGTTATACATTCTTGACCACTGGCTCTATACCATACTTTAAAATCCATTTTATAGCTTCCATATTAGAGTACTGCATCTTATGGGTTGGGAAGGACACAATATTTATCTAATCGAATCTAATTTACAACTTTCTGAGCCAATTCTCTTGTTGTTAGAATAATTCTTGGTTCTGCACAAAGATCTTCAAGAGCAGACTAAGCTTAAGCCATACACTCTCATTAAAAGCAGCTGGGACAGTAAGTCCTCATGTGACTAAAATTCAGGGACAGGAGTTTGCTAGCAATGTGCCTCTCAGTCCTTGTGACTAATCAGTCTCATCTGGGACAGCACAATACAGGTAACTATGGGTGTGAAGGTGTAACTCTGTCACCTTTTTGGAAAGTGACACTATCACATTGGCATAAAATTGTGCAACTTTAGATGCCTCCAAGCAGCCATACTATTTTGCACAGTGCGTGTGGAAGTAACTCTCTCCCCTGATAGATAACCCTGATGACCCCAAGGCTCTTCCTACACTCAGAGAATGAAGTGGAAAAAGAAATATGAGAATTATTGTAAAATGCTCTTCAAGCCAGAATTCCCTAACACTTTCACAAGAACATACATCTTTGCAAAACTAAGTGAAGGTTTAGCCTGCAATTGTATGAGTCCTTTGGTAAATAATGAAAATGACCAAATTTTAAAGGTATTTAGATTATTTTGATTTAATAAGTGAGTTAGGAATCTAAGCATGCTTTAAAATCCTCCCTAAATTCTAGTACATCACCATGTGTGAGTTCATTCATTAACTTGAAATGTGCTCACAGCCTGCATTTCTACAGGGCAGGATTTGGGATTTACTGCAACAGGGATTACATGTCTGAATGTTCTGAAAGTAGCATCCATGTTTTCATGTCGTAAGTTTGTTAAGATTATTGTACCTTTATATTTTCTCAAAAGTAATATTCCTACCATTGGACAATCATATCATTTTCTGTGTCCTCTATTGGCCCTTTTTCCCAGGGTGTACATTTATAACCCAAGGTTATAAACAATTAGTACAATCTAATTTTCAATACTAAGGAAAGGGATATACTTGATTCGTCTCTAAAGTAGGTTACAAAAAAATGAGCATGTGAGCTTTGACTGAACAGAAGGTTGAGATAACCTGTGATATTTTCCAAATGTCAAAAAAAAAAAAAAAAAAGTTGGCTAGTTAGTGTTGTATAGTGTAGCTATTAGTTTCAATGGGTTTATGCCACAATAGAATACTCTCAGTAATTCTGAATACATTTTCACAAAATTATCCCAACAGCTAACAGAATGAATCCTACTTTGTTCCTACAAAATCTAGTCTAAAATTCATTTCTGTGCACAATTTATTGTACTTATCAGAATTCTGAATTTAATTTACCTATAAATATTCAAACATATACTTCCAATTTTAATTTCTAGTATGTTATTGAAAAATGACATAAAGTTGAATATCCAGAACTATAACTGATGTAACTGGGGAAGTTCTGTCAAGATCAATAGTTATGCTGATTAACCCCAGCTTAGGATCTGGCCCAATAAATAGCTAACTACATAATGAGCAAAATAATTCACTCTGCTATTAATTAGAAAAAGAACTAACGAACAGTTAATCCAAGTGTTGGGGTTTGCAGAGGGTGTTCCAAAGCACGTACGCAGTTGTGGCAATCTGGGAGCGGATCAATGTGTCAAGTTGTGGAGTTCCCACATTTCTCTGTTCTCGGCTGTAAACCCTTTGCATATTTTGGAAGTAAAGGAGGAGTCTACATTTTTTGCAGATGCTGGAAACATGCCAGATCCTCCTATTACAAATATTTCTACATACTGCCAAATGGTCCCATTGGGAATTCTCCTTGTATCCCCATAACTACTGGTTTTGCTCAGTCCATTACTCAATAAAACTAGCCACTACTCCAGCTGGAATGGTCTGGTCTGAGAAAAAGGACACCAGAAATTCAAACTCATCTAGCTAGAGAAACTGGGCTGTTAATAGATCCAGCAAGCTGGGATTTATTATACAATTTTTGCATTAAAACAAAATATAAAGCACTGCCTCACAGGTGCAAATCCATTTTACTAAGGATCATGTCATTACATAACTTGAAATTATAACAGTATTTAAAAGTATGATGTGAGAGAAATGGTCTAGTGATATTAGTCATAAATGTCTTTTAGATCTGTGTTTTCATATATCACTTCAGTGGGGCTAAGAGTTCAGCTCTGATGTCCTAATGATTTGGGGAAAATTTGGAAGTATCTCAGCTTTAAAAAATTTTATTTTCTACCTTTAAGCAGTACTTGAGATCAAGTGTGTTTTCCCTGGTGAGTCTGAAAGAAAGGGAATTCATGTATATGCTACCTTCTACTTTCTACATGCAATTTTTCTATTTTCTTATCATTCTGTAACAATGAAAGATGCCACATTAGTGCATAGAGCCTTAATGTTAACCTGTCAGATGCATTCATTCCTTTCACTATAAAAATTGCATTTCACATTTTCTTTCCTTAGACCCCAAATTTGCAAACACTTAAGCATGTGCTTAATATTAAGTCTCATTTGGTACAGAATGGGAAAGCAATGAACTGCACTTAAGAGACACCAGTCCTCTGCAGAAGTATTTTATAGCTGTTTTTCTAGACTATATTTAATTATTTTAATACCAAATTGAACTGTTTCATCTCATCTCCAATATACCAGAGAAATCTTGAAGCTGCTCTTTAGGCTTCTTTTGATCTGATGAATATTTTCTGGTTTTGAGAATTTCTTCGAACAACCCAATGATTTAATGGCAGCTCTTTTTCCTTTAGCCTAGCAACTAAGCCGGTGCCATCCCACATTAAAGGCAATGAAAATAGACTAGGCTGATTTACAATAAAAATATTTATATTTAATATTAGTGTTTCTGTAGTAGGTCACTAAAGGAGTAATAAAAATGGTAGGCTGTTGTTACTGCCTTAAAAAACGGGATTTTTATTTAAGCAAATCATGTCAGTGTCTGAAGCCTACTGGATTATCTTCTAACATATGGTAAGTATTGGTTATGTGGTGTGCTGGCTTGCATTTCATTGTTGGAAAAGCATAGAAAACTGATTTTAGTATGCCTTTGCTCTTAGCAGCAGGGTATAATCATTTTTAAAAGAAATTATGGAATCAAGCATTAGCATCCTGTGTAAATTTAGGATTTATGGAAAGATGTCATATATCACACACATGTATTGCTTTGGGATGCTTAGGAAATCTTCACTACCACATGTCACTGTTTTGTAGTTGTTTAAAATGGTAACTAAGCACATGCAAAAAGATAGCAATGCTAGGATAGTCTTCAGAAAAATTACATTGTTAAGTATGTAATAAACATACCGAAACATTAATATATTATCCATTTTACAACCACTGAACTTTAAAGCGCTTCTTTCAGTGAATGCGTCAGTTATCATTATCCCTGAGGGTATTAGCTAAGCCCCACATATTCAGCCCCTTGCAACCTTGCCTTTCTTACAGGATTTGCTTCAGATGCCTGGAGGTGGGAGGATGTGTGTGGCTGGAAGTCGGGGCTTTTTGCACCCACAGGAGAGAAAACCAGCACTTTTCATCCCCTTATGTCCCCTGTGTCCCTCCACAATGGGTTGTCCCTCCACTTTTCTCCATGTGAGGCAAATGAGAGCTGCCCCATCAGGTGATGCCATTCCCACACACCCCTGATGGTGCAGGATGAGCACATGGGCTTTTACCTGGCAAAGCACTGGGGGACGTGCCCTGCTTTGGCACAAGCACGTGCCTGCTGGATCTCCTGAAAGAACATCATCACTCCAAACAGGAAGCCCAAATTGTAATTGAAAGGTGGGAGAAAACTACCCATTACATACTTGCCAGCTCATGCTTACTGCTTGATTTTACCCTTCACTTTAGATTTCAGCGGCTTAATTAATCTACTAACATCAAAAGGAAAATAATCTGTTACGAGCAGTCCTTCTAAAGAACTTGGTGCTTTGAAACTTCATTTCAAAATCGATCTTGCCTCTATCAAAATGAATGTAAAACTCAGAGACAAGAGGAACCCTTTCCTGTGACCCTCCACTGCTGTCACTTTTGTTCCACCAGACCTCTGCAAGGTGCCTATTTGATCACTGCCATTTATTCTGTACTTTTGTCTAAATAAGGCTCTTAAGTATGTTACTCATCCATACAGAGAGACACAAGCCACAAAGCACCAAAACTGAGGCAGTTGAAGGGTGTGAGCTGTCACAGGCCAGTTCTGTCAGATTATGGCTGTACAGGGGGTGGTTGTGAGGCCACTGTGGTGGCAGGACCTGGCAGAAAACTATGAAGAGACGGCAGGAAGTCAGGGTAACCCCTTTTTACCTTTTCCCGTGGCCCATGCCGCACCAATGACACCAGGCTGCCTGTGTAAGACACTGGGCAGTGACTGGCCAAAGTCCTCTGAGCTCACAGACCTCTTGGTGGTCAGGTCCCAGGCAGAAGGCAGCCCTGTGGAATTATGAGCACTACGAGTGCCTGGAGACAGACCATAGGCACAGAGGAGATGGGAGGAGAGAGCAGAGGATTTGGACTACCCAAGGCTCCTCCATTTAGAGACCAGTGGAGCTGCTATTGATGCAAATGGTGGTGAACACCCATTTAGGATAGACCATGTGTCCATGGGACAACTGTCCAAAGGTGATTGCCTAAGAATAAAACATTTTGACATTTCACTAGAGGCCACCCCTGGTCTCCTGCCCTCAGCTAGGTACTTGCTTGATGGGAGAAAAATAAAGCAAGAATCAAAATGCTGGTACACTGGAGGTCTTAAAATTTAAACTGCTAACTGCTCATGAAAGGAAAAGGCAGGTACAGAACCAGTATCAATTATTTTAAATTATAACATACAATACCAGAGTCAGCAATCACATCAGCCATTCATACAAGCTGCTTCAAAGTACAGCTTGAAGCACAAGACTCCCATCCCACATGACTAGCTCAGTGCATTGACAAGGATTATAACTCATATTTGTAAATATTCAGTAAACCTAACATAGCCTGTAACCTATTGCTCAGAAGTGTTTCTGCAAAAGCTTTGTTCATCTGTAATAACCTAGAGAAATCCTGACTTCTGTATTGCTCCATAACCCAGATTCTCCAAGGTCTGCCACGCATAAGACATTTTGTTTCTTCTTCTTCCCCTGATCTGGCCCCTGGTTCCTCACTGGCGTTCTGCAAAGCCTGGGGACCTCGAAGGGGGAGTTGACTGCCTCTGCCCAGGTGTCCACTAGGGCAGTGCCAGGGAATGGCTTTCTGACCCATTAAATCATTTTGAAAATGCAGTTATATCTAGTTGGTGTTTAGCATTGGCTGTCTTCACTGTTTGCATTGGTTTGTTTCCATGAAGTGAGATTTCTGGGTTATTTGTTGCTGCTAATATGTTCCACCACACTTTGACAGTCACCTAATGTTCTGCCAGTTTGGGGGTTTTTGTCAATTACCCTGATTTCATGTACGCCTCTGATGTTTAACTACAAATTCTTCCCACTACATCCTCTCAAGACAGGAGCCTGTCCTTGTTTTCCAGATGGATCGTAAGGGCTGGCCTGTAGAATAACTGCACAAGAAATAAAGGATTTGTTTACAAACAGCTTGAGGGAGTTAGTTTACCCAAACATACAAGCTATCCAAATTTCACGTAAAAGAGACCTCTTGTACTGAAGGAAAGTAAAGAAAAGCTGTGGCTCATGGTCAGGTTTATATTTGCATTTTCCATCAAGGGGTTATTTGATCCCCTCTGCAGGGAGCATTTATTTGAAAGATGGGTCTCAGCCACAAAGTGTAAATTCCATTTCACTCTCCCAAAAGTCTGGTGTTATTCAGAATGTCCAAGTTTTGGTCCTCCCCTGTGCCAAACTCAGTGGAACAAGAGCTACCTTCCTCCACATTTCAGCTGTCTCTTTAACATACACTCTTCTCTTTCACTGTTAATAATGTCTCAGCCTCTTGCTCACATGTGACAATGTCAGCTCAAGAATGCGCAATGAACTCATAATTCAAAATTACTTGGCTCTGCAATACAAGATAATCTTAAGAAAAGTGTGAATAAATATTGTAAAACAATATCCACATATAGGTTATCTGATAATGTACACTGTGATTTAAATTCTACTACTGTCAAATTCTTTGGATTGTTAAACAAGTGATACCCATTGGACATTTTATTCATTATAGACATGTTTTGACATTTTGGATCAAAACATTTTTTAGTATGATTAGCTAACTTTCTTAGCAATTGTTTTCTTGTGTGTAACATAAACTAAGAGCACTTTATCAGCTAGGACAAATTATCCTTTCTAACTCAAAATTACAGAAGCATACAAAATTTGCATATTCAACAATGGAAATTCTCTAGAAAATAACATCATTTTTGACTCATTAAGGACTAAAGGGTGTTGTGTCTTGACATTATGAAAGGCTGGGATATTATGAACACAGATTTCCACAAAAAAAATTATATTTGAATTAAGCTTAAAAAATTTAGATTTGACTGAAGCCACCAAGGCTGCTGGCAAGCCAGTGCTATGAGTGAACTGTGCAGCTGGATTACATCAATTAGTCCCAAAACGGAACATTAATTAAGCTTTTACTGGTATTAGTTGATACAATTGCATTCTGTTACAAAAGCAATATTTTAAGGATGAACAGTAACACATTTTCAATTTCCTTGTAGACATTGAATACAGTCAGAATGCAATGCATTTAGTAGTGTAATCAGTTCATTGTTCTTGTTTTCCTGAAGCTCTAGTAACAATTTATTTTATTTTTTTATATCCTTATCTAGTAATGTTTGTTCAGTTGCTGTTATATCACCTACAGTGAACACTTAGAAGAGATGAGGGGAGAAGAAAAGGGGTGCATAGAGGAAAACAGTTATATCACAGTCATGTAGGTAACAACTGTTATCAAATACTTTATCCTTTTTTATTGGAGCTTGCCAATGGTTCAAACATTCAAACATGCTCTCAACCATAAGTGAAGTGTTGTAACCAGCTCCCAACAAAGTGGTTTTTGTATGAACATAAACTTTTGGGGTCAGCTGCGACCTGAGTGCCAAAATCCACTCTTGCCCATTTTCGAATGGGGCCAAGCTCAGGGAGTTGTGCTTTGCTTTCTCTGGGACAAATGAGAGCTACCACAGACATATGCAGGAGCAGGACTGGCTTCTCTGGGAACCCCCAGAAAGGACCTGGGGGTCCTGCATGGAAGGAGTTGATGTCTGCCACTGGGAGGAGGGACAGGGACATGGTGCTTCAGAGAGACAGACCTTGGTTTCCACTTAATCTTCCCAAGCTCCAAAAAGTTTTCTGCCTCAGCCAACCTCCTTCTGTACAGGGACATATTTTTCTACATTACAACACTGAAGATTTTAATATTGAATATTCTTTAGCAGAAAAAAAGAAGTCAACACTGATGATGTTTTCCAGGATCTCAATTTCCCATATATATTAATATCATGCCTCACATTTCAGTGGCTTTTATTCAAACTTACTACAGCTGAGTTGCAAAATGTTGTCTTTGTCCTTAAGACCATGACAGAGAACTTTATCTGCATTCAGATGCCTACTGGTTTGTGGTATTTCAATAATAAAACAGCAGGATTGAAGGCTCATGATGAGAAATCTGACTAATTACCTGTTAGATGATAGATGGTTGTAACTCGGCAGTGCCAGTCACTGAAAACAAAACACTTCTAGATATCAATCAGCTTCCTGACAAATTCAATTTCCATCACATTCAGTGGACAATAAATGTGAATTTTACCTCAGCAGCTACATAGCTTTGACTTTTAACTTCCCAATATGCATAATGATGTTTTAATAAAGTAGAGATTTCTTTTAAGTAAATTAGTATTTAAATACCTGACATATTTCTATTTCAGGCTCAAAACTGGTGGAAATAATTAATGTTGCAGATCTGTCTTGTGTTCTACTGCAGACAGCAAAGGTGTATTTAATAGGAGTATTTTTGTTTTCTCCATATATTCTTGTGTAAGACCAATTATTTACGATGCTTGTAATGGAGGTATTTACCCTCTTTTTCCAGCACCTTATCCATCTGTGTATCAGTGAGTTGGGCGCAGATTCTCTACGTGACTCAAAAAACAAAATATCCAACTATCACCAGTGCATACCAGCATGTGAGCCAAGTTAAAACAAAGAGGGATTGGAACATGGAAATTGAATATGGGCTTGAAGAAACACCTCCCTTTCTTTCCACGTGGGGACTAATTGTATTGTCAACATCTGGAACTTGTGGGTAAGCTTGTCCACTTCAGAATGAATCTGAGTCCACTTACTCTGTTATAAATCAGAAGAGGTCAATTACAGTGTGTTTAATATCCATGCCAAAAGTATGATATGAAAATTAGGCTCTGGAGGTCATCAGTCTCTTGGGCACAATAAACTGAAAGCAAAGGGGAAACATTAACATTGGCCCAAAATTATGGGGGATGTGCATCCTGCTATCATTGCAACTAATCACCCTGCCCTATGCATCATAAATGCACACAGCAGATAAGAGCAGAAAACTATGAAATCTTCTGAAATCTACTACAAACTTCTGAAATCTTCATGTCTCATGGGATACAAATTCTGGCCAAATGATTTATCTTTGCTTTTTGCCAAGTGGAATCAACACAACAAAAAGAAGGGCAGCAAAATTACATTTACACTTGGTTTAGAGCACTGTGCTTCTCCTATATTATTTCACCTGATAAAAAAATTGAAAAAGAAAAATAAATAAGATGAATCCTTAATGCAATTGTCCCTCTTGGAGGAGCCATTTCAATGTGCTCTGTCAGCTGTCGGGCAGAGCAAAGCTCTGAGGACCCACCACAGGTGTCCACCCGGCCCTCGGTGCAGGAGCTGCAGGGAGCTTTGTCCTTGGGAAATGGGAAAATTATTAAGCAGGTAACATCTGGGACCTGCTTCTCTGAGGCAACATCAGGGGGAGATAACTCTGTTAGTGTAAGTGACAGTCCAGGGTTTCCAGGGCTGGCCACTCGTCTATGCTCAATTTGATTGATTGGCAGGTGCTGGGACAAGGTTTGTCTGCTCACTTCTCCCAACCAGAAGCAGCCTCTGCCTTTATCCAGAGCTCCCCACACCAGCTCGTTCCCAGCAGGGCCCCCTGGATTCTGCTGGGGCATGGGTGGGTGGGCAGGGGACACCCAGGTGACCCTGGGGACCCACCTGCCCCAGGGCTGAGGCAGGGACACAGGGAAGGGCACGGTGTAAGCCAGCTGCTGGGGAGCTCTGTGCCAGAGCTCTGTGCCAGAGATGAGAGTTATGAAAAAAACTCGAGTGAAAAGGCTGAGAATTTTTCACTGGAGTCAGTTTAATCAGGAAACACCCTAAAGCAGCCATTTTTTCTGAACTTGAGTTTCTTTCCCAGGTTCTGCCTTGACACCTCAGCACAAGCACCCCAGAAGAGCTGCCTGAGCACTGGCCATGGTGTGCAGGTTTCCCAGGGCAATGCAGGTCACACACATGTGGCTCAGATCTGGCCTTCTGGCATTACATTGGGTTTAGATGATTTTATATTGGAAGCTGCAGCAACTATGCCTTCCAAACCACATCCCTCTCTGCAGCCTGGCATTTTACAAGTAACTACTATTTTCCAATTTGCAGAAATACATTTTGTTTTTTCTGAATTTGCAGGACCTATTTTTACTTTGTTTTAAGGAAGATCCTTAATAGTACTGCCAGAGTTTGTCTCTGATTTTGAAGTCAGGCTATCACTGTAAAAAGGTGCCAATATATCTGTGAATAAGAGGTTTAGTGCATCAGTGAAAAATTACATTCTTAAACACAGGTTATTAAAGATTATGTCACCAATCTGCATGCATGCACATACATATCCATATATTTAAAAAATATGCCAGTAATCAATTTAGAATAGCTTATTTTATTATTTCTCATGGAAACAATAACAGCTATATCAACAAATTCTTCTGTTTGTGATTCTGATAATGAATTACCAGGCTCACATTTATATACTACTTTTCATTATAGATGTACTGAAGACTGTGTAATGATTTTTTTCTTAATCAAACCACTGTACAGAAGAGATCTACTTAGCCTTTTCTTAAAGCAGCCTGACATCAAAAGATTTCAAAAGGACAAAAGCTGCTTTTTAAAGCTAACATACTATTTATGATTTCAAATAGCAGAGGTATGATTTAGCCTGCTTTATTACAGATGTTATAAATGATGTTTCGCATAAGAATATTATTCTTTTATTGCTTTCCAGGTAGAGTTTACACTGGCTTCATTAAAGGCCTGAATGTAGAACAGCTGCAGAACCATGAATTGGGTCCTGGCAAGTGAAATCGTCCCTTTTTTTTTTTTTTTTTAATCATCTGACGTGGCAACATGGCAGCTATTTAATTACACTCATGCAAGAACAATAAATAAAAGTCCTATGACCTTTTGTTTCAATAAAACAAAATCTACTTATTCTTTTTAACTAAAATGTCATTTCCCATTTATTTTCCCCCAATGTGGTTGCCAGTGTCCAATTTTTAGGCTCAGTGCACAACAGTGATAAGGTCAAAACTTGAGACAGGATGATGTGATTAGCCCTGTCCTAGGCTACCTCATAAAAATGTCTGCCACACAGCACATGTTCTGTCATGCAAGAAAAATTGTTTACAAAAGGGTTCAACCAAACAAAGTTGTATGAACACGCAAAAGACTTTTTACAGTCTCCTCTCAACTGATTTTTATAAGTGAGATCGGGGAGAGGGGGAGGGATATTTTAAAATGGGTAAATAGAAGATAAAACTGGACACTGTAGAAAATCAAAAATTAAGGTGGGTGGTCTGGCAGCTCGAGTAGCTGTTGCAGATGACCTTACAGAGCCAAGGTGTGATTCATCAGTCCCAGAAGACTTACAGTATGTGATATTTTCCCTGCTTCAGAACAGGCAGTAACCCAAACAAAACCTGACCTGATGAGGTTTGGTTCACAGAGGTCTCATCTCTCCATGAGAATAGGTGGAATTACAAGCATAAGTACCAAGCACTAATATGGCACCATAGACAGGGACTTTATTTATCATGCAGAGAGTGAAAACAAAGCTTTCTACTAGATTTATTAGTAAAAGGGAACAGAAGAATCTGGTATGGACAAACTGCATGTTCCCCACATCTCAACTGCCAGGACTTCCTGCCCTCAGGCTTAGATATATTTATCTGGTTATAATTCAGTAAAGTTGTGTGATTTCAAGCCATGCCAAACAAACAAAATGTCTAGGATATCATTCAAGGATGTCCTGACAATGCAATATTTCCCTTTTCAGATTAAAATAAAAAATAGAGATGCTAATTAAATGCTCTCACAAAGAGGAGTTCTTCTTCTCAGAAATTGTTTTTATTAATTTTATTTTTTAAACAGTTTAAGGACTGTAAAAATTAAAATTATGACAGTTTTATCTGGATGAAATTATTATAGCATGTACATCACTGGGAGAGAGAGAAAAGCATATGGAATATATATATATATATTCAGAGCTTGATTGTGCTGTTTCTTTGTATTCAAAGGCCTCTTTGACTTCACTGGAAATTTTACATATGTGACAGTTGCAGAAATGAGTCCTCAAATTGTACAGAAATCAAATTTCCATGTTAAAGAGACCCTGTTTCTAATTTCACTTGGAAAAATCACAGTTTTTCGTATGAACCCCATCTCGTTATTTTTCCAGCCTTTCTAAACATTGATGCTTTTTATAAGTGAGGGGCATTGGGAAGAAAAAAAAGAAATAGAAAGGAAAAGAAGACTTTATGTATACCAGGGGATAAATATGTTATGGAACAAGTTTTTTTGTGTTGAGTGTACTGTCAGGAGTAAAGAGAAACATGGATAATACCATTAGCGCCCCAGTGCTCAAAATAAAATATTAATGGCAGCATTTCCTGAGAAATTAAATTACTAGAGAAAAAAGTCTTAAAAATATGCTTTCCACTGCCTTGTTGAAAGCCCTCACACAAATTACGGTCAAATTAATATCCTTTTGTCTTTAGCACACATACTTTATGACCTTGAGAGATGTTCTCATGTAAATGTCTGAGATTTTCTTATTCAGAAATGGTCATATTTTGCATGCACTCACTGGCCAAGAGAAAAGGCATAACCATTAGCTAGGTTTGAATGGAAGATATTCAGTTGTTTATGTACAGGAGTCATGAGATCGTCTAGAGTCTGTTTAGCCTCTACTTAAACCTCCAAAATTGTTCAGCTTTAGTCATTCTTGACTTAAGGGCATTGATGGCAAACCAGTCCAGTTTGTCCCAGCTGCACTGATGGACAGTCAGAACCAGCACATGAAGAGTGCTCTTTTTGTGACAATACTTTACAGTTTCTTCAAGGTTCTTATTCAACCATTAGCAGTGACTCACTGGTTGTTAGATAACTGCAGTTCTCACTAAACTGAAAATAAAAAAATCGAGATCCATTCTCACAGAGGTCCTCCATATGTGATAAATACTGGCTGCTACACTTCTAAGAAGACTGTAATTATCTAAAATATAATTCATTATGTCAAGTCTCCAATGCACACTATATTATCAACAGGAGTAAAAAAAAAAAAATTATTTCCAGATCATGACTATTTCAAAAAGATTATTCCTTGAAGTAAAGAAGGGAAACATTATGACTCATGCCTATCAATTTTCTATTGCCTATATTCATTTTTATCTGAAAAAAAAAAGGGTAAAAGAAAAAATTCAATGTCCTGCCAATAAGTTGAAATTGTTAGCATGTTTTTTACACATTAAAACCATGTTTGAAGTAGGTTAATAATACCCCACCAGCCTCAGAAGCAGTGGAGAACACAACCTTCCTTTGCTCTGACTGTGATACAGGAAGAGGATTGCTCCTGCTGAGACTATGAGGGGGCTGAAACTTTCCTTTCTCTAATAAGGTCACCAAGAAACACAGATATTTGGGGCATAAACCTGCATTCAGTTGAATAGTGTCAAATGAGAAAAATCTGTGTACCTCACACAGTGCTCAGCATCTCGTCCAACACTGGTTACAAACTTCAGGTCAGGTCAAATGTGTGTCTCCTACCCCAAGTCTTCGTAAGAAGACTATCCCCAACGCTGTTCTTATTAAAATTAAATAATTCAGTATTTTCCACAGTCATAAATAATTTTTGCAGCAAGGTTTTCACACTTCTCCCCCATTTTCTGATATAATCCACTTTGTTAAATTTTTGCAGAATTGAGGCAAACATAGTTAAACCTAAGATCCCACAGCAGTATAATAAATATTCATCAGTACTACATTTGCCTTTATGTACTTCCCAAACTTCAATATAGCTAAATGACACAAATTTGTTACAGTGGTAACAGCAACACAATTATGGTTAGTGGCCTGTCGCTGCTACCATCCAAACTTCAGCTTACAATAATACAGAACTCTTGACAGGCCATTCATGGATCAAACTTAAAATATAAGGAAAAAGAGAAATGGCTTTAACAACTGAAAGTTTATGGAACTGCCAGATGACAAGCTAGCATATGGAAGAGAAAATTAAATGTACAGAGGAAAAAAAACAAAATAGACCATGCACATTGCAGATAGGTTTTATACATACACAAAATATTTACCTTGACATTTTCAAAAATCAGTGTTTTTCTTGAAGGAATGGCAATAAATTAAGACCCTGAGGGGACATTCTTCTCCATGCCAGAGGCCCAAACTAGCTCAGGAGATACAGAAGTTAATCCTGCAGATGTGAAAGGAATGACTTCTGCCCAGGTGGGCAGCAGGCAGCTACTGGTGCTGAAGGTGGACATCTTGGAGGGGAGACCAGGAACAAATCCTCCTTGAAGGCTACAAGCACCTAGTAGAGAAGCTTCCACTCCCTGATCCATCACTAAATGTTACACCAGAAACAGGAGGTAAAACATACCATTTGGTGCCCTTCATGGTCTGGGCTTGATGTATGGAGCAGGAAAGGAGGAGGAAGGAGTGGAATAAAGGCACAGAAGAGAGAGATTTCTTCCAGTGAGTGGCCAAGGGCACTCTAGTCAGGCTTCTGCTCTACCCTGCCCAACATGAGTTTCTCTTTTCCTCAGCTCTTTGAAATCCAAAAGAGGAGAGCAACAAGCCCAGCTGCAGTGACCTTCCCAAGGTGACAGCCAGTCCTCCCCAGCATCTTCACCAGGATGCATCAGGCTGGCCCTGACAACTCGGGGCCTTCTTAGGGATTATCCCTGAAACAAGGTTCCCCACTCAAGGAAGAGGTGCTCACTCATCTTCTCACAAAGGATTGTATATCAGAGTGCCACAACAGGGCTTTGGATATTCAAATAGAATTTTTAGAAGAAATACATTCTATAGCTCCATGTTCCAGCATCCAGTGAATTGCTAACGCAAATAATTAAAACTAATATATGGTTGTAAAAATAAATGAATAAAGTATATTTCATTATGCGGTATCCTTGATTTTTATGGTGTTTGATTACTCACTAATTTGCAAAATGTGGTAATCTGCAGTATGCATCCAAGTCATTAGTGAAATCATACTGTACTTTAGTCAACAGGCTGATGATCTGACATGTCCCAACAGCAGCCCTGTACAGAAGGATAAAATGAATTAAAGGCCCTGATTCTTATTTTTATAAGAGCCAGCTTTACAACACTCAGGCAATGAAAAGTAACTGTCAAGTTTCTACAGAGAGGCTTATGGTGATATAAATGAACATTAAAATAAGTAATAATGTGGCCAAAGGCACTTATGCCTTTTGGGGTTTCTTTTCACATATTTTGTCTTTTAGTATCTCTGATTAAATTTGGTGAGAATATGTAGGTGACACCTAAAAGACAAATATAACTTGGTATGGATCAACAGTGTTAATTCCAACACCCAATTTTGAGAAACATATGTTCTCTTGAACAGATATATGAGTGTTATCATTGGCACAGCTATAAATAAATATTAAATCCTCATCAGTCAAAATAAGGAGTACTCTGAGGTTTCACTTTCATCACATAACAATAACACCTCTGGAAAAACATTAAGTCTAAATTATAGCATATTTATTATTTGACAAAAACTACCTCACAAAATATTTTGGTTTAATTCCCAGATGATTTACATAATAGATTATAGCAGCTGCTATAACAATTCCAAAGTTGTTTTTTTTCTGAGTAGTCTTTCAATCCTCTAACACTACAAGTGTTTTTCCAGACCTTATTTTTTAAATTAGCATGCCTTGAGAAAATACCTACGTGTATTTTCCTAGAACGATGCTAGCTATTGATCTCAGCTTGACAAAAGTGGAAGAATTCATGGGTTGTTTCAAAGTCACCTGTTGAACCAACAGAGAAGAAATATTTCTCCTTCACCAGCCTAGAATCTTTAGAGCCCAATGGATGGTGGAAGGGCTTTGCAGGGGCACATATGGTTGTGGTGCACAGCCAGAGCAGAGCGTCCTGGCAGATTTTCACAGTATTACAGCTTTTTCATTTGAACCCTGAAACAACTGGTTCTGTCCTGAGCTCCTTCTCAGGCAAAACTCCTGAAACAGTGGCAGGTCTTTTGTTTAATTGTAGCCACGTGCAAATTTATTTTGGGATGAGCAAATAATTAATCTACTAAAAGGTTCCATGGGACATTCCAAAAGTCACCATGAAAAATTATTGTCAGTGCACAGCTGAGATGCTGCTTTATAGAATTAGCTCATAAAGTAGTATCGTGTGTAATTGCATTCGTGTTGTCACTGTCTCTTTGTAAATCTCCAGAGATTTACAGCACCACACACTGGAGCAAGACCATTTAATATTTATAATGTTTCATTATTTTCATCTGCTTGGGAAAAAAACTTGTAGACTTATAGAAAATCTGACAAGATGCGTCAGAGATAGCAGTGTCCACTTGCAGTATCCATTGCAGTACACAGAACACAGGCAGACACGATACCACAGGAATTGCAAGTGACCAAACAGCTGCATGACATTTACTCAAAATACTTTCTGCATTTAGCACACTTATTGAGCGGAACTTGAATATAGGGTCATTGTTTATTTGGGCATGGCAGAGGGGGAACTTTGGTTTTCTACTAGACCAACAATGCATAAACAGATCTGGATAGTAATGCCCTTTCGTTGTACTTTTACAGGTAAAAATGATATTTTAACTAATGACAGCTTTGATTGGGGAAAAGTTAAAAAGCTGCAGAACTTTTATCCTGTAGTTTAACTCAAAGTCCTAGAAAGAGGATGGACAGACTGCTCCTGCACAGATTCATATCAGAAGTGAGTTGTTTACAGCTTTTTGAAATATTTAGGATTTCATCTCAATTCTTCCTAGTTTATGACAAGAAAAACTAGGAGCATGCAGTTTTCTGATTGCTACCATCAGCCAGCAAGAAAATGCTTAAGCAAGAGTAAAACAATTTTCTTTATTACTGGTGGGGTCCTAAAGTATATATCCAAGCTTCATAAAGAGCATTGCGTCAATTGCAGATTTTGCCAGAATAAGAAAACAGGAATTTGGCCCTTTCTCTGCAACTACTGACAACACTCCACAATTTCATGCTGTTAGGATTTTTTAATTAAATGAGCTATTCTTCAGTACACAATAGAACTAAAAAGGAGAGAGTATCTAAGTATGAGGCTAAGTTTGTAAAGGAGTCTCTAAGTCCTTTGCAAATGTGTCCAGAAAATTAAAAATTCCACTGATACTGAGATTTTCTAGATAAGCAAGTCCATATATTTTTTAAGGGGCAGGGTTTTTTAAATAGCTGTGCTTTTTGCTACAGTCAATAAGTATCACGAGAAGGAGAAATATGATATTAAGCAGGATCTGATCCTAAACTTATGGCTCCAGTGGGAACCAACTAAACACCATTTATAGCATATCCCAACAGAAACACTCCATTTGCTGTAGCAGTGTTTACTGCATCTGAATTCTCCTAGCAGAGAACAGCTTTTTCACAGTCAAGTTCCAGTATTAGCAGTGAATTAATTATTGTGTTATATTTGCAGGACTATGCTGAGGCTGAGAGAGTAGCGGGAGAGAGGGGGGGGGTCCCTCATTGCTGTTACTCCTTGGCAAAGAAGAATATAGATACGGTAATCTGGGCAAGTTTCAACTTCGAGTCATGTGGGCAAAATGTATTTACTGGAAAGGACCTGACCAAATCTTCTGTATAGTTGCTGCATTCCTACAAAAACACACGTTTGTCTAAAAGAACAATATTTTAAGAAATATCCTGAAAGCAACGGTTGCTTGGATAAAGTGATTTGCACGTCATTTCCATCAGCTCTGCAATAGCAGTCCAGGTTTCTTATCTACACTTGCATCCAAACAGACCATTTTATGCCAGACATGAATCAATAAATTTTAATCCAGAATGTTAGCTATAAATAATTTTAATATAGAACATTACCTGCAAACAACATTCGATAAACTAAACCAAAACTGGAAAGAGACAAAAAGTGCCGTACCTGTACAGTGATTTACACTGTGCCTGAAACCTGTTCCAACTCAAAAGGAGTCTCCCACTGATTTCAGTGTGGTTTGGTTCAGTCCCTTATTTCAGCCCTCATGTGTTTCACCAGTTTAATGTAGTCACCCTTCCTGATAGCCTTTGTCCACTACTCCTTATAGGAACATTCAACAATTTGCTGTTTGATTAAAAATGTCTGTGGGAGTACGAGCCACATTGTATATTGACCAAACATACACAGAGGCTGGACAACTCCAAATATCAGAACAGAAAACTAATAGAGCATTAAAAGTATATTTTCATTTTAGTTTTTTAAAAATATCCTGAATATTTCAAACAAACTAACGGCAATTATAAATGCTCCTATTAGGGGTATTAATCTCAGTGAAAGTCCTGCCAGCAAGCAGAAATGGTAAATAAAAATAAATAACAAAATCTAAATGGATCAAAAAAAATGACTGACACAAAAATTGCTGTAAGCATATATAACCTGCTTCACTCACCTATGTGAAAGATAATGATTTTGATTCAAACATAGGTACTCACATTAGATATGTAACTGCCTGTATTATAACCTCACTTCCTAAACCTAACATGCCAATAAAACATTAAGATACAATACGAAAAATCCAAACCTGAATAATTAAATATTTCTTTTTTATAAATAGGGAAAAATACTTTGAGTGCTGTATGCTGGCTGGCATTGTATTTACAAATTCTTGATTTTTCAACCATACATTTTAAAAATCTTTCTTGATTTATATGGCAGAGCTAGTGGAAATACATTTCTATTCAGCACCTGTGTAATCTAGCAGATGAGCATTTTCAGGGTGTTTCCTAGATGATAGTTGTTTTAAGTGCAAAAATATATCTATTTGAATGGGGGTGGGGGAAAAAAGGTGGGGAAGAAGGGGGAAGGGGGATGTTTTCTTCAGAAATATTACACCTAATCCAACTTTACATCTAATGTGAGCATGGCCTGCAGCCTGCAAAGGTATCCTGTTAGGTTGGCTGTCCCTTTTCTTTTCGTACAGATTGTTAGTAAAATCTACTTGAAATAAAACAGAGCAAAAGATACACCATAACATCTACATGAGTTTTTTAACAGCTTCTGAGGGGACCATTTTCCATTCAGACTGTAAAATGCACACAGAAAATAGCCCTGAGAAAGAATTTTGAACCTCACAGCATTTGGTTTATATTTTTTTGACTAGAAGTGAAGTATCTGGCACATCATTCATTTCTTCCTGGAAGGTGCAGATTTGAGGACATGTTCAACCCTGCTCTAAGTTTAGACAGTTTCAGAATAAAAGGAAACTATTCCCAAAGTCCCTGCCCTCTAGGTCTGCCTTTTAGATAATGAAGTTTCTGAAGGCGTTGCTCAACACAAACCGACTAAAGAGGAAAGGAGAAAAAAAAAAAAGGGGGCGGAGGGGATATAATATGACAGAAAAGTACATGTTTTTGCATTTTTTCTGAGTTTATTCAGAATTATATCCATCTGGGTGAAACAGCTAGCTCCCTAGCAAATTAATGGTCTGGTGATTCAGGGAAATGTAGAGCTACATTCTTAGTAGTAAAATGGATGTAGGCAAAGAAAGGGGTGCACAGAGGTGAATCCAGTTTGGTAGGACAGCCGGTTTTGTAGATTAAGGATTAATTTGGAAACAATGGGCTCCTAATAAAATGCCAACGTTATAGCAGTTTTATCAAAACACGTCTTAGAATAAAGGATCAAATTCTCTCGGACTCAGCTGCAGCCCGCTGAGGAACCTGAGTAGAGGCACCATTTATTAGCAGAGGCGATTCATTAGAGAGGGGAAAATTGCTGTCGGCTGGGAACTCGGTCCCGCTTGAGGTGGAAGTTTTGCCTGAGGAGCTCAGGATCGGCCCCTTGCCGTGCCCCTGCCCCTGCTGCCCGCTGCAGAGCGGGAGCGGCGCTCACCTCTTCCCGCGGGGAAGGGACATCACTCAGCGCCGCGAGAACGCTCCGCTGTCTCTAAAAGCAGTGATCCCCTGGCCAGCCAGCCCGAGCAGAGCAGCAGCACCCGCAGATGCTCAACAAATGACCGCCTAAAATACGAAACCCTCATTCCTTCTCTTTTTTCAGTCTCTTTTTTTTTTTTTTTTTTTCTCTTTGTGACGGCAACTTCTGGAGATTAATCCCTCTCCAGAGTTTGCCCGTGCCTTGTCATGTTAGTAACGTCCTGCACAACTTCACGAGATAAACCCTGCCAAGCTTATCAGGCCGGGCGGGGGCCGGCACCGCGTCCTGGGGCCGGCGCCCGCTCCGCGCCCCCGCCGC